>CM050198.1:5892261-5894761 GCA_027475355.1 Coilia nasus
ATTCCATGAGCTTCAGCAAGGTCGGTTGCGGTGCAAAACGCAAGAAGTTCGGATTGTCAATGTATTTCACAAATAACTTTCTCAGTCGACATCGGTCAAAAGAGCCAAGAGTCAAATAGCACTGTCCTTCCGCATGGACATTCTCCACAGTTAACTCCTCAGGGGTTGCCTTCATGTAATATGGTAATGCTTGACAGGTTGAGCCATTCACTAACACGTCGCGCACAATTACTCTGGAAATCCTCATCTGCATATAAGAAGGTACCAGAATCATGATTTCTGATTTTCGAACATCTACTTTTAGTACTGTGAGAGCTTTTGTAGAATTCCTAATATCTTCTGCCAAGTATAGATAGTTCTCTATAAACTGTGAATATTGTGTGTCTAATGTCAGCATGTCGAGGTTTTTCAAGGCTTTTAAAGATCCTGGCTCATATTCATTTATGTCGCCTGCCACTAAATGTATCTCTTTGAGTCTAAGCTCTCCAAGTCTCTTGACGTCACTCTTCCGGATAGAGACAGCGTGGGAGTTGCCAACTTTTAAGCTCCGCAGGTTACCCAGAGGGTCAAAGGAATCTTCCAGAACTATTTCCTCATAGGCGTTATCGGAGATGTCCAGGTAGGTGAGGGCAGGGAGACTGGCGAAGGGCAGGGCGGAGATCTGTGGGAGGCGGTTGTGGGAGATCTCCAGGTACTCCAGCACTGGGTTGTGTTGGAAAGCACTGGGGTCCACAGAGCTGATCTGGTTGAACTGAAGCAGCAGCCTCTTCAGCCTGTGCAGAGAGGGGAAGCTGGCTGCTGGGAGCTTTTCCATGTTGTTGAAGGAAAGATCTAGAGTCTCCGTGTCAGCAGGAGCAGGGCAAGGGACAGCCGGGTAGCCGGTTGAGGAGCAATTCACTGTGAGGCCATCATCAGGAGAACTCATCACACCCTTCACCAGACCCACTGACAACACCAGAGCCAGGGCAGGCCCCAGAACACTCAGGGATCCCATCGTTCTGTTAACAACATAACATTTCACAGTCAGACTGTTGCCTTATTGCCTGCAACATATAACTTACAACAGTGAAGTAAACAATTAAAAAAAGCAAGCAAACAAATGCGTCCCTCGGCTCATGCCTCCTCACCGCCTCCACCCACTCACAGCCTCCGTCACACACAGCTCTCTAACCAACACCCCCCCCCCACCCACACGCACACACACACAGAGCGCATAGGGCAACACAGCCCTCACGGCTCAAGACACCCCCCCCCCCTTTGCTCTTTGCTCCCTGCCGCTCTCAGCCCTTCTCCACACACGTTTGTGTTTGTCCAACCCCACCTCAGCGCTGTCAGCTGCACACGCAGTGCCACCCCCCACCCCACACAGCCCGTCATTTGCCACCACAGCCAGTCCTCCCTCCCAACCATAACTGCACTTTATCCCCATCCCCCCCATCACCTTTTCTACCTCTGCTCTTCATCTGGTTCTCATCCCCCAAATGCATTTTACGCACTTTACTCCCCACTCCCCATGTACAGTCTAGACTCACAGTCAGCAGTTTCACTGCATGTCGTACTACCCAATATGTCTATGTACGTGACAAATAAATATCATTGTATTCTTGTATCCTTACATAAACAAGCTCCTATGAGCAACTGAGAAAATAGTCAAACACTTCCTTTTCCATTTGCAGACATTTTAACAGTCATGTAAATATTCACTAAAATGTCTCACTTCACAATTTGCAAAATAGTAATTATAACTATATAATTAAATAATAACTGTCTGTGTGAATTAAACTACAAACAGACACTGTATGACACGTCACAGACATGTCCAACTATATGACACATACCATACAAAGATGCCATACATTATAACACATATTCTACAGAGAAGCCACACATTATAACACATAGCATTCAGAGGCCATACAATATTACACATACCCTACTGAGATACCATACATTATAACACATAGCAGTCAGAGGCCATACAATATTACACAGACCCTACAGAGATGCCATACATTATAACACAAAGCATTCAGAGGCCATACAATATTATACGTACCCTATTGAGATGCCACACATTATACAGAGGCCATACAATATTACACATACCCTACAGAGATGCCATACATTATAACACAAAGCATTCAGAGGCCATACAATATTATACGTACCCTACTGAGATACCATACATTATAACACATAGCAGTCAGAGGCCATACAATATTATACGTACCCTATTGAGATGCCACACATTATACAGAGGCCATACAATATTACACATACCCTACAGAGATGCCACACATTATACACAGGCCATACAATATTATACAGACCCTACGGAGATGCCACACATTGTAACACATAGCATTCAGAGGCCATATGATATGACATACACAGGAGCCACCCAATGACACATAATATAATAGACACACAGCTACACAGATGCCACGCAATGCAACAAATACCGAGCAGAATCTGTACACTACGGCACATATGCTGACAC
>CM050198.1:5902261-5982261 GCA_027475355.1 Coilia nasus
AGTTAGACTCACACAGAGACATCGACAGAGTTAGACTCACACAGAGGCCGACAGAGTTAGACTCACACAGAGGGGGCCGACAGAGTTAGACTCACACAGAGGGGGCCGACAGAGTTAGACTCACACAGAGGGGGCCGACAGAGTTAGACTCACACAGAGACCGACAGAGTTAGACTCACACAAAGGCCAACAGAGTTAGACTCACACAGAGGGGGCCGACAGAGTTAGACTCACACAGAGGCCGACAGAGTTAGAATCACACAGAGGGGGCCGACAGAGTTAGACTCACACAGAGGGGGCCGACAGAGTTAGACTCACACAGAGACCGACAGAGTTAGACTCACACAAAGGCCAACAGAGTTAGACTCACACAGAGGCCGACAGAGTTAGACTCACACAGAGGCCGAATTCTCTCTCTCTCTCACACACACACACACACACACACACACACACACACACAATACATGTATGTGACAATAACAAAGTGTGCGTGACCTTTTCCTTTGTGGTTTTTATTCATTAGGCATCACCTTCAGCTGCAGAAAGATGGTGTGGGGTGTTATTACTTTTACGCCTCTAACAACTAGCCCCTCACACTACAGTACATCTTGCTGATGTAGACCGCCTTTACCCAATCCCTAACGTGTGGTCATGACATATGCAGTTATCCTGGCTATAAGCCTGCCTACACACTGCAGTTCAAATTGTGTAGCACACAAAGCCAACGTCATCGCTCACTAACACTTCCTCTGTTCATTAATTGGTCCGGCAAAGATGCTACCGGAGACAACCAGGTCAATGGAAGCAAACCCAGACTATCCAGCAAAATGCCCTTTGTTGAACTGACTCCCACAGAGTTGATTTGAACACCTCTGATGGTTTATATAGCTCCACACTCTCCAGAGTTAAAGTACAGTAACACTTTCTGGACACCATTTAAATCCAAAAGGGTTAAAATTACAGTTTGGGAGTTAAAATCAACTCTGAAATTTTCAACACTGAAATTTTAACACTCCCTTTTTTGCTGTGTACTACTGTGGGGAGATGAGGTATGAAAGCATTTCTGCTTCAGCCATGCTGCCGCATGGATGGGCATATATACATGTGTGTGTGTGTGTGTGTGTGTGTGTATATATATATATATATATATATATATATATATATATATATATATATATATCACACTTCATGACACTGCCATTTTATGCTTATTTCTTGGTCCTTGTTAAAGTTATGCAATAGTGATAAATTAACACTGATAATGGCCGAGTTTCCCAGATGCAGTTAAGAAGTTCTTAGCGTTAAGAACTTCTTTAGACCCTTCTTAAGACTCCCGTAAGAAGCAACTGCGTTTCCCAAAATGCTTCTTGGCCTAAGAAGACCTGCTGTTAAGAAGGATCTCTAAGAAGGGTCTGGACTCTGAAGCCTTCTTAACACCCTTCTTAGCGACAAAGCTGTGAAAACAGCACCCCCCTCAGGCAGGTAAAGCAATGTGACACTAAGCAATGAGATATCAATGCAGTACGTCCATTCCTCCTGATCGTGTTTTTCCCCCTTTTCCCTGTCGTTCATGACAAGGGATGCCAATTTCTCAGTTTTTCACATATTTACTTCTCATATTGCAGATTTATATCAGACAAATAAGAATATACAAATTAAATGAAATGTCATACTGATTTCATTTTGTGTTTCCAGTTTTATTTCCCTGTTTTTTGTGTGTTTCGGTAATTATTATTTTTGTTCATTTGTTTTTGTGCGTGCAACGACAAATGTCTTACTTTTAGCCTTTATTTTATTGATGAGTTCAGTTGGACACCACCTGTTATATCACAACTTCAGTTAAGAGTAGCAGTCTAGAAACTTCGATTTTACTATGGTAACTATGCACTCCAATCGGCCATTCTGAGATCGATTGCGATTGATTCTTCAGTTAAGAAGGCAGATAGGAAGGTTCTTAAGACTTTGGTAAGAAGGGCGTTAAGAAGGCATCTGGGAAACACTCTTATCTTAACACTTCCTCTTAGGTGACCTCTTCTTACGAGCCTTCCAAACTTGTTAAGAAGGTTCTTTACTGGGAAACCCAGCCAATAATGATTAAAGTATGGTTAAGATCTGGCAAAACTAGGACAAATGCAACCTGTAACTTCGTCTTTATTTCAAACCATAACAGCTTTACATGTTTCACTTCATGTCATAGTACAATTCAAAAATGTTTTCACATTTCGTTACCCTGTATTAAATGACAATAAAATTGACTCTAATCTAATGTAATCTAATATAATGTTTTAAACTGACAAAAATTAAGACCTTATTGTCCATGATTGTACAAAATGAAACACTCTACGTTAAAAAGTGAGATATTTTACAGTTATGATATCTGTATGGTGCCCCATCTACTGTAAACAACACTGATTGATTCATCTGACATACATTGATTGTCATTTTGCATGTTCATGTAAAACTTGAGTATGTATCTGAGTATAACTTAGAGATTTGCACTCGTGTCATAAAGTTAAACATTCTACTATGTCATGGTTCTCCTTAAGGATTTCTGATGCCAGGCTTACTCAGTGCACTTCTGCATATTATGGCTTTAAAGTCGTCAATGACCTTATAATCATCTCATTTAAAAACACATCCCTTTGTGTGCTCACAGGTTAATTCTGATAACTGTAATAGAACCTAATGCTGCTGGAATGCCCTTTCACAAATGCAGCACACCCAACAGTATAAAAAGGTTTCTTCTTACAGGCCAAGATCTTGGTAGAGGAAGCTGTCCAGTTGCTTAAGCAGGGACAGCAGGATGCCACACGCTTTATCTCCCTTTTTTAGAACTACATCAATGAGGGAGGTCACCTGCTCCTGCAGCACACTGGATCTCTGCAGGATCTCCTCTGCCTCTCCACTGCTTATCACAGGAGGAGACTGGGCTTGAAGTTCATCCAGGAGACCTCTGAGTACAGCTCTCGATGTTCTCTTGATGAGGTCAGGGCGAATTCTGGACAGTTGATCTAGGAAGGATAACAATGAGTCGGCCGGAGATTTTGATGTGGAATAAATTTTTAAATCAGAATAATTGAGAATGCTTCAAGCAAAAAAAAAAAAAAAAAATGTGGCTACCACATGTGTGATGTAGAAAATGTCTGGATTGTATTCTGTGAACAATATGTGGGTTTAAAAAAAATTAATTGCAAAAAATACCTTTATTGGGTTGGGTACCTTTGCTTGACATGGCTATTTTCCCTCCTTCCTCATTGGCCTTGATTGTATGATGAGCTACAACAGAACAGATAAGGGAAGATTGAGGCTGGTGACTGCTGTTAGGGGGCAATAAGAAATGGCTACTTATGGTAAGGGGAGAGAGAGAATGAGAGAGAGAGAGAGAGAGAGAGAGAGAGAGAGAGACAGAGAGAGAGAGAGAGAGATTCCCACATTTTGGCCCACTGTCCTTGCTTCTCATTGGTGGAAAAATTACATTCAAGATAAAGGTTACCTTCAGGATTACACTTGGGTACAATCAACAATGAAAATATGCAAAACTACTTGAATTATTACGTCACACAGGTTTGAAATTCATGGCTAATTGCTAATTGTTTTCTTTCTTCTTTTTTTGACTGTTAGACCGGTAAGCTGTGGTCTCGGCAAAATCTCTTGCCAAATGATAAGTTCTGCTCTTGAGTCTGAAAGCTCTTCACTGAAGGAGCTGGAACTATGTTGCCATGATCTGGGAGATGATAGTTCAAGAGCTGTCCAAGGGACAGGAACACAGAAACAGCAAACTGGAGAATCTGAGGTTTGTAGATATCATGTAATTATGGTTTTAATTATGCCTTATTGAATCATCACTCCATTAATGTGATGAATCATAATAACCCCATGAGCTCCATCAAGCTGTTTGTTTTCTCAAATTACAAACTGCACCAGATTCTCAGACCCAGGCAATGAGGAACAACAGACAGTTGTAGTGTATGGTTGGCTCAGGCAGCATCTTGCCTGACCAATCAGCAATATCTTCCTGGAGGTTCAGATTCTGCTGAAGTTCAAAATGATTTGATCTGCCTTTACCCAATCGCTAATGTCTGGTTGTGACTCACTCTGTTCACTGATTGGGTAGGCAAGGTTCTGCCTGAGACAACTAAGTCAATGAAACCACAGCCAGATCTCTGTATGAAATGAATTAAAGTATGAGGTGCTGGTTTACTATGCTAACAGGACACAGCTTCATGTAAGTTCTTCTTCACAATTTCTAGTGTTACCATGATTCTGTATTCAGCCAAGATCTAAATTCTTGGGAAATGAGTGGACATAGAAGGGTACCTACATAGTTGCTGTTTCAGTTTGTCTGCGAGATTATTCTGCTTGGTTCTCTTTAAAATCAGCAGTGTAACCTCGAGAGCCTTCTCACACTTGTAGTGGCGGATCATCACTTCAGCAATGTCTGTGACGTTATTGGTCTCCAGAGATCGACCAGGAATGGGATCACAGCCTTCTACAAGTTTCTCCCCCAGGAACATTTTGAACCTTTTCAGTTCGTCTGCCTTCAGGTTGTCTAACGTTGCCAAGAGGATTTCCAGGCCCTCCATGTTGGTGTCTTAGCCTAGGAATAGAGCAAGACACTTACTGCATGTAAACATATTAACCAGAGCAAGGTATCCCAAATATTCACAACTGCTCAGCTTGATCATTCTGTTCTGACTGGTCATTAAAATATTAGTCTTTAGGCAAACAAGTGTAAAGTGTATATTAAAGTAAAAATGGGCATGTTTTACTGTATATAAACTTTTTTTTCTAATTTGTATTTTATCACACATTGTAAAAAAACTGAAAATTGGCTTAAAACAATGGGAAATTAGAGATTTAAAAGATTCCCGTGGAATACAGTTACAAATTTTGGCATGAGCTGTGAGGTTTTGCAATTTCACATAGGATGTAAGTTTTCAAAAGCTACATAACACACAATGTACTGTTAAATGTTGCCATTTCTATAAATTGACTCACTTTTGGGCACATTAAAGAGCATAGGAAATTGAGCTCAACATGTTAATAATAAATCACAACAGCCTTCTCGTGTAGGCTACTATTCCACAGTTTTGGACCCATAGGAAAAATCTGAATAAACCAGATACACAACATAGCAGTATGCTATAGAGCTTAAAAGTTAAGCCCGACGAGGCCCGAGCCCGACAGAATTCGGCATGACCCCGACCCGGACCCAGAGCTTGACAGTTTTCTGAAGCCCGAACCCGTTTGTAGCCCAACATATTCAAATATGCGCATGCATACAGATCTTTTGCCTTTTGTCAAGAATGAGACATTTATACATTTTAACATCATGTATTATGACAATCGTGAAAAGTTGAAACAAACATGTAAGTTGGAACAAATAAATAACATAATAACATAATTGCCAGAGGCTAGCCTCCTTTTCACCTCGGCAGCATCCATTTTCGCATCTGTCTCGAGCTCTTTAAAACTAATCACCTGACCTTTCAGTTACCACGCACCTGTCCCGCATGCCTGAGCCCGGCCCGAGCCCATGTGAAATGATAGAAACTAAGCCTGAACCTGACCGAACACGTCGGGTCCCATCGGGCTCGGGCAAAGATCTTCAGCTCTAGTATGCTATCACTGCTGCACGGTACTTTCATTAACACTTAACATCACAAAGACATAATGTTTCAACACATACAACTGTTAAACAAACACTCTGCTGTAGTTACATGTTGGTTGACATACTGAATTAGGATTATTACTTAAAATTAGGATATGAAAATATAAAAATAAAAATAAAACAATCCAAATGTGCCTTTTCTTTTCATTGCATACATTTTGTGTTAATGTTTAGATTGGTATGACAGCCTACCTGAGTTGGTTGTCGTTTCTGTGAGATGACTGAATGCACTGATGTGATGGCGATGCTGCCTCAAGGCTTTACCGTCATCAGAGCCTCTGCAAGTCATGTGACTAACCATCAAGAAACAGGAAGTCCCTTATTGAAATATAATATCAGAGTTTGACTTTTTGTATTATATTAATAAAATAAATGAACTGTTCCTTGATATTCTAGTTTAATAAGATATAGCTGTAGTTACAACATGATAACAGTGTATAGTGAAAAAAAAATGCACACACAAACCTATTACTGATACGTGGCCATGAGAATAGTTAGTTGTCACATGCACTTGCTTTCTGTCTGAGGGTGTTGCTGCAGCCACAATAACAGGAAACGTGCCTCGTTGTCATAGCAACCTGTATTGATATGAGCTTGCATTTCAAGGCTTTTTCATTATCAGAGCCTCTGCAAGGCATGTGATTAACCATCAGGAAACAGGAAGTCACCACAGAAAGTGCAACCATTAGCATATTTTAGTACATAGTGCATTGTGCTCTTATGCATTTTCCTAGCATTATTGATCCTATCTATACATACACATCTCAGTGAATTAGAATATTGTTCATCTATTTCAGTGCAATGTGAAAAGCAAAAGCAATCCTACCCAGGTACACACATGAACATGAACCCACCTTTCACAATACTGACACTCCTGTGTTTAAATATGCTTTTGTTCCATTGGTCTGATGTAATATATTTATGGATACTTTGGGTTTTCATTTGCTGTGAGCAGTAATCATCATATAAAGAGTCAATATAATACCAGAGTTTGACTTTTTGGATTATATTAATAAAATAAATGAACTGTTCCTTGATATTCTAGTTTCATAAGATATACCTGTAGTTACAACATGATAACAGTGTATAGAGGGAAAAAAAAGTTTGCACTCACAAACCCATTACTGATACATGGACATGAGAACAGTTTGTTGTCACATGCACTTGCTTTCTGTCTGAGGGGACTCCTGCAGCCACAATGACAGGAAACGTGCCTCGTTGTCATAGCGACCTAACCACAGGCTTAGGTTTCAGTTTATGCTGACCTATGTGACTAGACACTCACAACCTCATAACATTTACAAACACAATAAGTTTCCGTAAAGACTTCTGGAACTCAAATCATATTTTGTTAGTGCTGTTTGTCTTTTTCCTGTATTAATATGAGCTTGCATTTCATGTGCAGGCCCAGGCTTCTACCTTCTACAGGGGTGCTATTGAGAGCATCCTTACCAGCAGCCTCTCTGTCTGGCACGGCAGCTGCTCAGCTGCGGACAAGAAGGCTCTACAGAGGGTGGTGAGGACTGCAGAAAAGATCACCAGATCACCCCAACCAACCATTCAGGACCTATACACATCACACTGTTCCAACAGAGCCACCAATATCATTAAGGACACCACTCACCCAGCACACAAACTGTTTGCCCTCTTACCATCTGGAAAGCGCTACCGCAGCATGCGGTGCCACACAAATAGACTGAGAAACAGCTTCTTCCCACAGGCCGTCAGGCTACTCAACACAATGAAGAAGATTCCATGAACATGTTACTGACATCCACACACAGATGTCCATGCTGCTTTTACACTTGCACTTTACCAACTGCACCTTCACTTATTGCACCTTACATATTGCACATTTCACTTTTTCCTTTTTCACCTACACCAGCTACCAAGAAGAGCTACCTCGAACTTTCCTTCTTGTTGGAAGCGTATATGTTTATCTGGATGTCTTATGTCTATTTATTGTGGATGTCTGTGCACACTTCATGTGTGTGTGTGGGTGTGTGTCTGTGTGTGTGTGTGTGTGTGCGTGTGCGTGCGTGCGTGTTTCTAGTTCAAATTGCACATTTGGTGTCTGGTGAAACGTAATTTCAGTCCTCTGTGTAATTCCGGTTACGTAGTGAATTGACAATAAAGTACACTTTGACTTTGACTTTGACTTTATTCCCAACTTCCCAATTCCTGCAGCAGAATGTCTCAAATATTTTAAAGGCCTAACTTGTCTCTTGCAATTAAATGAACCACCCTTGCAAATGTACCAGATATAAAAAAACCTCTGTAATGTACCTACATTTTTGTTGCCCTCACAAAGACAGAGCGTAGAAGTTTTGTTTGCTTTGCCCAAGGCAGAGGCACAAAGAACCCACTGGCTGTACTTCGCCTTTACAAACAGCTCCTCAGCCAATAAGAAACAGACTAATGTACAGCCAATAGGAAATAGACTAATGTACAGCCGACATTTCCCTACAGAATGTTTTGAGGATTAGGCTGTGCTCAATTCAAGCTGGTTTGTATACAGGCCTGATGTGGCAGAGCATCAAGGAAGCTAGCTAATTAGCACTGGTTGTTGTTTTTGTTGTTTTTATGGATGACAACATCAGCACCTCTGTTTAACCTGCTGTGTAGGAAGCAAAAAGAAAGATGCCACAATGTAGTACATTCAAATACACATGTACAGTAGGCCTGTGGTAGAAAGAGGAAGGTAGGCTACCCTGATGGCCTGCTACTTCTGCCAGAATATGGCGGTGTGCATAAGAATCACTCACAAAGGGGTAATTTGTGTAACTCAAATATTTAACAAACAAGGTGCAAATAAACTAACAATGTACCAAGGCACCAGCATTGTTTGCTGATCTGGTGTAGATCACCTGCCTCTGACTTATTAACCCTATGGGCAAAATGCGTCCAAATTTACACCCATTCTTCTCTGTTGAATTACTCCGGAACGGTATCATATCAGCGATTTGCGCAGGCATTACTCTCGTTGACATTACTCGCGAACCTGTGATCGGCACATATTATCAATATGCAATTTGGACGCATTTATTACGTTAAAACAAGGGATCTAATATTTGCCACGTAATGATTTGACAAATTTTTACTTTACCCATTCTACACTTGCGGTTATCAGTCAATGCATAATGTAAACAATAGCAGAACTTACCCATTCTACTGCTATCATGCATTTCGGTCAAGACACGTTTCATACAGTTTTGAAATTACTGCAAATTTCTGCACAATGTTCATAATCCTGCAAAATCCTGATAATAAACCCTTCATTACATGGAAAATAGGCCCTTATTTCCGTCAGGCACAGGCTACATATTTATCAACATTGATAAGCCACTGAATATCCCACCATCATGGGTCCTCTATGCAGGGGCGCCGCCAGGAATTCTGAGCCCCATGAAGGATTTGAATCTTGGGCCCCCTCCCCCTCCCAAAATAGTCCACCATCATCACAATTGCACTTATATTGACTTTGACTTTTGTTTGTTGACATGTTGACTTTTCCTTGCCCATTCATGGACCATGGCTCTGTGTGACTTAAAGATAAAGTTAAAAAACTAACTTGTATTAACATTCATTAATCAATTTCGTTCAATGACATAATGCATTGAAAGTGCTGAGTGTTGATGCATTCTTTGACACTGCTGTTACAATGTTTGACCAACAGATGGCAGTATAATCCTAGACATTAGTCAACCCAGTATTAGCCCATAAACTAGGCTAAATAAAAACAATGCTCGGCAACCTCACATTTGCAGTTACCAACTAGGGCAATCACATATTTTTTGCATCTACATGGACATGTGCACTTAAAACATGGGAAAAGAGATGGACTTGGAGGCTGATTACAGCGAATAGAACGCGTCAACGCGCACTGGACTGTGCAATGTGAAAGGGGAAAACTGAGGACACCGCGATCCCCCGTGCGCTCACGTTGCAGACAGCCAGGGAACATCTTATGTTAGCTAACGGCGTGGCATGTACAATTGAAATTATTAATCACTTAAACTTTCTTTTCTTTTCTGTCTGGGCAGCTTTTGCCAGCTCATTGAGTCAGTGTCGTTCATCAAAGAAAAAAAAAAACAAAACCGCACGACACGGTTTACTACTAGAACGCAGCGTGAACAGTCCACACAAATCCTTAGCTAGCTCATAAGGTATGGACGACTCACCTGTTACCAACACTGAAATTAGAAGCATAGTAAGGAGGCTCCCTAATTCAAAAGTTTTATCCTTTTTATGTACTGCTTACCTCCTTCTCCAAAGCGGGGTTCAGCCGTTTGAGTGGAAGGTTCATTGTGTCCTCCTGAAGCTGAATCTGTACATATTTAGGGCACCCCATTAGTTATTAATCTTGGTGGCACCACTGCACCAGCATGACGCAGATCTTGAATAATGTTATGAGTCTAGTTTATATTGGAAGTTCACCAACTCACGCGTTTAATTCACCATTATAACAAAGGTAGTTTTTACATGAAAACTGGCCCACTGACCTGCTAACTCTACAACCGTTCTCTTAGTTGGCTAGTCCAACCATTCAAGACTTCTCCTTGTTAGCCTATCATGTCCTAGCGTTTTGAACATTCAAGGTCAGTGAGTGAGCGAATGTGCTGCAACTCAAAAGCATACCTTTCTTTGTAAAAAACTGAGTGAGCAGCTGTCTGCCTCTTCTGTCCTTTTCGTCTTTCTCCCGTTTTTCTTTCCATTTTTGATAACCAGACTTCATTTTGTTTCACCCGCACGAGGTAAAGCATGGATGGTTTCTGGGGGAGGGAAACCTGCCACTGCCAGTGCCTTCTTGCATGCAAAAGTTAGGTCTGATCAGAACATTCGATCGAAGCATCGCAGCTCGCGCGCGTTTGCCAGAACTGGGCTGGACCATTTCGAAAAAATGAGAGGAGGGGTAGGCATTAATGGCACACGTTATGATGAAGAAAGTTGTGGAAATTGACAAACATGTTTAATTCGCTTATTTGAAATTTGATATCATCAAACTGAATCATAAAAACTAAAAAAAGGCAAAATTATTATTATAGTATTATCTGCTGCCTCCAGGTGCCCCCAGATCCTCTCAGACCCTGAGAATCATTCCCACCTTTCCCCCCCTGGCGGCGCCCCTGCCTCTACGCACTCAATCTCCTCTACGCACATATAAAACAATATCCCTACTGACAGCATCCTATGGACAGGTACTTGCAAGAATAGTTTTTTTTTTTTTTTATATACGCAATATGATTTCTTATTGGTTTAGTATTTTTTTATAAAATCAGTGCAAATAGTACCTCACCAAATGAAACCAGATCTGGATAGCCTAGACTGTCCTGACAGAAACAAGATATAGCATGTATGTATGGCCCTTACAATGACCAAGATATGAGCTTAAAAGTAAAGGTAGTAAAAATACCCTGAAAATAGCCTAGGGCCCATAGGGTTAACTGACTTCTACAGGCACACAAGCCTGGTAAACCAGTCCCTTGTACTTCATTTCATCTGTACAGACGGTCTGGCAGTGCTTCCACTGACATTGTATCAGGCAGAATTTTTCCTGGCCAATCAGCAAACAGAGGGAGTGTTCATGAGCGATGACGTTGACTTTGTATGCTACATTTGGATTGTAGTGCGTAGGTAGGCTAATTGCATATGTCACAACCAGACGTTAGCGATTGGGTAAAGGCAAAGCCACTTGTTTAAAACTTCAGCAGGGTCCACCACTCTAGGATGTAATGGTTTCTCAATACAGCACTTCCAGACTCTGTACAAAATGAAATGAAGTACGAGGGGCTGGTCTACCAGGCTAACTAATGAAGTACGAGGGGCTGGTCTACCAGGCTAACTAATGAAGTACGAGGGGCTGGTCTACCAGGCTAACTAATGAAGTACGAGGGGCTGGTCTACCAGGCTACAAGCACACAACACTGGCCTAACTCTCACTGCTGCCATCTAGTGCTGCTTCAATCAGTTACAGTAAATGGTCCATAACAAGAACAAACTGTCCTTGTGAACTGTAACTTAACCTGCTGCCCTGCATAGCTTGACTCACATAAAAAATATGTACAATACAACACAATAAAAACACACCAGCTCACCTCTCAAATACATGTGATTTCACTCCCACATGCACACACACGCACACACGCATGCACACACACACACAGCAACAAATGCACACACACACATACACACACACACACACGCACACACACACACAGTCACAATTGTTAAATTGCAGAACATTAACAAATACATTTTGCTCTCTCTATCCTTCTCTCTCTCCTTCTCTCTCTCTCTCCCTCTCTTGTTCTGTCTCTCTCTGTCTTTCCTCTCTCTCTCTCTCCTTCCCTCTCTCCTTCTCTCTGATTGTCTCTCTCACATACCAACACAAATGCTCTCAGACTTTGGTAATACTACTGTTGCAGGAACAGTAGTGACCAAATGTTGTTGTACTGAGTACAGTCTTACTTGCAAGCGATTGAGGAACGGTGGTGAAAAGCGGTTTAGATTGGATGACTAATGATTTCTGTTGGCGCTTCATGACACTGCCATTTCATTCCTATGCCTATTTATTTTTCCTCCTTAAAATTATGCAATAGTGATAATAAAGATTAAAGTATGGTTGAGATCTGGCAACACTGAGACAAATGCAGCCTGTTATACCCATTGTCAACAAGTTCATTTTATTTCAAACCGTAACAGCTTTACATCTTTAAAACACTTTATGTCATGGTAAAATTCAATAACGTCTCACTGAATTAAAGATAAAAAAAAAAATGTAAGACCTTTACTTCCATGTGCAAAATCAAACATTATGTTCAAAAGCTATTTACATTCATAATATTCTGTATCATGCCCAAATTACAGTATACAACATTAATTCATCTGACATATATTGATTGTCATTATGCATGTTCATGTAAAACCTGAGTATTAATCTGAGTATAATTTACAGATTTATACTTTCTGATGCTCAGTTTACTCAGTGCACTGCTGCATATTATGGCTTTAAAGTCTTTAATGACCTTATATTAATCTTGCTTAAAAAAAACATCCATTTTGAGCTTAGAGGTTTATTATGATGATTGAAATACAACATAATGCTGCTGGAATAGCCATTCACAAATGCAGCACACCCAACAATATAGAAAAGTGTCTTCTTACAGGCCAAGGTCGTGAAAAAGATAGCTGTCCAGTTCTTCCAGCAAATAGAACATGATGCCACACGCCTTGTCTCCCTTTTTAAGCAGCGCATCAATGAAGGCAGTCACCTGCTCCTGCAGCACACTGGATCTGTGCAGGATCTCCTCTGCCTCCCTACTGCTGATCACAGGAGGACACTGGGCTTGAAGTTCATCTAGGAGACCTCTGAGCGTAGCTTTTGATGTTCTGTTGATGAGTTTAGGGCGAACCCTGGAAAGTCGATCTAGGAAGAGTTCATAAAAACAGGTTGTCTTGAGATTGTGATGTGAAAAAGAAATTTAATGTCCACATTTATACCAACTTGAGGTTCATGTTGAGGTTCATTTATTTGTCACGTACATAATCATAATAGTGTAGAATTTGCAGTGAAATGCGGGATCGGTAGACTCCACAGACTGACCGGTTCAAAATAAATAATATGAAATATGAATTGAAAGTAAAAAGTAATATAGTATTAGGTAAAAATTTACATTAATATTTACACACATGTTCTAGTGAAATTGCAGAACACAAGCTCTGCTTTGGCAACTCCTGGTGTAAATGTCATGCATACAGGGGAGGGAGAGCTGACTTGGAAATTAACTCAGCCAAATGCACCACTCTCTGCAGTGCTTTATGGACCTGGACAGTGATATGCACTAAGTTAGAGCACTTTCTATGGCGCCAGTGTGAAAGCTTCTTAAAATGACAGTGGGGGACCTTAAATTTTCTCAGTAGTCAATCAGCAATTTCACTGCATGTTCTGCTGTACCCAGTATGTCTGTGCCTGTGACAATAAAATATCCTTGCATCCTCGTAGTCTCAGGTGATGCGTACTTGGACTTGGATGTGGTTAGCCCAGGTCAGGTCCTCATATATAGACCTATGAGTTCCAAGGTTCTTAAAACTATTTACTCTATCTAGTTGGGTTTCTACTTATTGGGAGAGGACTGTAAATCTGCTATTTTCTCCCTTTTTACAAATAACAACCTGATAGGTCTAAGTGTTTAGAGCAGGGGTGTCCAAACGTTTTGCCAAGGGGGCTGGATTCGGCGAGGTAAACATGTGTGAGGGCCAACCATAATAATAATAATAATAATAATAACAAAAATAATAATAATATGCAAATTAACTATAGAGGCTTTTATTCTGTTCACAATTGGTTAGTGAAAGAAAATGTTCATTGTCAGGTTGTGTACCTTCATTTGACATGGAGGCCATTTTCTTGTCCTTCTCTTCAGCCCTGGCAGCTCTGCTTGTGTTAGACACTTCCTTGGAAACTACATCTCTGGGATGACTGGATGCAGCTAAAGGCATTGTACAACGTTGTGCTTCTAGTGCAGTCTCACCATAATCAAAACTTTCTAATGTCGCCTTCCATATGGACTGCTCTTCACTGATCAGCTCCAAATCAAAACAGTCCCCTACATTTTTCATGATGACTCGGAATAGATCTGGAGGTCTGATGTATTTAAGTGTGATCTCTGGTGGGGAAATTTTAACATCATCAGTGGATGCCTTTAGGCCAAACTTTGTGCCCATCCGAATGGACACATCTGGTCGATGTGTTTTGATCTTCTTAGCAGGCTTGATATCCTTTACATCCTTTTCAACGGCTTCAATCATGGAAGCATCTCGTGGCACTACATATGTGAAAAGATCTAGGGGGTTCACTCTGGTTCTGTAGATTAACACGTCCAAGTGGGTTTTCATTGGAAAGCCGATTTTCACCAGGAGCTCCTTCAGTGAGAAGGAGGGATTAAGGATCTTTGCATGGAAGCGCGTCAGCTCACAGGTGTCTAGTGTTACATTGCTGTCAACAGCATGCAGAACCCTCACAGCCTCGCTGAGGAAAGTGTCTGAGTCATCCAGACAGACAAAATGTGGCAGATGGGCCTCCAGCAGTTCACCCGACAGCACTTTGATGTCCATTAAGGGGCCGATTGGTGTGTACTGTAACATGGCAAGCTCTGCTCTGAAGATATCAGGGTCACAAAAGTGATACTGCAGAGTAACATCAACCTTGCACACCCAGCGCAGGCCAGACACTGTGCACTCGAAACTTCCTGGGGGAGAGCCGTGTGTATACACAGGCACTTCTGTCTCCATAGAAACAGCAGGAGTCATCGGGATCCAGTGTGAGGTGTCCTGTATGTGTTCACATGATTTGCAGTGGTTTGTTGGTTGGAGATGCTGACATGGAATTTGTGCAGTTGAACTGTCCACACTTTAACAGATAAAAAAAAATAGTCAAACATTTTTTCTACCTGACTGCAGCTGCATACCATGTCCAACACAGCTAAGACTGAGGTGGGCAAATTGTCAGAAACTTTTAATAAATACCACAAGAACAATGCAATAAAAACATTTACCAAGGGAACATGACCCTTGCACAGATATACTTCTAGTCAAAGGTAATTTAAATACACATTGTTCTAATAAAAAGATTTAAATAAAACAAATATTTGTGTTGTTGAGTCTTCATCTTCAGGTGTATGCATATTAAATAAGGTTAAGATTTTACCACAGGAACATTTTCCAAAAACAGTAATCAGAGATGACTCACGTTAATCCACCAGGTTTTGTTTCCATTGCTGCAGAATCTTCCATCTCTGAACTGCTTGAGTCTGAACTGAGTATCCTACAAACATGGGCTCTTAAAGGCAACGTTACGTAGTGTTCAGATCCCAGTCCAGACTCCACAGAAGTCCGTGCAGACCGCACTGGAGACTCCACAGAAGTCCGTGCAGACCGCACTGGAGACTCCACAGAAGACTGTGCAGACCGCACTGGAGACTCCACAGAAGACCGTGCAGACCGCACTGGAGACTCCACAGAAGACCGTGCAGAAGACCGTGCAGAAGACCGTGCAGAAGACCGTGCAGACCCCAGTCCGGAGTCCACAGAAGACTTGTCATCATAAGCCACTAAAATAAAAAAGATATACGTTTTTATGCATTACACTATTGTATTGCATGTATTTTTAGTTATATTTGTTTTATCTCCCTTAACAATGGACTTCTTTTCTTTTATTGGCGGATGAGGTGGGAATTAACTTTGTATAACTGGCTACCTTGAAGAGAGTCTCAAAATCTTGAATTATTGTTCCATATCAATGTGCTTATGAATGGTAACCATGACAACTCTAGTAGCCAGATAAACGGTTAAAAGACGAGGCTATGAAGTAGTAAATCAACCATTTATTTCGGTAGTTCATAAATATAAAATTATATCATGAATACAAATGGGAGATAAAAGGGATAACGGCCTTCGAAGTGACCAGTTCCATGGGAATAATGACTTGGCGGAGGCGTCGCAGAGTTCTTCACTTCCACCTCGCCATTATTTTTATGAAGCTGGTGACCTCACTGTTCGTTATCCCTTACTTACAAACTGAAATTGGTGCATTTTTTTAAGTGTGCTATTGAGAGGAATATATCAATACTAACATGACAAACAATCAACAGCACATTAACATGACAGTAAAATTTGATTCGATGGATTTTACCTTTTTTTTTAAGTATCATTATCTTCTTAATGAATGCTTGATGTGAAACACCCAACCTTAAATACAGAAAAACACATTAGACTCTGAAGACTTTTTTACACTTAGTTTCCATTTTAGCCCACCTGAGTATAAGCAACCACCAGGTGAAGGCTGCTGCAAATTATTAAAAGATTTTCCTTTTTTCTTTTTTATGTTTGGCCAGAAAAAATACATATTTTCTGATATCTTATGATTTAAAAATCTGAATGCAAAAACAGTACTACCATTATGCCTTATGCCATAAAATGTGTGGCAGATGCAAACATGTCATAATATTAAAAATTTTCACTGAGCTTATAAGATTAAAATGCAAGTTTCCAAATATTTTACATATTTCTAGTGGAGGAAATTAACACAAGCACCTAAAGCATGTAGGCATAGTACCCGTAGTTACAAAGATTTGGAAGTAATCAAAATAGCTTCAACTGTGTTTTGTTTTCACTCTTAGTCTTCACCTGTTTTTAATAAGAAGATTAGAATAAAACAAATATTTGTTGTTTGCAGATTAAGGCCTTTGGCCGGGTTTCTCAGATGCAGTTAAGAAGTTCTTAGCGTTAAGAACTCCTTTAGACCCTTCCTAAGGCTCCCGTAAAAAGCAACTGCATTTCCCAAAATGCTTAAGAAGGATATGTAAGAAGGGTCTGGAGCCTTCTTAAAACCCTTCTTAGCGACAAAACAGTGAAAACAGCACGCCCTCAGGCAGGTAAAGCAATGTGACACTAAGCAAGGAGATATTAATGCAGTACGTCCATTTCTCCTGATGGTGTTTTCCCCCTTTTTCCTATCGTTCATGACAAGGGGATGCCAATTTTTTTCAGTTTTTCACATATTTGCTCTTCATATTGCAGATTTATATCAGACAAATAAGAATATACACATGAAATTAAATGTCAAACTGATTTCATTTTGTGTTTTAATTTTTATTTCCCTGGTTTTTGTGTGTTGTGTTTTTGTGGTAATTATTATTTGTGTCAATTTGTTTTCGTGTGGGTGTGACGACAAATGTCTTACTTTTAGCCGTTTTTTTATTTTTTATTCAGTAGGACGCCACGTGTTATACCACAACTTCAGTTGGGAGCAGTTTACCAAAGATTCTAGAGTAGCGCCCTAGAATCTTTGATTTTACTATGGTAACTATGCGCTCCAATCGGCCATTCTGGGATCGATTGCTCATGTGATCCAGTTAAGAAGGCAGATAAGAAGGTTCTTAAGACGCTGGAAAAAAGGGCGTTAAGAAGGCAACTGGGAAACACTCTTATCTTAACACTTCCTCTTAGCCGACGTCTTCTTAAGAGCCTTCTTAACTCGTTAATTATTTTCTTAACTGGGAAACCCGGCCATTATCTGTAACTCCTGAAACATGTCTTCATCTTCAGGTACATGATACATACATATTAACTAAGGTTAAGAATTTCGAGCTGGAACATGGAGTTTTAGTAATCAAAGTAATCAAAGATGGCTCACTTCCATCCACTGGGTTCTGTTTCCATTGCTGCAGAATCTTCCATCTCTGAACTGCTTGAGTCTGTACTGATCATACTCTGGTGAATGGCTATTGTGGGCCTTTGTGAGATTTCATCAAACACAAAGGGCCTGTATCCAGAACTTTGTGTCGAGGCTGTTGTATCAGAGGATTGGTCAGATCCCAGTCGAGAGTTCAGAGATGTCCATTTAGACCGCACTGCAGAGTCAAGAAAAGACCTGAGAGTCAAGAAATATGCCAATACTAACATGGCAGTCAAAAGCAGAACACTATGACAGTGTAATTTGGTTAGATGGATTTTACCTTTTTTTCCACTCTTCTTGAATTGAGATGGCAGAAGCCCTTCACTCTGACTACGTGAAATACCCAACCTTAAATAGAGACGTACACATTAAACATTAGAGAGTTTTTACACTTTGAGTTTCCATCTTAGTCCACCTGAGCACAAACAAGCACCAGGCCAAGGCTGCTGCATATTCTTAAAAGATTTTCCTTTTTCTTTCTTTCTTTCTTTCTTTCTTTCTTTCTTTCTTTCTTTCTTTCTTTCTTTATCCATCCATCCATAAATAACTATTTTATACAACAACATCTTATGATTTAAAAATATGAATAACAAATATTACCATTGAGAAAATAAGTCAAATTACCATAAAATGTGTGGCAGATGCAAACATGTCAGAATATTAAAAATGTTCACTGAGCTTATAACATTAAAATGCAAGTTCCAAATATTTTAGAGATTTCTAGTTGAGGCAAATAACACAAGCACCTAAAGCAGACATGTCCAAAGTCCGGCCCGCGGCACCTCTCAGAAAACAGGTGTTAGTAGCCTTTCTTGCTACAGAGTCATAACTACCCATGCGGAATGCCTGTGATTATTTTGTTATGCTAAATCACGTGCATATGCTAAACTGCGTGGCCACGCAGAGAACAGGTCTGGGGGAGGTGTTAATAGTCTTCACCGCCTTGCCATTTCTTGAATTATTCAGCGGTTTATGGCAGTACCAACCCAAAGTATATCGACATTGTAACAGTATTGTTGTTCTTTGACCACAACACACTTACTAGTTTGCCCTTTGGTAGGCATTATTCGCGGTTTTATTTCACAAAGAAAAATCATACATCTTGCTATTATGTCGTGTGAGGTGGCTATTATTAGCTCTCTTAACAGCAGGGTTAGGTTCTTTAATACGGACGTTTATTTGACCAACGAACATTGTAAAAATGGGGGAAATAATACGTAATCACAACATTCACAAGCACACTTCAAAACGACATGATGACCTCTCGGATATCTTAAGTTGCTTCTGCCCCCACAATCGCAACAGCAAGCGAGCCAGGATGAGAATGGACGCGATTTTCCGTGATGTTCCACTCCGGGAGAAAATGGTATTTGTGAAGCTCACATATGTTGTGGAAAGAACCGGTTGCAATGCTCGTTGAACTACAGTGTGACACTGACACAGACTGTCGGAGTCGACACCAGCTGGATAAAGACAGGTTCCAAGAGATTCGGACATTTGCCAAGAAAATGCTGAGCTTATTTCGCTCGAATACCTGTGAGAAGACATTCTCACTTTTGAACTTTAACAAGAACCGCGTGAGGACAAGACTAAGGCTGAATCCCATTTCTAATTTATACCCCTTCCCCTACCCCTATCCCTTGCCCCTTGCCCCCTGAAACTGAGCAACAATGAGTATGGGTTGGAAGTCAACCCCTATGTTTGGGACACCACTTCAACAATGACATACGTCATCAGTAGTCTCTGCCAGTTTTTACGTAAGCAGACGCGACAAGCTTTTGCCAGAAATCCAACATGCCGACTGCAGCTGTGGTGGTCTCTGTTGCGTGGGCTATTGTCATCTTTTTACTGTTGCATTCTGAACTAAACAATTTTTACCGTTTCTGCAGAATGGGCTTACAATGCTAGTCTTCGGGGCAGCAAGTACGAGTGAACCCGTCAGTTGCTTGTAAACTGTTACAAACGCAATGAGCTAGCCAGCATTCGCGGTTCCCAAAAGAAAAAAGTAACACCGTCACAGCAGAATGACACGCATACCATTTGAACAAACACAACCCCAGATTTTCCAAGGCTAAACCAATGATATGGCTTGCAATTACTTGTTAACACAATTTTTCAACCGTAAATAATGGAGAAAACACTTTTGTGAACTAGTTTGGTCTCTATACTTGTCGTTGCAGCCATCTTGCTGGTGATTCGCAAGGCATTCTGATAAAATGCTCATACTCCTCTGTCTGGAGTGTGCCTCTGAAAAATCTTAGTTTGGAGGGGTATATAGCCCTACCACTTCCCCCTACCCCTCTGCCCTCAGGGGAAATGGGACACCCCTACACGTGCACGAGCAAACCGGAGGGGTAGGGGAAAGGGGTACGGCCAAGGGCTGCAATGGGATTCAGCCTACAGTAAGTGACTCCCACTTGCGTGACATCATTAAAACCACTGCGTTTGAGCCGGTTGACTTCACATTTTTGCAGCAATCGAAATCTCAGTACCACCCATCACATTAGTGAAGGAGAGTTACTTGTTTAGTCTTCTGGGGTAGGCTAAATAAATTCTAAAATGTGTGTGTGTAATTGTGATCAAAACTGTCAGTGGTTTGTACTTCTGAATAAGATAAAAGTTAGTGCTATTTTCTTGTTCACATGGTATAAATTCACGTTTACAGTTTACAGTTACATGTAACTGAATAATAGTATGTTATGTATAACAGTGAATTATGAATAGTGTTTTTTTTTTCACTCAGACTTTTTCTGCATTTTATTACTGGTCTTCAAATATAAAATGCACAGTAAGTTTGGTAAACACATATTTTCATTAGTGTTTGAAATGTGAAGACATAAAAACTATGCCATTGCAACAAAAATTTCATTAAGTACTTAATTTGCATATTATTAATATTATTAGTACTATTAATATTGTTCTTATTGTTATTCCTATTGTGTCATTACAATGGTTGGCCCTCACACATGTTCACCTCGCCAAATCCGGCCCCCCTTGCAAAAAGTTTGGACACCCCTGACCTAAAGCATGTACCCATAGTCATGAAGATTTGGAAGAAATCAAAATAGCTTCAACTGTGTTTTGTTTTCGCTCTTAGTCTTCACCTGTTTTTAATAAGAAGATTGGAATAAAACAATTATTTTTGGGGTTGCAGATTTAAGGCATTATCTATAACTCCTGAAACCATGTCTTCATCTTCAGGTACATGATATATACATATTAACTAAGGTTAAGAGTTTACAAGTGGAACATGGAGTTTTCCAAAAACAGTAATCAGAGATGGCTCACTTCAATCCACTGGGTTCTGTGTCCATTGCTGTAGAATCTTCCATCTCTGAACTGCTTGAGTCTGTACTGATCATACTGTGGTTAATGGCTATTCTGGGTCTTTGTGAGATTTCATGAAACATAAAGGGCCTGTATCCAGAACTCTGTGTCGAGGATGTTGTATCAGAGGATTGGTCAGATTCCAGTCCAGAGTTCAGAGAAGACCATTTAGACTGCACTGCAGAGTCAAGAAAATACCTGTCATCACAACCCACTAAATATATGTATATTAGTATATATATATATATATATACTAATATATATATATATATATATATATATATATATATATATATATATATATATATATATATATATATATATGCATTACACTATTGTATTGCATGCATTTTTGATTATATATATATATATATGATATATATATGTGTGTGTGTGTGTGTGTGTGTGTATGCCAATATATGCCAATACTAACATGACAGTCAAAAGCAGAACACTGTAATTTGGTGTAATTTGGTTAGATGGATTTTACCTTTTTTTCCACGCTTCTTTACTTTAGATGGCAGAACCCCTTCACTCTGACTACATGAAGTACCCAACCTTAAATAGAGATTATACATGCTTAGAGAACCTAGAGATTTACACTCGTGTCATAAAGTTAAACATTCTACTATGTCATGGTCCTCCATAAGGATTTCTGATGCCAGGCTTACTCAGTGCACTGCTGCACAGTATGGCTTTAAAGTCGTCAATGACCTTATAATCATCTCATTTAAAAACACATCCCTTTGTGTGCTCACAGGTTAATTCTGATAACTGTAATAGAACCTAATGCTGCTGGAATGCCCTTTCACAAATGCAGCACACCCAACAAAATAAAAAGATTTCTTCTTACAGGCCAAGGTCTTGGTAGAGGAAGCTGTCCAGTTGCTTAAGCAGGGACAGCAGGATGCCACATGCTTCATCCCCCTTCTTAAGCACCATGTCAGTGAGGGAGGTCACCTGCTCCTGCACCACATTGGATCTCTGCAGGATCTCTTCTGCCTCTCCACTGCTCATCACAGGAGGAGACTGGGCTTGAAGATTATCCAGGAGACCTCTGAGTACAGCTCTCGATGTTCTCTTGATGAGGTCAGGGCGAATTCTGGACAGTTGATCTAGGAAGGATAACAATGAGTCGGCCTGAGATTTTGATGTGGAATAAAATTTAAAATCAGAATAATTGAGAATGCTTCAAGCAAAAAAAATGTGGCTACCACATGTGTGATGTAGAAAGATGTCTGGATTGTATTCTGTGAACAATATGTGGGTTTAAAAAAACACATTAATTGCAAAAAATACCTTTATTGGGTTGGGTACCTTTGCTTGACATGGCTATTTCCCCTCCTTCCTCATTGGCCTTGATTGTATGATGAGCTACAACACAACAGATAAGGGAAGATTGAGGCTGGTGACTGCTGTTAGGGGGCAATAAGAAATGGCTACTTATGGTAAGGGGAGAGAGGGAATGAGAGAGAGAGAGAGAGAGAGAGAGAGAGAGAGATTCCCACATTTTGGCCCACTGTCCTTGCTTCTCATTGGTGGAAAAATTACATTCAAGATAAAGGTTACCTTCAGGATTACACATACACTTGGGTACAATCAACAATGAAAATATGCAAAACTACTTGAATTATTACGTCACACAGGTTTGAAATTCATGGCTAATTGCTAATTGTTTTCTTTCTTCTGTTGTTTGACTGTTAGACCGGTAAGCTGTGGTCTCAGCAAAATCTCTTGCCAAACTATAAGTTCTGCTCTTGAGTCTGAAAGCTCTTCACTGAAGGAGCTGGAACTATGTTGCCATGATCTGGGAGATGATAGTTCAAGAGCTGTCCAAGGGACAGGAACACAGAAACTGCAAATTGGAGAAACTGAGGTTTGTAGATATCATGTAATTATGGTATTGCTAAGGTGTATATGCCTTATTGAATCATCACTCCATTAATGTGATAAAGCATAATAACCCCATGAGTTCCTTCAAGCTGTTTGTTTTCTCAAATTACAAACTGCACCAGATTCTCAGACCCAGGCAATGGGGAACAACAGACAGTTGTAGTGTAGGGTTGGCTCAGGCAGCATCTTGCAATCTTGCATCTTGCAGGCAGACCAATCAGCAATGTCTTCCTGAAAGTTTAGATTCTGCTGAAGTTCAAAATGATTTGAGCTGCCTTTACCCAATCACTAATGTCTGGTTGTGACTCACTCTGTTCACTGATTGGGTAGGCAAGGTTCTGCCTGAGACAACTAAGTCAATGAAACCACAGCCAGATCTCTGTATGAAATGAATTAAAGTATGAGGTGCTGGTTTACTATGCTAACAGGACACAGCTTCGTGTAAGTTCTTCTTCACCATTTCTTGTGTTACCATGATTCTGTATTCAGCAAAGATCTAAATTCTTGGGAAATGATTGGACATAGAAAGGTACCTACATAGTTGCTGTTTCAGTTTGTCTGCGAGATTATTCTGCTTGGTTCTCTCTAAAATCAGCAGTGTAACCTCGAGAGCCTTCTCACACCTGTAGTGGCGGATCATCACTTCAGCAATGTCTGTGACGTTATTGGTCTCCAGAGATCGACCAGGAATGGGATCACAGCCTTCTACAAGTTTCTCCCCCAGGAACATTTTGAACCTTTTCAGTTCGTCTGCCTTCAGGTTGTCTAACGTTGCCAAGAGGATTTCCAGGCCCTCCATGTTGGTGTCTTAGCCTAGGAATAGAGCAAGACACTTACTGCATGTAAACATATTAACCAGAGCAAGGTATCCCAAATATTCACAACTGCTCAGCTTGATCATTCTGTTCTGACTGGTCATTAAAATATTAGTCTTTAGGCAAACAAGTGTAAAGTGTATATTAAAGTAAAAATGGCCAGTTTTTAATGTATATAAACTTTTTTTTCTAATTTGTATTTTATCACACATTGTAAAAAAACTGAAAATTGGCTTAAAACAATGGGAAATTAGAGATAAAAAAGATTCCTGTGGAATACAGTTACAAATTTTGGCATGAGCTGTGAGGTTTTGCAATTTCACATAGGATGTAAGTTTTCAAAAGCTACATAACACCAATGAACCCGACCGAACCCGAAACCCGCTCGGTCAACGATCTTCAGCTCTAGTATGGTATCACTGCTGCACTGTACTGTTAGGTTCAGCACAAAAGGAATGAAATGTTTTTCTAAGATTTTTTCAAGGTGCAACTTATTCAACTGGACTTCTTTTTGGAGCTTGAAGCTTTTTCACCTTTCATCCAAAAGGCTTTTTCAGTCCTTGATGATGGGAAACCAGGAGCTATATCTCTGGACCACTGGAGGTGGAGCTGTAGACCACACCCCTCATTCCATCACAAAGGGTCACATGAGTCACCCGTCAGAACTACATAATGACAGAAACAACAGAAACGTAGTCTCGTTTCTTTTAAACCGGTATAACATGAGATCACATGAGGCACCTGGTGTGAATTGGAGTGAGATGGGTGCCTCATGTGACCTCCTGTTATACCGGTTTAAAAGAAACAAGACTACGTTTCTGTTGTTTCTGTCATTATGTAGTTCTCACGTTTCTGTCGTTAAACCTTTATTAAGACCTTCAGATAAGAGGGGACAGATCATACATTTTTGTAGAGGATTATTCTACCACTACTTGTCTTTTACAGACTTGTTTAACCATGGGAGGCAGAACTGGGGCAGTGGTGGCCTGGCGGTTAAGGTATTGCTGTGGAGCTGTGACCGCAGGATTGCAGGTTTGAATCCCGGGCTGCCAGTAGTGCCACTGAGGTACCCTGAGCATGGCACCGTCCCCACGCACTGCTCACCTGGCTGCCCCCTGCTCACGTGTGTGATGGGTTAAATGCAGAGGTGAATTTCGTTGTGTGCACTGTGTGCTGTGCCGTGTCATCACAGTGACAAAAATGGGATTTTCACTTCAAAAAGTCAAAGCCAGGTAACCACTGCACATGTACAAACAGACTCTGCTATAATCTAGTCACATGCTGGTTGTCACTGTCATACTCCACCCTCAACTTAAGATTGCTTCTTGCACTTTTGCCACCTAGAAAGGATGACCCATATTCTCTAGACATTTAGCACTTTCATTAACACTTAACATCACAAAGACATAATGTTTCAACACATACAACTATTAAACAAACACTCTGCTGTAGTTACATGCTGGTTGATATCCTGAATTAGGATTATTACTTACAATTAAGATATGAAAAGATAAAAATAAAAATAAAACAATACAAATGGGCCTTTTTTTTTCATTACATACATTTTGTGTTAATGTTTAGATCAGTATGGCAGCCTACCTGAGTTGGTTGTTGCTTCTGTGAGGTGACTGAATGCACTGATGTAATGGCGATGCTGCCTCAAGGCTTTACCGTCATCAGAGCCTCTGCAAGTCATGTGATTAACCATCAAGAAACAGGAAGTCACCCATTGAAATGTTTTACTTTGTGTATTAAGAGTCAATATAATATTTTTTAAAGAGTTTGACTTTTTGTATTATATGAATAAATTAAATGAACTGTTCCTTGATATTCTAGTTAAATAAGATATAGCTGTAGTTACAACATGATACATGTGTATAGTGAAAAAAAAATTGCACACACAAACCTATTACTGATACGTGGCCACGAGAATAGTTTGTTGTCACATGCACTTGCTTTCTGTCTGAGGGTGCTGCTGCAGCCACAATAACGGGTAACGTGCCTCGTTGTCATAGCGACCTAACCACAGGCTTAGGTTTCAGTTTATGCTGACCTATGTGACTAGACACTCACAACCTCATAACATTTACAAACACAATAAGTTTCCTTAAAGACTTCTGGAACGCAAATCATATTTTGTTAGTACTGTTTGTTTTTTTCCTGTATTGATATGAGCTTGCATTTCATGTGCAGGCCCAGGCTTATTCCCAACTTCCCAATTCCTATAGTAGAATGTCTCAAATATTTTAAAGGCCTAACTTGTCTCTTGCAATTAAATGAACCACCCTTGCAAATGTACCAGATATAAAAAAAAACCTCTGTAATGTACCTACATTTTTGTTGCCCCCACAAAGACAGAGCGTAGAAGTTTTGTTTGCTTTGCCCAAGGCAGAGGCACAAAGAACCCACTGGCTGTACTTCGCCTTTACAAACAGCTCCTCAGCTAATAAGAAATAGACTAATGTATAGCCCACATTTCCCTACAGAATGTTTTGAGGATTAGGCTGTGCTCAATTCAAGCTGATTTGTATACAGGCCTGATGTGGCAGAGCATCAAGGAAGCTAGCTAATTAGCACTGGTTGTTGTTTTTTGTTTTTATGGATGACAACATCAGCACCTCTGTTTAACCTGCTGTGTAGGAGGCAAAAAGAAAGATGCCACAATGTAGTACATTCGAATACACATGTACAGTAGGCCTGTGATAGAGAGGGAAAGGTAGGCGACCCTGATGGCTTTCTACTTCTGCCAGAATATGGCGGTGTGCATAGGAATCACTCACAAAGGGGTAATTACAAATATTCAACAGACAAGGTACAAATAAACTAACAATGTACCAAGGCACCAGCATTGTTTGCTGATCTGGTGTAGATCACCTGCCTCTGACTTATTAACCCTATGGGCCCGATGGACACAAAATGCGTCCAAATTTACACCCATTCTTCTCTGTTGAATTACTCCGGAACGGTATCATATCAGTGCTTTGTACAGGCATTACTCTCGTTGACATTACTCGCGAACCCGTGATCGGCACATATTATCGCGTTAATTACGTTAAAACAAGGGATCAAATATTTGCCACGTAATGATTTCACAAATTTTTACTTTACCCATTCTACACTTGCGGTTATCAGTCAATGCACAATGTAAACAATAGCAGAACTTACCCATTCTACTGCTATCATGCATTTCTGTCAAGACACGTTTCATACAGTTTTGAAATTACTGCAAATTTCTGCACAATGTGCATAATCCTGCATAATCCTGATATCCTTCATTACATGGAAAATAGGCCCTTATTTCCGTCAGGCACAGACTACATATTTATCAACATTGATAAGCCACTAAATATCCCACCATTATGGTCCTTATATTGCCAGATTCCATACAAGTTTTTTTTTTATACGCAATATGATTTTTTTATTGGTTTAGTATTTTTTTATAAAATCAGTGCAAATAGTAGCTCACCAAATGAAACCAGATCTGGATAGCCTAGACTGTCCTGACAGAAACAAGATATAGCATGTATGTATGGCCCTTACAATGACCAAGATATGAGCTTAAAAGTAAAGGTAGTAAAAATACCCTGAAAATAGCCTAGGGCCCATAGGGTTAACTGACTTCTACAGGCACACAAGCCTGGTAAACCAGCCCCTTGTACTTCATTTCATTTTGTACAGAAGGTCTGGCAGTGCTTCCACTGACATTGTATCAGGCAGAATTTTTCCTGGCCAATCAGCAAACAGAGGGAGTGTTCATGAGCGATGACGTTGACTTTGTATGCTACATTTGGATTGTAGTGCGTAGGTAGGCTAATTGCATATGTCACAACCAGACGTTAGCGACTGGGTAAAGGCAAAGCCACTTGTTTAAAACTTCAGCAGGGTCCACCACTCTAGGATGTAATGGTTTCTCAATACAGCACTTCCAGACCCTCTGTACAAAATGAAATGAAGTACGAGGGGCTGGTTTACCAGGCTACAAGCACACAACACTGGCCTAGCTCTCACTGCTGCCATCTAGTGCTGCCTGAATCAGTTACAGTAAATGGTCCATAACAAGAACAAACTGTCCTTGTGAACCGTAACTGAACCTGCTGCCCTGCATAGCTTGACTCACATAAAAAATATGTACAATGCAACACAATACAAACACACCAGCTCACCTCTCAAATACATGTGATTTCACTCCCACATGCACACACACGCACACACGCATGCACACACACACACAGCAACAAATGCACACACATACACACACACACACACACACACACACACACATACACACACACAGCAACAAATGCGCACACCCACACAGTCACAGTTGTTAAATTGCAGAACATTAACAAATACATTTTGCTCTCTCTATCCTTCTCTCTCTCCTTCTCTCTCTCTCTCCCTCTCTCGTTCTGTCTCTCTCTCTGTCTTTCCTCTCTCTCTCTCTCCTTCCCTCTCTCCTTCTCTCTGATTGTCTCTCTCACATACCAACACAAATGCTCTCAGACTTTGGTAATACCACTGTTGCAGGAACATTAGTGACCAAATTTTGTTGTACTGAGTACAGTCTTACTTGCAAGCGATTGAGGAACGGTGGTGAACAGCGGTTTAGATTGGATGACTTATGATTTCTGTTGACGCTTCATGACACTGCCATTTCATTCCTATGCCTATTTATTTTTCCTCCTTAAAATTATGCAATAGTGATAAAAAAGATTAAAGTATGGTTGAGATCTGGCAACACTGACAAATGCAGCCTGTTATACCCATTGTCAACAAGTTCATTTTATTTCAAACCGTAACAGCTTTACATCTTTAAAACACTTTATGTCATGGTAAAATTCAATAACGTCTCACTGAATTAAAGATTAAAAAAATTTAAGACCTTTACTTCCATGTGCAAAATCAAACATTATGTTCAAAAGCTATTTACATTCATAATATTCTGTATCATGCCCAAATTACAGTCTACAACATTAATTCATCTGACATTTATTGATTGTCATTATGCATGTTCATGTAAAACCTGAGTATTAATCTGAGTATAATTTACAGATTTATACTTTCTGATGGCGAGTTTACTCAGTGCACTGCTGCATAGTATGGCTTTAAAGTCTTTAATGACCTTATAATCATCTTGCTTAAAAAAACATCCATTTTGAGCTTAGAGGTTAATTATGATGATTGAAATAGAACATAATGCTGCTGGAATAGCCATTCACAAATGCAGCACACCCAACAATATAGAAACGTGTCTTCTTACAGGCCAAGTTTACAACAGTTTACACAAAAACCTATTTTAGCTTCCCAGCTGGTGAACAACTATCCCTATGGACAAACATTAACACAATTTGGTTCCAAAGAATGGTATATGCATTGAATATTCAATGAAATTTGGACCATTAAAACCCAAGATATGACTTGTTTTGCAATGGCAGGCTATGCCGTAATCATTGATGTATGTGCAACTTTGAAATGTTGACTTAATTCTGAACTTTTGATAACTTTTTCATTTGTCTGAAGATACAGTAAAGTTAAACCACATACCATGAAAATGAGATCATTCAATAAGGGGATAGAAAACAATATCAAGCAAAACTCTGAATCACTAGCAGCAGTTATGATGAACCTCTAGTCTTGACATTTCAAAATATACAAAAACATGATTGCTATAGCATAGCATTATACCACTACTACTAGTACTACTACACAAGCAAACACACACACACACACAGACACACACACACACAGAGACACACACACACACAGACACACACACACACACACACACACACACACACACACACTTCATTAGTATATTTGACTGGCAGACTCACCACTAGGTGGCTCCCCTGCAGCCATCTCTTCAGTGTCTCTCAGACGCTCTCAGTGCCGTAAAGCATGTGTGACTGTCATACCACATACTGCTACTACTACTACTACTACACACATACACACACACACACATACACTTCATTAGGATATTAGAGTAACAGACTCACCACTAGGTGGCCCCCCTGCAGCCATCTCTTCAGTGTTTCTCAGACGCTGTCAGTGCCGTAAAGCACTGAAAGACAGAAGTACCCTCAGTCAGGAAAGTGATGTACATTTTATAGTGGGCAAACTTGTATAGTACATTAAATTACACTCTGTACATACCAAAATAAATGAGATGGGGATGTTTGCAGTGCAAACACATAAAGCTGCTTCTAGCAAATAAATCTGATCTTCTTTACTCATGACTAGTGCTGACACCTATACAGATAAGCCTTGCTTTTCCATGGCAGAATAGTAAACAATGGCGCCATGGCAGAATAGTAAACAATGGCGCCATGGCAGAATAGTAAACAATGGCGCCATCATATATGTTATGCCTTAGCCCACATAAAACAGAATGTACCAAGATGGGGAGGTGTGGTGACGCTAGAGATAGCTAATCGTCATTGGTTATACCCAAGATCACAAGACAAACGGATAACACACTGCCACATTCCATTGTTGTTGTTTATTCGGCCTCTCCCCCTAGCCATACGTTCTCTTATTTCCTTAAAACAGTCGTTAACGTTTTCAGGTAGAAAGAGTGTCTGTAAATAGATAAATAAATACAAATGTAGCCTAAATTAAAGTAGACTTGTGTCTTCGAAATACATTTAACCTAGTCCAAACCCATGTGTATATTTTTAAAACTCTTTGTTTTGCTTTACTTTTATATTTTTACTTTCATCTCTTCCTTTTAGAACATTATTTTAACAATGTGTGTTTTCATATTATGTGTCTGTCAATGAGATATTACTGTGGTTTTGTCTATTTACAGCTTTAATCTCTTACCTTTGTTAGTAAAAATCATCTCTTCTCTCCTGTACAGGATTAGTTTTGATGTTGTGCCTTATGCTGGTAAAAGTTGCTCGTCTGACACACATTGCAAAGTGCGTCAGCTCTTGACAGCTTCCAGTAAATAACCCTAAAACCTGTTTGCCCACATAGCACTGCTCTCATATTTCAGTGTGACGCCCACATTACGTGTCAAGCCCACATAAGTGATATTATCTGCTCTCTGTATGTCTAAGCCTGCACAAACAAAGTTCCTGGGACCCTTCTTTGCGACCCCTAATGTCCAGGTTTCAGATACACACCCTTCTCTTCATCAATGTCTGTCTACTGATATCTACTGTTCACATTCAGAACAACGCCCATTATATTTGTTACCAGGCACTAAACCATATGGGCCTGATGCACACAATGTTGGTGTAAAGTGTTTGTGTATTTATTTATTTATTTATTTTGTTACATTTTTTACAGTGAAACAGCACTACCTGGGCTATTGTGCAACACATGTATTGTAGCATACAAATATGCATTGTATGCGTATTATTGTTGCATGTATAAAGAAAGGTCAGAAGGTGGTGGTGTTGTAAAGCTTTTTAAACACAGAGTCCCTCTCCGTGGTTGCAGCTCTGATGACTCACAAAGCATCTCGGACCAAAATGCTGCTGTTGTTGTTGTTGTTGTTGTTGTTGTTGTTGGATTTACCCATACCAGCTTTGCTCATGCTTGTATGCCAATACACAATGAATTGCGTAATCCTACTTAAGCACTCACACACACTAAACATCTTAATACACAAATTTATATAAAGATTACATTTCAGTTTTTGTGATAACCTCTAACTTCTCATATTTCATAATTTCATTTTAAAAGTACTCAAACAATTGTCAGATTGTGGCTTTATTTGCTTATGTATTGAATGCAGTGAATACAAAGTGGTGATTAATTGTCTTGTTCAACATTAACTAGAAAAGCATAACATCTACAGCAGAATATTAATAATGATTTAATAATTATAACGTAACAAATAAATATTGTATTACTGATTAACAAATGAACACCAGTAAGCAAACATCAGGGGTGTGTGTGTGTGTGTGTGTGTGTTTGTGTGTGCGTGTGTGCACGTGCGTGTGTGTGTGTGACTAGATACCCACAGAGAAGGAAAGAGGAAAAAAAGAAAAACTTTAGGAGGTTGTGTGTGTGTGTGTGTGTGTGTGTGTGTGTGTGTGTGTGTGTGTGACTAATAGAGACACACACACATACAAGGAAAAGACAAAACAAAAACTTTAGGAGGCCAGTTCCCCCCTCATCTCCTGTTCTGGAGTCTCCTCCTGATCTGAGCTGCTGGCTTTCTTCTCTTCCTCTGATCTCTTATGTTCCCTTCTTCTTTCCAGTGTTCCAGATGTTAACGAGCCAATCCCGGAGCTGGCAGCTGATGACATCACAGAGTCTCCCTCTGAGGGGGCTTCAGATGCTGTGTCCGAGATGTGTCTGCTGTCGACTGAGGTGATGTCAGACCTGTCATCTCCACCCACTGAAAACAAAAGATTTTTGTTTTGTGTTTTATTTTTTTGTTAACATGTATATCTCATGATTCCTTGTCAAACACATTTTCAAAGTTCTACCATACTCACTCTTGGAGTGTTGCATTACACTCTTAGCCGCTAATATCCCAGAGTCTTGTTCTGCAGGGGCTTCAGATGTTGTGTGTGAGATGTGTGTGTGGAAGACAGACCTCGACTCTGAGGTTATTTCAGACTTGTCCTCTCCACCCACTAAAAAGTAAATGCAAGAAGACTATTTAATGAAAGAAGAGTCGATGAATGTGAGATGACATACAATGCTGGTTTCATAGGGCCATTGGTGACTGGGTCCTTAGGTTTGAGCAGTTAATGCATTTTACTTAAAGCCCACCCTGTAACAAATGTTCTTTGTAGGGCAGCTGTGGCCTAATGGACAAGGGAGTTGCTCTTGCAATCGAAAGGTTGCCGGTTAGAATCCTGCCCTACCCATGGTTGAGATGCCCTAGAGCAAGGCATCTAACCCCACACTGCTCCAGAGACTGTAACTGAAACCCTGTAAATATCTGTACGTCGCTCTGGATAAGAGTGTCAGCTAAGTGTAATGTAGTGGGAGCTCTATAGCCTGGGTGTGCCCATACTGCCTATGACGCTGCATTTTCATTTTGCGAGCAAGTCAGTCTGGCCAAGCTGCCTATCTAAACCGTTTCTGCTCCGGCAGGAATATGGGGCCAATGAAAATCGAGCATTTCAAAATAGCAATGACGCGGTAGTTTGGCAACCGGAAATCTATCTCAGTCACTGTCAACATGGTGAATATGGAGCAAACGCAAGATTTCAATGCAGCTGTAGCTGCTGTTTTGGACGAATTCAAAGGGAAGTTCTCTCTGAAAATACAGCAAAGGGCAGCCCTTGAAGCATTTGTTGCGGGAAAGGACGTTTTCGCAATGTTACCGACCAGCTTCGGTAAAAGTTTAATTTAGCAGTTGCGAGAACGAGAACGCTGTTGTTGTGGTCATTTCGCCTTTGATCGCACTGATTCGTTTTTCGAATATCAATATTAAATGACCAACACCAGCCACTCTCATGTTCACCTCACAAGTCCGACAAAAAACATTTAACGCCATTTCTATATGACTACAGGCTACTACTATTTTTTGTTTGGATCAAGCAGTTTCTTTCGCTGGGTATACGTCAGAGGGCAGAGGGCTGTGATTGATTGAAGCTTCGTCCAGTAGCAAACAGAGGCATTTGAAAGAGGCGGGTTAGGCCCGCCTTCTGAGAAATGGGTTTACAACACAGCTTGGCCAGACCAAAGCTCGCAGAGCATTGACAAGTCGCGATAACCAGGCTAGGAGCTCTATTGCTATTGGCTGTAGTGGGACCTATTGGCTGTTGTGGGAGCTATTAGCTGTAGTGGGATACTATTGGCTGTAGTGGGAACTATTGGCTGTAGTACCTGTGATACTATTGGCTGTAGTGAGCTAAGTGTAATGTAATGTAATGTAATGGACATTTAATCACATACGTAGGACGGAATAGTGGTGAGCCATTGGGCCAGCAAAGCATTCTCTGCTGAATCATTATGCTAATGCTAATGCTAATATGCTAATACAAACAAATGTTTTTTTAGACATTTCATCACAAAGGATGGAATAACACCTACACTACACACTTAGGTCAGAATCACTGACCTACATTTACACCCTATATTTGTTACTACTTTTTTTTTGTGCCATTTCTCTTTCCTGCACTGCTTCCAGTATGTGTCTGTGTAAGGTAGAGCTTTTGTCTAGTCAGATTTTAGCCATGGTCTAGGCAATCTGTCAAGAACCCTCAGAATCAGCACTGCTGGCCTCTACAGCCTAAAGCTAACATCTTATCTGGTTAAATAAACAGTGCTATTGTTAACTAACTGTTTCTTTAACCAATCACATTTCTAGTTTGTTTCACAGCATTTTCCCATTCCCATTTCCACAAAGTCAGAGTGAGACTACTTCAGAGCAGTTAAGCTCAACAAGCTAAACTAGAAATCCCAGTTGTATTCATCCTTTCTCTCTTCGGGCTTGAAAGTCATCATTGAAGGCCCAACCACAAACGCTTTCGCCAACCACAGGTATAAAACAAATGCTGCATTTATTTGTTTTGATAGTTGTCTTTAATCGTGTGACTTCCTACTGACCAAATATTAGAACCGCAGCCATACTTACTGTTTGGTGCAGTGTCCATGCTCTTAGCCAGCTTCTCCTCCTCCTGCAGGTCCACCAGCTGCTGCACCTCCATCTCCCAGTCTGCTGCTGCCTTGGCTGGGGTGCTTTCAGACCTGGCATCTCCACCCACTGAAAACAAAAACAAACAAAAACTCAATAACAAAAATTTGCATTTAAAAACATATAAGTGTTAAAAAGTGTGTATTCTGCATATATTTAGTATTATTATGCACTGTCGATAGGTCTACAGGGTTGGCACATTCTTACTACAGCTTTAATAAGACCAAATTTATTCAGAAAATATAATTTGTAAAATGAATTAAATCATTTTATTACATGTCTTGTAGCTGGCCACATACAGTATCAGTACTGCAGCCATATTCACTATTTGGAGCAGTGTCTATGCTCTTAGCAGGTTTGTTCTGATCTATTTGTCCAGCTACATAATCTGAAATATCTTAACCCCTGCTGATATGTATTAAGCGTTGATGCTGTCAGTCAAACGTCAACATCAGCATACTTCTACTTACTGTTTGGTGCAGTGTCCATGCTCTTAGCCAGCTTCTCCTCCTCCTGCAGGTCCACCAGCTGCTGCACCTCCATCTCCCAGTCTGCTGCTGCTTTGGTGACATCACTTTTGCCTTCCTCATATTGGAAATGTCTGCCTCCATTCAGAGCCATCATCTCATCAATCTTACGGTGCAGGTCTGGCCAGCTGTCCTCACCAGGGAGAAAGTTATATCTGTTCCCACACTTCTCGATTAGCCAGTGTAGGGCCTCTCCTTCACTCTCAATGTACTCCTCAACGATCTTGTCTGCAAATGGGTTGTCAGAGTATAAACAGACTATGGCATGATCCCAAACTCTGTCTCCCAGGAGCTCAAAGAGTTTCTGTAACTGTCTTCTTTTGCCCTCCAGAAATTGCAGATTCATGTTGATTCCCAAGAAAAAGGCATGTGGTCCTTGGTCAAACAAAGACAGGCTGGACACCAACTCTGCCTTAGTCTCTTCTAAACTGTTCTTGCTTGGCAACATGTAAACAATCACCATAGTGACATCTCGACCTCCGATGTTAAACTCTTGCTTCTCACATTGAACTGTCGCTCCTTCTGAGGACTGACCACTGTCTCCTGATGATGAAAATATGTCAGCAAATTCCAGCAGCATGACTCGTACCTTTGGTACGGGCTGAATGTCACCTATAAAGGCAGGAGTCAACTTACTAGACAACGGTACCAAAAAAATACTCACATACTTAAATCATTATTGTCATTATTATGTCAAAAGATGTATTAGGGTCATTCCATGCCAAACCACTCAATTTTTTTCCACCCCCCCCCCCTCCGATTTTGATGACATTTGGCATGCTCATGGGCATCCTTGAGAAATGACAACATACCAAATTTCAGCTCATTTGGACCATTTTTCACGAATCTAGAGAGTTTTGAAAATTTCACCGTTTTTGCATCGATTAGTGACCATGCAACAGAAAAGTGGCTACATTTTGCAAACCCATCACTCGATTTTCATAAATTTGGTATCATTACAAAGGGGAGACATTCCCCTTTCAAATGATATATAACACGATGACCTTTCAAGGTCATTGCATTTTCAAGGTCATTTGATGTGCGCTTGACCTTTGACCTAATTTTTCAGACAATGAGTATCGATCAATTTTGACGAAATTGTATTATCTGTTAGGCAAAGAAGTATTGATATACAGGGTGTTCCAGAAATAAATGCTGTCAAATAGACAATGTAGAGTAGTAACATTTATATTTATGTTTAGGCTACACAAATTTGATGTAAACAGTGCTATGGTAGATATTCAAGGAAGTCTGTTTGATATACAGGGTGTTCCAGAAATAAATACAGGCAAAAATGCAATATCAAGTACCATTTTACACTCACATACAAATTTATGGTAAATGGTGTCATAATGACCTTAAATACCTTGAACCTGCAGCTAAATGGCAAGGTTACTTGATTAGAGATGCTCAAACCATACTAGATTCTGCACAAAGTTGTCTAGCAGCCAAGTACTATAGAATACCACAGGTCTTAATCTCTGTTATAGTCACTTTCCTCAAACTGGTCAACATTGCCACAAATGGCTGAATGCAAAAAAATGTCTGAAAGGCTGTTTTATGGAAATGAATGAATCTTTCTTCATGGAATTTTACCAATAGAATTGGTGGTTTGGCATGAAATTGAGTGGTTTGGCATGGAATGACCCATTAACACTACAATTGTCTTCTGATCTGCTACTTCCTGTTCTTGTGCTTGAATTCAGACATAGTATATCTAGCATTTTATTTGCGTAACATTTTTTTTTTTTCAGATAAATAAGAACCATGAATAGCACTAACAATGGAACCACTTGGTGTTCTATCCACTCACTGTAATATGTATCACTTACCCATGACGTATTTAAAAGTAGTGCTCTGTTTGTAAACTTTGGTCTCTCTATCCTCTGCTCTGGTGCTGAGGCCCATTTTCTTCCTCTCCACCTCCAGGATAATGTTGTTATCAACTTCATAGTGTTGACCACTGTTTCCTGCAACCACTTCTTCAATCTTGTCCAGAAGCTGTGTTAACTGCTCATCAGCCCTATTCTCATTGTTGAGGACATGATATCTGTTCCCACATTTCTCTACTAGAGACTGCAGGGCCCCTTCACTCTCTATGTACTGCTCAATGGGTGTGTCTCCCAGCCAGTCTCCATTGGTAAACAGCACCATGGTGTGACTCCACACTCCTTCACCAAGAAGATCAAGGTGTTCCTCCATGATTTTTATGCTATTTGATGTGAAAGCATAAGCTACATGTACATGCAATAATAGAATGTGAGGTCCTGGAGGACACAAAGACACACTGAGAACAATCTCCTGTTTAGTGAGCTCAGGAGTGTCTTTAAGGTTGGAATTAATAAGCCAGCCTGGAGCCTCTACTACAGTGAGCTGTCTGCCTGCTACTTCTCCCTGTCTCTTCACACACTGAGCTCTTGTGCTCTTCAGCTCAAACTCCTCTCTGCCCAGGATGGTGTTTCCTGATGAACTTTTTCCAGACTGTCTGTGTCCTATCAGCACAATTCTGAACTGTGAGAGAGGGGAGGATTTCTCTGCAACATATAAAACATTGCTGATTTTAATTTAATTTAATAAACAGTTTATGGTGTTAAATAAACATGCACTTGTTAAATTTTAACAAAAGACATGTACTCAGGCAACACACACATAATTGCATAACACAAATGCAAAAACATGAATACACAGAAAAACAAAGTACTGTAGGCTGCTACATTACACTCAGCTGACGTTCTTATCCAGAGCAACTTAAAGTTATTTAGGTACAGGGTTTCAGTTACAGCCTCTGGAGCAATGTGGGGTTAGATGCCTTGCTCAAGGGCACTTCAGCCATGGATGAGGGTGCAGGAGAGCACTAGTTGTTTACTCCCCCACCCACATTCTTCCTACTCGAACCCACAACCCTCTGATCCCAAGACCAACTCTTTAACCCTTTGAGACGCACCCCCTATTATAACTTTGTTGTTACCAGAATGGCAATGACCAAGTTGTAATGTGTTACTAAAATCTTTCTGTAATGTCGTAGTAATGTTGTAATGTTGTAATGTTGTAGTTAAGTTTTTTTCGGTCACAGTGAGTCGTAGCGCCGGCGATACAGTGACCACTAAGAGGCTACGCACCATGCCACCCCATTCTTCCTACTTGAACCCACAACCCTCTGATCCCAAGACCAACCAACTAGCTGCCTGGTGCGCGCACAATAACCTGCTCCTCAACACCAGTAAAACCAAGGAGCTCATTGTGGATTACAGGAAGGAGAAGGGAGACACACACACTCCTATCCACATCAATGGAATGGTTGTTGAACGTGTCTCCAGCTTCAAGTTCCTGGGAACTCACATCTCAGAGAACCTATCATGGACAACTAACACCTCCAGCCTGGTCAAGAAGGCTCACCAACGGCTCTTCTTCCTGAGGACACTGAGGAAGAACCACCTGTCTGCCGATATCCTGGGCAACTTCTACCGCTGTGCGATTGAGAGCATCCTGACCAACTGTATCACAGTGTGGTATGGGAACTGCTCTGTCGCTGACCGGAAAGCACTACAGCGGGTGGTGAAAACCGCCCAACGCATCACAGGGACCCCACTACCTGCCATCGAGGATGTCCAGAGAAAGCGGTGCCTACGCAGGGCTCGTAGCATCCTGAAGGACCCCTCGCACCCCAATCATAGACTTTTCCAGCTCCTCCCCTCCAGAAGGCGCTTCAGGAGCCTTCGGACTAAAACCAGCAGGTTTAGGAACAGTTTCTTTCCTACAGCTGTTTCCCTGCTGAACTCTACCCCCCGCTGAACCTCCATGTCCTCACACTACGCCACTACGCAGCTCCCATGCTGAGCTGTGGCGCAGGTGGTCAGGATGCTCTCGCCCCCTACCATGCCCCCCCCTCCATGCCACCACTCACACCCCCTGAACTCTACCCCCCGCTGAACCTCCTTGTCCTCCTACTACGCCACCACTCTCTCCCCCTCTTCACCTCTCCATCTCTCCCAATGTCAGTGAACTTTACCCAATCCCCACATCCATTGGCACTCCACCCCAAAACAAAAATGTATATTGTCAATACTGTATATCTCCTGTATATCTCTGTGTTATAGTTCATCTGGTATATATCTTGTACATATTGTTCATACATTGCATATTTACTAACTTATATATTTATAGCACAACTGTATACTTGTCCATAGCCCATCATATATATTAATAGCTCTACTGTATAGTTGTTTATAGCACATCTGTTTATATATAGTTGTTTATAGCACATCTGTTTATATCCCCCACAAAGTTTAACAACAAAGTACTCCCACATGTTCATATTGCCCTACTTATTGTACATAATTCACTACTGTCTATATTGTATATACTGCACATATCGCACTTGCTGCTCTTGCACTTCTGATTAGATGCTAAACGACATTTCGTTACCTGTATTTATACATGTGTAATGACAATAAAGTTGAATCTAATCTAATCTAAAAACTCTTTAAGCACCATTCCACAGCTACCCGACTCTTTATCTGCTGACGGGTCATTCCATGCCAAACCACTCAATTTTTTTCCACCCCCCCTCCGATTTTGATGACATTTGGCATGCTCATGGGCATCCTTGAGAAATGACAACATACCAATTTTCAGCTCATTCGGACCATTTTTCACGAATCTAGAGAGTTTTGAAAATTTCACCGTTTTTGCATCGATTAGTGACCATGCAACAGAAAAGTGGCTACATTTTGCAAACCCATCACTCGATTTTCATAAATTTGGTATCATTACAAAGGGGAGACATTCCCCTTTCAAATGATATATAACACGATGACCTTTCAAGGTCATTGCATTTTCAAGGTCATTTAATGTGAAGGATACCCATGAGTATGCCAAATTTAATCAAAATCGGAGGGGGGTCGGAAAAAAATTGAGTGGTTTGGCATGGAATGACCCTGACACAGGCTACCACAGAATGAATAGAAAGTAAAAGCACTCCTGAAATGCAAGCACAAATACCCAGGGAGTGATTGAAGAGATTTAAAACCGTTTTAAATCTGTTTTAAAACATGGTCCATTTTTTCCAGCCCACCCTGTGTGCATGGTTAAAATAATATACAGTAGTATTTTTAATTCTTGCAGTTTCACTCCAAGTGACTGGATCCACCTTTACCACCATTTTTTCAAAACAGAAGCTAAAAAGTGGGCACTGCATAGTGAGGGCAGTATAGAAGTTACAGGTAAGGCTTTTTCTGCCCTGCTCCTGCTCAGTCATTACATGATTCCAAACATTTTTGGCTGCACTTCAAAAGTGTGTTTTTGTGTTTTGCATTTCAGGAGTGCATGGGTATGTTGTATAAGCAATAAATCAAAAGAGGTTGGCTTTACCATGGCTGAGAGGTTTTGTTAGGTATGATGTGAAGCAGAGTACTGTTAGGCCCTCTTAGCCGTGATAAAACCAGCATTACCCCTGGACTGCCGCGAGTGGCGTATTGCTTTTCTCAAACTGTTACCACATAACATTGATAATTTCGTAAAATGAAGACAAAGCAATGACAGAATAAATAATTTATTGACCAACAGTTATTCCTCCGCTGATAAATATAGTTCTTCCAGGTTGCCTGGTAATGCTGAAGGCAAGCACAGAAGAGTGCAGAGCTCCACAGCACTGATACTTTGTAACGGTTCTTTAAATTGAGCAAAGCCGTGGAGTTACATGGAACTTTGTGATGGAATGTTATGAGGACAACCTGTAAGTTTATACCCACTTTACAACAGCTTGGAATGTGATTCAGCCAATCACAATCAAGAAAACCGAACAAGCAGTTTCAGAAGTTCATTTATGTGACAGTGGGGACCAACTTACGCTTCAGTGACTGGAGGTGAAGGCGCTGCCTCTCCACATTCATTAGCCTCTCTGTTGCCCTCTCGTTTTCTTTATCTCTCCTCTCCTTTATTTTCTCCAAGTTATTCTTATCCATCACATAGTGACGGCCCCCGTTTCCACAAATAATCTCCTCCATCTTCTCCAGTAGCTCAGCGATCTGTGTTTTATCATCTTTGTCCATGTTGTTGAGGACATGATATCTGTTCCCACATTTCTCTACTAGAGACTGCAGGGCCCCTTCACTTTCTATGTGCTGCTCGATGGTGATGTCTCTCAGCCAGTCTCCATAGGTGAACAGCACCATGGTGTGACTCCACACTCCATCACCAAGAAGGGTAACATGTTCCTTCATGGCTTGCATGTGTTCGTGTGTCACAGAGTCAGCTACACGTACATGCACTAAGAATATGAGAGGGCCTGGAGGACACAGAGACACACTTAGGACAATTTCCTGCTTAGTGAGCTCAGGACTTTCTGTAAGCTTGACATTACGCCACCATCCTGGAGTATCGACCACAGTCACCAGTCTGTCTGCTACTTCCCCCTGTCTCATTATGCACTGAGTGGCTCTTTTTGTCAGGGCAAACTCCTCTCTGCCCAGGATGGTGTTTCCGGATGAACTCTTCCCAGATGCTCTGGGTCCCAGCAACACAATTCTGAACTCTAGCTGAGGGGAGGATTTTTCTGCAGAGAACAACATATAAAATATATGCAACATTATTTTTTTCTCTCATACATTTAAGTACCAAAACGCTGTTTTTTCTTTAACGTATTAAACAAAACATATGTACTCATATATTGACTTATATTGTTAGGTTTTAATTATAGTCACATATACAGACACACTCACCCCTCAGTGACTGAAGGTGAAGTCTTTGCTGTTGCACCTTCATCAGTCTCTCCGCTGCTCTCTCTTCTTCTCTCTCCCTCCTGTCTTCTACATCCTCCAGTCTCTTTCCATCCATTTCAAAGTGCCAGCCGGCATTTCCAGCGATAATTTCCTCCATCTTCTCCAGCAGCTCTGTGATCTGTTTACGGTCTCCTTTGGCCTTATTGTTGAGGACATGGTACCTGTTTGCACAATTGTCTACCAGAGCCTGCAGGGCCCCTTCACTCTCAATATACTGCTCAATCCATGCATCTCCCAGCCAGTCTCCACAGGTAAACAGCACCATGGTGTGATTCCACACATCTTTACCAAGATAATCAATATGTTCCATCATGATTTCAATGTTGTCTGCATCTATAGGGTCAGGTACTCGTACAAGGAGTAGGATTATGTGAGGTCCTGGAGGACACAGAGACACACTGAGCACAATCTCCTGCTTAGTGAACTCCGGGGTGTCCTTGAGGTTGACATCAGCCCACCATCCAGGAGCCTCAACTACAGTGAGCTGTCTGCCTGCTACTTCTCCCTGTCTCTTCACACACTGAGCTGTTCCTCTCTTCAGGTCAAACTCCTCTCTGCCCAGGATGGTGTTTCCTGATGAACTCTTCCCGGATTGCCTGTATCCCATCAGAATAATTCTGAACTCTGAGCGAGGAGCAATTCGAGCTGCAAAATAGAACACATGAAATATCATGGATTAGCTGACATTACTTTCTTAAAAATCACATTCATTTAAATGTATGAAGAGTTTTATATTACATGCTGCTCATAGAAATCATTTGGCCAAGTCAGCCAAATGCGACCAGTCCACTTACTACCAGACTTTTTTTTTCCTCAGACACGGGCTGCACTTCGGCTACATTTCTGGCACCAAATTCAATTTGTGTACTGCACGATTACATTTTGTTATATCTATACAAATATATCAGATATATTGAAACTTACGCTTTAGTGACTGCATGTATGACCTTTCCTTCTTCACATCCATCAGTCTCTCTGCTGCTCTCTCTTTTTCTTTCTCTCTTCTTTTCTTCACTTCTTCTAGTCTCTCTCTGTCCATCTCATAATGATGATCACTGTTCTCTGCCACAATGTCTTCAATCTTCTCCAGCAGCTCTGTTACCTGTGTACCATCACCTCTGTCCTGATTATTGAGGACATGATATCTGTCCCCACACTGCTCAGTGAGCCATTTCAGATGCTCCCCTTCACTCTCAATGTACTGCTCAATGCTTGTGTCTCCTAGCCAGTCTCCACGGGTGAAAAGCACCATGGTGTGACTCCAGATATTCTCACTGAACAGTGACATATACCGCTCGACTTCTTTCCTGTGTTGACTAGTAAAAGTGTCATCTACAGATTTGAGCAGCAAGAGAGCATGTGGACCAGGGTCACACAAAGACAGACTCAGTACTGTTTCCTGTTTAAGCAGTGCAAGAGCATTAGATGTGCAGACTTCCCACCACCAGCTTGGAGTGGTAGCCACGGTGACGTGCCTCCCTGCTACCTCTCCCTGTCTCTTCTCACCCTTTGACGTAGAGCACAACTCAAACTCATCTTTGCCCAGGATGGTGTTTCCTGTTGAAGACTTCCCAGAGTTCTTGAATCCCAGCAGCATTATTCGCAGTGATGTCTGGTGTATTTTATCTAGAAGGGTAAAACTTGGATGAACTATACTTTTTTTGTCATGGAAATTTGGAAAAAAACACAAGATACTTGCGCACATATGAAGAGATTAGGTGATCATGCTTAAGGTGATCATGTGTCTTGTATCTAGTTAGTCGATATCTTGCTGTAAGAAGTCCTAATGTGTTGAAAATAAATTTGGGTAATAGTTTGCACAATAAAGCTAATGTTAATGCTAATGCTAAAGGTAATGCAACCACTTGCGTTATACCTCTTGCTATCTAATACTATTGTATCTCATTTTTTAAACAACAATAAACGCCACCTCTCTGCTGTTACAGCACAGTTTAGTTGAAGCATTAACAATATATGTGTTAAATAACTATTTAGCCGGTACTGAATATTTTATATCATTTCTTATACAAACAGTTGCTACATTGTAATATATAGATTCTGCTACAAAGTCGTATATTAATCATGCATTCTTTTTTACATTGAAATTTCAGACACTGATGTCTTTTCCTTAGACTTACCATGTGTTGATCTGAGGTCATGTCTTTGTTTCTTCCTCTCGTCTGCTCCAATTTCATCCACCCTTGTTTTCTCTTCTATGTCCATCAGCAGATGTTTATTCACTGTAAAATGAGACCTGTCATTGCTTGCCACCATCTCTTCAATCTTCTCCAACAGGGCTGTCACCCGCTTGCCATTAGTACTGTTGTGATTGTTGAGGACATGGTATCTGTTCCCACATCTCTCTATGAGCTGCTTCAGGGCGTATCCTTCACTCTCTATGTACTCCTCGATGGTTGTGTCTCCCAGCCAGTCTCCATGGGTGAACAGCACCATGGTGTGACTCCACACTCCTGCACTCAGAAGCTCCAGGTGTTGTTGAGCTGATGATCTCTGATGCTCAGTAAAAGACATGTCTGCTCGTATGACCAACAAGAACACATGGGGCCCCTGGCCACACAAACCTGCACTAAGCTGAAGTGCTCTTTTAGTCATTTCAGGACTGCAGTCCACAGGGTAATGGCTCCACCATCCAGGAGCCTCCACCACAATGACCTGCCTGCCTGCTACTTCTCCCTGTCTCTTCACACAGACAGCAGATCTCCGTCCAGGCTGAAACTCCTCTCTGCCCAGGATAGTGTTTCCTGATGAACTCTTCCCAGCAGCATTGTATCCCAGCAGCACAGCTCTTACCTCTGATAGGGGTGATGTTCCTGATACAGTGTGATAAAGTATGGAAAATGCAACTTTTAGCAATTTGTGTAAGGGTTTAACTTTTTAAACTTACATCAATCCCATTTTTAAACATTCAGTAGCCTGGCAGACATCCATCCATCCATACGACATAGTAAATAGTTAAGCAAAATCAGTATTACAATACAGTTTGTGTTATTTAAAGATGTAAGCAATCAATACTCACCTGCCAATGGCTTGTTTGTGATTTCTGTTTGTTTAGCTATCTCTTTGTCTTTTCTTCTCTTGTCCTCCATCTCTTTAGGCCATCTTCTGTCCACTGCATAATGACAGTTACTTTTCCCAGCCATCAGAGCCTCAATCTTCTCCAGCAGCTCTCTGACTTGTAGATCATCCTTGTTCTTGGTGTTGAGGACATGATACCTGCTCCCACATTCCTCTACCAGCCACTGGAGCATTCTCCCTTTAACCTCAAAGGCTTTGCCCTCTGCAGGAGTCTCCTGGATGAAGAGAACCAGAGAGTGTTCCCAGGCTTCATGGCCCAGAAGACTCAGGTGGTTTGACATGGCATCTCTCTCTGCCTCTGTGAAGGTCATGTTCTCATGGACGACCAGCAGAAACGCATGAGGTCCTGGAGGACACAGAGTCACACTGAGCACAAGCTCCTGTTTCAGAAGGTTTGGAGAGTCCTTACTCAACAGAAGACTGTAGTCTGTCCATCCTGGAGTGTCCACCACAGTGAGCTGTCTGCCTGCTACCTCTCCCTGTCTCTTCACACACTGCAGGAGATTGCAGTCTGTCCATCCTGGAGTGTCCACTACAGTGACCTGTCTGCCTGCTACCTCTCCCTGTCTCTTCACACACTGCAGTGTTCTCACATCAGGGTCAAACTCCTCTCTGCCCAGGATGGTGTTTCCTGCTGAACTCTTCCCAGCATCTCTGTTCCCCAGCAGCACGATCCGCACATCTGACAGATGGTGAACACCCTCTGCTTATGAGATGACAAAATCAGACAGACATTCATCATCATTAAAAAAATATATTTTCTAATAACATTTTGAAAATTATTATATACAGGTACTCTATAGTAAGCCTTCCAAAAGGTATGTAAAAATACCTAAACAAATAATAAATTCACAAACAATCCTCATTATATTATAGGTAAAGTATAATTTTGCTTTTCTTGCCTTCAAGTGCCCCCAAATGTTTTGAACATAAATGCACCTGTGTGTAGTTGACTAAGCTGTTGGGAATGAACTCACCAGTTGGGCTGTGTGATCCGTCATCAGCCATGTCCTCTGTTACTTGCAGATGTCAGATAGCCTGTTCAAGGTGTGCACACTTAAGTCTTTGGCAGGAGTATTGTTGCAGTAGGTGCGTGTACCCAAAAAAGACCGTTCAAAAGTAAAAGAAGGTTCGCACACTGAAAAAGACATTAAAGTCAAGCACAGGGAGTTCTGTTTGATTTTTATTTTTTCTGAGAGCAGAATACTGGGATACAGGGAGTTCTGTTTGATTTTTATTTTTTCTGAGAGCAGAATACTGCTCTCAGAAAAAAATAAAAATCAAACAAAACTCCCTGTGCTTGACTTTAATGTCTTTTTCAGTGTGCGAACCTTCTTTTACTTTTGAACACACTTAAGTCTTTAAAATAACACGTGGGTGCATACTGTACATAACGCTTACATCATGTTTCTGAAGGGTTATTTGTATACCTTCCAACGCCCAATGTGTGTGAAATATGTAAGCTTAACATACTACGTAGTAACTAATAAAATTGCTTCAGTAACACTCTATTTTAGAGTGTTATTGTTATCTACCTAATTAGGTACAGTGGTATAACCTGTGTAAGAATATGTAATATAATGTACTAGTGTAATGTATTTTTGTGGCAAAAAATACAAATAAAATAAAGTGTTAACATGGCTTCAGCGTCTACCTGTTGCTTCAGATTATCCTGTGTTACCAGTCTGTCTGGCCTACTTAGCTAACTAGACACAATTATGGAAATATATGGTTTATTTTTACAATATAGCCTAGTAACAAACATCTAGAATGGAGAATAGAATAGGAAGTCTTTGTTGTCATTATACACAGTACAATGACATTTAAAGATAGATTCTGATAGATCATGCATTATAGAAAATTAATTAGTGAAAAGACCTGTGTTAAGTAGCCTTGGTTGTATTGTTGTGTTAGGAGCACAATGATAAATGGCATGGCTTTTACCCTCTCAAGCTGGTCTACTGTGGACTGTGAATGTCAAGTCAGAGATTTGACAACTCAGAAAAGCTTTAGAAAAAGTATCAGTATAAAAAATGATAACACTATCACACCAACATTTTTGTTTATACTGGTGAATTCTGATGTTTTGTTTTTTTATTTATTTATTTTAAGCAGCAACATTTGTTTTTTTTTTCAGATAATATAAACTATCTAGCTTGGAATTAGTCTTGTCAAGTATTGCAAAACTGTACTTTAACTTGTCAGTTAGGCGACGTTTTTATTGACACTGTGACATGCTCTCAGGAGCTCTGACGTACCTCTCTGGAGAACCAAGGTTTGTTGTTTGCTCGTACAGTGAAATAAAAATACATGGCATGTTCAATGGTGTCAATAAAAATGTTGCCTAACTGACAAGTTAAACTGCAGATTGCCAGGAATTGACAAGACTCCAATTATTCCAAGCTAGATAGTTTATATTATCTGAAAAAAAAAAACAAATGTTGCTGCTTAAAATAAATAAATAATAGTGTGGGGTAGCTGTGGCCTAATGGTTGGGGAGTTGAGCTGAGTTGTGGGGTAGCTGTGGCCTAATGGTTGGGGAGTTGAGCTGAGTTGTGGGGTAGCTGTGGCCTAATGGTTGGGGAGTTGAGATAAGATGTGGGGTAGCTGTGGCTACCCCAGTCCCTGGAGCAATGTGCGGCTAAATGCCTTTCTCAAGGACACTTCAGCCATGGACGAGGGTTCATTTGTCATTTACTCCCCCACCTGTATTCTTCCTACTAGTACTTGAACCTGGAACCCTCCAATCCCAAGACCAACTCCCTAACCACTAGGCCACAGCTGCCCCACATCTCAGCTCCTCTCCAACCATTAGGCCACAGCTACCCCACATCTCAGCTCAACTCCCCAACCATTAGGCCACAGCTGCCCCACATCTCAGCTCAACTCCCCAACCATTAGGCCACAGCTGCCCCACATCTCAGCTCAACTCCCCAACCATTAGGCCACAGCTACCCCACATCTCAGCTCAACTCTCCAACCTTTAGGCCACAGCTGCCCCACATCTCAGCTCAAGATCATATCTTCCTCTTTTCTTCCTGTGCTTGGCTACAGGCGGGCCACAGACTGAGAGCGTGACAGTGTGATGCAGGCATAACAGACCTGCCAGACATGGCAGAGAGCATGATATCAGATTACAGGGAAGAAACCTGTTCTCTTTTAGTGCAGGGGCAGACTGTTCCTGTCAACATCACTAAACCAGTTATTAGTCTCCTGCAGCATAATGAAGTGGCTATACCCAGAACTAATGTGAAAACCCCCTTTACTGTAAACATGACATTAATTTGAGCGGACATCTTTGGGCAACGGTTGTTGTGTATGCACAATGTATGTTATAAATGTTTGCTCTTGCTGTTGTTTGATAATAATCTTCTCTTTGTCATCATCATCATCATATACATGGAGTGTGTTGTCTAAACAAACTTTTGACTAAGGATTTTGAAACAGTTTAAAATGATAATAATTATTCCAGGAAATCAGTGTCTGACCAGTCGTGTGTAGAGAAAGTACCTTACCTTTACAGAAGAGCCATTGTAAGGGTTGTGAGTCAGAGTCTCCCGTCTCTCTCTCTCTGTTTACCTGTCTCAGGTAGGAGCTCTCTGGGGCTTGCTGTGTGGGGGAGGAGTCAACGTCTCCCGCCTCTCTCTCCCTGTTTACCTGTCTCAGGTAGGAGCTCTCTGGGGCTTGCTGTGTGGGGGAGGAGTCAACGTCTCCCGCCTCTCTCTCTCTGTTTACCTGTCTCAGGGAGGATCTCTCTGGGGCTTGCTGTGTGGGGGAGGAGTCAACGTCTCCCGCCTCTCTCTCTCTGTTTACCTGTCTCAGGGAGGATCTCTCTGGGGCTTGCTGTGTGGGGGAGGAGTCAACGTCTCCCCTCTCCTGCCTCTCTCTATTTACCTGTCTCAGGTAGGATCTCTCTGGGGCTTGCTGTGTGGGGGAGGAGTCAATATCTCCTGCCTCTCTCTGTTTACTGCTCTCTGGGGTGTGCTGTGCAGGGGGCTGGTCTTGTTATTGTGTTTCACACCTCTATGACTCACGGCAGGCCTGCCCTTTGCAACTGCTTTGAATTTAAAAAAAGAACTCCCACACACTGTCCATTCTGAAAGCAACATTTTACTCAACATTGTTTTGGTCGTAGACCTTCATCTTTAGTAATAGACCTTCGCCAGGTTGCTTCACAGCTTGTGAACAGTGTGCGGGGCTTCTTTTGAAAGTTACTTCGAAGGTCATCTCCAACACACCTGTCTCCTGTAGAGGTGTGCATGTCGATTTGGACAGAGTTTAAAAACACAAAAATAAAGAGGACAGAGACTGCCCTCTATAGGAGACAGGTGTGTTGCCCTCATGCTGACGCAGGTAGATACTTTAAACACAAACATGATGTCTTACTTCTGCTGTATCTTATTTAACTCTCTCTCTCTGTCTCTCTCTCTCTCCCTCTCTCTCTCTCTCTCTCTCTCTCTCTCTGTCTCTCTCTCCCTGTCTCTCTCTCTGTCTCTCCCTGTCTCTCTCTCTCTGTCTCTCTCTCTCTGTCTCTCTCTCTCTCTGTCTGTCTCTCTCTGTCTCTCTCTCCCTGTCTCTCTCCCTCTGTCTCTCTTTCTCTCTCTCTCTGTCTCTCTCTTTCTCTCTCTCTCTCTCTCTCTCTCTCTGTCTCTCTCTCTCTCTCTCTCTCTCTCTCTCTCTCTCTCTCAGCCTCCCCTCCCTTATCTCTGCACGTGTTTGTGTCTGTGTGTTCTGACAAGTCTGTTAAAACATGAATGTGACCTGGTCACATTCCTGGCTTGGTGATCTTAGCGCGTAGGGTAATAGTCTGCTGAGAAGAGCCCTGTGTGTTTTTGCATGGAGAATTTATCCAGGTTCATTTAGCCAGGATTGTAAACCACCCACGTCCTGGAATAACCCCCAACCATTACTGCATGGTTCACACCAGAGTGTAAGGCCACATCCCAAGTACATTAATGATCTGATGTTTTTGCTGTAAGATGACACTCTGGACTTTTAAAGGTGTGGTCTTAGTACATCTATACAACATGTAACAAGAATAATAATAATAATAATAATCCTAACAATAATAATAATACATTGTACACACACATACAGTACTGTGCAAAAGTCTTAGGCAGGGTGGTCACACCAAATATTGATTTGAATTAGGTTTCTCTTTTGTTTGAGTCACTGCATTTTGTTAATTGATGAACATAAATGATTAACACTTCCATTTTTGCAAGGCATTCCTAGTTGACAGCATTTTTCACACCTGCCTAAGAGTTTTGCACAGTACTGTATATGTACAGATAAGAGGTCTGTGTAATAGCATCAGTGGGCCACAAGGTGGCGTATAGCTGTCCTGACATGTAATTCAGAAGGAAACATTATTTTGAGGTTGAAAAAACAGACTTGTTTTGTTGAGCTAGTATTTACATGCAATGCTGTAGCTCCGCACACGCACAGTAAGCACAGTGCGTAGGGCACCAAGTGCTTGGGGGGTACCACCAAAAAACCAGGCTTGTGAAAAAATTATCACAATAAGCTACGTACGATATATATATGAAATATATGTAAAACATGTTCACATTTATAAGTAATACACATTTACACATTTACAATACACATACACATTTATAATAATTCTCCTCCTTGTGCCCCCCGCTCCACCTCCCAGTGGTGTGTTTGATTATGGCTCAGTATTAGTTTTGGCAGAAACCTGTTTAGACATGGCCTCGAAAAGGCATCAAGAGTCGGGAGCAGAAAAAAGAAGAGAAGGCGAAATGAAGCTCAGGTAGGACAGTGTTTAAAATAAGTAATAATAATAAAAGTTTATTTTGTAGCCCTTGCCAGGCAATAAACTTACCGTCAACAAACTTTGTAACGTTTGCTCCTAGGCTACTAGCCATGTTTAGACTGTGTTTATAACAAGTGAATCAGTTAACACAGTTAACAGCTCAGACTGTTAACAAATGATTAAAGTTGTAAATGATTGATGCTATCTAGCTAGTTTACGTTGTGGATATGAACATAAATTATGGAATATTGAAAGTAATTCATCATGGTCACGTGACTGTTTTCAGCTGAGGTTGCTAGCTAGCTATGCTATTTCTGATTAAGCTTAATTTTCTAGTGTTCATTTTGTCACCCTGTTTTAAATTTAGTCTTCGTCTTCATCTTGTGACGAATGCTCTATTATTTTTTGTTATTAGGCCTATTATAGTCATTCACAAACTATATTTGTTAGTCAGGTTCATTGTAAACAAAGATTCTGCCTTATAAAAACTTTGAATGTAACTGTTTGGTAACATTTTCAAGGCGTGACCAGTTATGGTCAAAAATGAAGGTAGATTTTATCTTTATTTCGCATGATACTACATTTCAGGATATCTAAAAAGACACATTTTTATTCAAGTGAATGGTTCTTGTCTATTGACTGTATATATACAGGCTACCTGTATGTTCTCGTCGATTTTCAGGTTTATCAGAGCCGTATATAGAGAGAGTTCGGCCAACTCAAACAATTGGCGCCATGTTGTAACCCACCACCCGAGAATTCTACAACGTAATTCAATGTGACAAAAAGGCAGTGTTTGGATCAAAAGTTTATTTTCGCCACCTCTATTATCGCAAATGGCACTATTAACCCCCAGTAACATGGAAAACCCCCACCCCAATAGCCTAGGCTACCTAAGCAGTAAAATTACCGTAACGTTTACCTTTCTCTTCACCCTTTCTATGGGTCACAGTCACTACAGGAACAATCACGTCGTCCGTCTCTGACATTAGACAGGCGACAGGCCTACTTTTAAACATTTCTTAAGGCTAAAGTAGGCTACGAATATGATAATGCATAATATGCCATTTATGTTGTCTACACGTCCTCCTATAGCTTATATCCAATAGCTTATGATCATAGTAATGTCAACTCCACAGAAAAAAATGCTAGGTCCTATTTCCTCCAACATGCTGATTGGACTTGTTAACACAATTTGTAGGCTATGTTGTTAATATTGCTTACCAGTATTTAATATAAATTATTATATGAATAACATTTAAATGAATCCACGAGAATTCACACATTTTCAATATCTTAATTTATTTCTTTGCTGCTAGTGCTCAGTCAGAATAAAAATTATGTACAGGGTATAAATAAATAATTAGGCCGATGTAGTGGTCAGTATCAGTGTTAAAACATTGCAATAGGTCTAAAGAAATATTTTTACAGTGTGTTTTCAAATGGCATTACTTTTGATTAGTTCTTCTATGTATCAAATACATTCAAGACATAGGCTACAAACCAATCACAGTCAATACAAACAATTTAAACAGATAAAAATGATTTAAACATATAGCACACAATTTCCATTTTAAAGATTTGTTATTCGTCAGTGTCAAAGGTGCATTAAATATTGTGACCATGGGATCATCAAAACTAGTACTTCCACGGTTGTTTTAAATTGAAAACGTATACCCCATGTGACCACCTAAAAATATTCTCTAAAGAAAAAGGGCTCTCTGAAAGTACAGGGAATTAGATTTTAGAACTAGAAATATATTGTATTCAGGGCTATGGCATGATAAACATAAGCAATCTTCACCCTGAGTTTTGACATGTGTAGAGATTTACAGAAACAGAACTGTGGGGTTTTCTTTTTTAATAAAGTCTATGCTTATCCTTAACCAAATATTTTAGTTGTTTGCCCTTACTGGGTTCATTAATATATTTTACTTGGTTGAACTACACGAAATGGAGAGGGAGAACTATAGCTGTGATCCTTTCTGACGGTAGCCCATCCATCCACGTTTTCCTGATCTTCATCTTAAACTTTTCTCCTTTGCTGTGTTGGTTTGTCAGGGTGCTTCAGTGGTGTAAAGACAAACCGTGTCGGAACAGCATTGGGCTTGAGCCTCATACCATCAGCTCTGTGACTTTCATACTGTCCTTCATCAAAGTGATCCTACACAGGGGAAACAATGAAGACAACAAAAAGGACCAACATTAACTTAACGGATCAAGTTCTCCTTTGTGTAAAATATTTATCATCTGATGGCGGCCCAGTGATGTCTTTTATTTATTTTTATTCAACAGGAAGACCAGCAGCTTTTACAGCTGACAGTAGGGTACTAGTTCTCATTTTTAGCTTGCATTTAATGCTTTGGTCAAACATGAAGGTGTTTTCGACAACAACATACCGGTACTCCAGTCTTCTACCAAGTACACAAAACTATTCAATCTAAACTAGCATTATTCATCTTCCATTCAGATCTTTCATCCTAAAAAAATGATGGGATAAATAACTGTTTCGGACTCCTAGTTGAAGCGCAGCTCGTTTGTATATTAGCAAGCTAACTCAGCTAACTCAAACTAACAACACGCGTTCAAAGCCTATTATATATATCATCAATGTTAACATGTACAACACCCGTTTTTTGGTGAAAAACATCACCTCTATGTAAGCACACATTTTATCTCGGAAAGGGCATCGTGGTTAAAGATGATTACTTGAAAATTAACCAGGTGCCATTTATTACCAGAGCTCTACGTTATTGCTATATGTGCTAAGTCTATCCTTGACCCAGTATTTATCTTAATTCGCTTTATATAACCTACAATAGTAATATAATTGTTATCTTACACTAACAAGAAGTGTTAATAGGGTTTAGTTATGGAAAAAAAGAGATGTAACTTACCTCACACAAGAACGAATTCATATTTGGCTTCCAGTGCTTTCTTCTAACTTTGGACTCCCACAGTTTTCTTCGCTTTGGGTCGCGGGGGAAACGATGTAACCGCTTCCCCTTCTGTGGTTTAGTGCCACAGCCATACGCTACACAGCAGGGCATCCCCCTCGTTTAAAGAAATTTAAGTTGTTTGATAAAACTTTCTTGAATCTCTTGAATATCTCTTGAAACTTGCTCATCATCTGTCAAAGTCGGTAGAAGTGATAGAGAATTTTGACAGCTGAAGGGTTACAACATGGCGCCCCATGACACACATGATGACCCCTGGGCCAATCAGAGGGTAGAACCGTTGAAACAGAGTTGGCCAAACTCTATCTATATACGGCTCTGGGGTGCGTTTCCCAAAAGCGTCGTTGCTAACTTCCTTAGCAACTTCGTAGGTTTAAACGATGGTCTTACCACACTGCTGTTTCCCAACACCATCGTCCAGACTTAGCAACCAACGATGTTTACAACTACAATAGTCCGATGGATCGTTCAACGACGCAAGTGTTTCCCAACAACAAAGTCTGGGCGAACCATCGGAAGTTCCATCGTGAAGCTGTGCAGTTGGAACGATTAGCATTGACCTGTCGTGAGACCGTCGTGTTTGTTCACGTGACGTCTTGCTCGTCACCTTTGGCCTTTCTGTGGCGGATTAGGCGGCTGTCTGTGCGTTACTGCCACCACCTGCATAAATTATGTTACTCCCAATTCACTTAATTTTCGGTATTGCATTGACAGATCATGTAAAAAGTAGGTAAAAAACACACCCGATAACACACAAAAAGCTGTTGCAAAATGTGGTTGGATAAACGTTAATGTGCGTCAGTGATGTTAATGAGCACTTTTGTAATATTGTGATGTATGTGCACTGATTACTGACCCACAAGCACGGTTATTCCATTGCCCCGTTGATCATTTTCACCTGTTACAAATTGATTACCCTTCGGCAGGATTCGAACCCATATCTCACCGAAAAAGACAACACTTCCATTGACAGACCGACGAGCTAACGACTCATCCACCTCACCACTTACCTACATGGAGGGAGTGGTTATATTTATAGCTGTTGCCCCATGCAGTATAAATTAAATATACAGACATATGATACAAACTGACAGTCGGTTGTTACTTTTAATGAGTAGGGCACATGGTTGTGTTTACAGAGATATCCCAGAGTTTCTACAGCTGTCATACCGGCTTAAATGAAATGAGACTACGTTTATGTCCTTATGTAGATCAATCGTTTCTGTCGTTATCCGCAACGAATGCATCCGAATACTCTCCGAGCACTTCCGAAACATCTGGGTACTTTGCAGTTTGAACCACCTAAGTCCAAACTAACAACAGTTCAGACTTCCATCGTACTTTGGTGGTTGGAGATTTTCGGGAAACAGTCGGTTGTGGCGTGCTGAGTAGTTTGAACCTACGTTGTACAACGGTGGTTTAATGCTAACCTCCGTTGTTGTTTGGGAAACGCACCCCTGATCTGTGCGGAACCACCTAGATTTACGTTTACACGTGCCCACAACATTCGTGACCGGCTAGTTCACTCGGATATGAAGGCCTCGTCCCCTACCACTTGGCTTCGTAATCCACCTGTAGGTTTCTACAAGTGTGGCAATTGTGCGCATTGTTCGAATTCCACTAATTGTAAAGATTTTTCACATCCACGGACGGGTAAGTTGTTTCCTATTAGATCTTTTATTAATTGTAACAGCACACGTCATCTATTTATTAATTTGATATACATCAGTCAGACAAAACGTCAACTGAAAATTAGAATTTCAGAACATAAAATGGCAATACGCACTAAGAATACAACATATGCCATGGCTAGACACTACATAGAAGCCAACCACGGTTCTCCAGCCTCTTTAAAGTTTTGGGGTATTGAAAGAATTAGTATAGCCCCTAGAGGTGGCGATATTGTTAAGAAACTTCTTTGTAGAGAGGCATTTTGGATTTTTACTTTGAACACTCTGGAACCAAATGGCCTTAACAAGGAATTGGACCTCTCCTGTTTCTTGTAGACTCGTGTGTATTTGGTCCCAACTTTTGATTGGCTTTCATACAGCTTTTATGATGCATTACTTTTTTTTTTTTTTGTTACCTTGTATAACTGTCTTGATATACAGTATGTTTTGGATGTACATGCAATTTTCCTGTTAGACCTTGTAATATTTCTTGGTCTTTGTTACTTGGGAGTGCTAACGTCGAAACATTAGTCTGGCACTACTCTGATTAAAGTTTATTTCTATCTCTGAGATGCTCCGGTGACTCTCCTTTTTATTCAGAACTTAGTCCTTTCCCGTGACGCACCAGATTGTTATGAACAGGAGCTTTATGGCCTGGCTAAAATCCATAAATGCTTAATTGATCCCCCGTTACGTCCCATTGTATGCAGTATAGACAGCCTCACAGAACCTTTGTCGCAATTCGTTGACTTTTTCTTAAGAAAATTTGTACATAGGTCACCATTGTATCTTGGGGACACTAATTCTAATTAATCACTAATTCTAAAAGTTATCAACAATTGGCAATCTGAACAGAATGATCTTTTAGTTTCCCTTGATGTGCAAAGTTTGTACACGTGTATCCCTCATCATATTGGTTTAGAGGCTATGACCCACTATCTTCAACAGCGCCCTGTAGAGATTTTACCTCCCTCTGATTTTTTAATTGATTCAGTGGAGGTAATTCTTTCCCATAACTTCTTTAAATATTCAGACAGGTTTTTCTTACAACTTCAAGCCACGGTGATGGGTAGTGCATTCACGCCATACGCAATCGGCAATACGCACTAAGAATACAACATATGCCATGGCTAGACACTGCATAGAAGCCAATCACGGTTCTCCAGCCTCTTTAAAGTTTTGGGGTATCGAAAGAATCAGTATAGGTTTGCAATTTTGACTCTGATGAAGATATCGAAACGTTAGTCTAGCACTACTCCGATTAAAGTTTATTTTCTATCTCTGAGATGCTCCGGTGACTCTCCTTTTTATTCAGAACTTAGTCCTTTCCCGTGACGCACCGGATTGTTATGAACAGGAGCGTGGAGGATACTTCACTTTTTTACATGTCAATCTGCCTTCTCTTTGTCTCTCCATCACCTCTCTCCATCTCTCTCTGTCCCTCTCTCTCTCCCTCGCTCTCTCTCTCCCTCTCTCTCTTCCTCCCTCTCTCTCTCTCTCCCCTGCTCTTTCTCTCCTTCCCTCTGTCTCCCTCCCTCTCACTCTCCCTCTCTCTCTCCCTCCCTCTCTCTCTCCCTCCCTCTCTCTCCTCCGTTTCTCTCTCTATCCCTCTCTCTCCCTCTCTCTCTCTCTCTCCTTCCCTCTCTCTCTCCCTCCCTCTCACTCTGGCAGAAACATTTCACAAAACCCATTTCTTAAAGAGAATAAAATTTACATGTTCAAAAAGGTTGAATGAATTTATTTTATTTCACTGTGTGTGTGTGTGTGTGTGTGTGTGTATGTGTGTGTCTGGGGATGTGTGTGTGTTGCAAAAACTCATTTGTTAAAGAGAATAGAATGTAAATGGAAAAAATAAACATGTCACCCCCATTATAGTGTGTGTGTGTGTGTATGTGTATGGGTGTGTGTGTTTGTTTGTTCGTGGGGGGGGGTTCACAAACAATATATACATATATACAGCAATTCCAAAAACCGATTTGTGAAAGAAAATAGAATGTACATGGAAAAAAGTAATCTATCATACAATTGTGTGTGTGTGTGTGTGTGTGTGTGTGTGTGTGTGTGTGTGTGATGAAAGAGTTATACTCAGCTGTATACAGTTCATTATATCACCTTAAGCAGATCCTTGTATTACATACAAATATATAGCATTTACTTACTATAGTGGACATGATATTGACCAGCAAAGACAGGTTTCACACAACATCACTACAACAGTGCAGTGCATTATGGGGCGAAATCAATGTGTGCTGCCATTTTTGTACACAAGAGATGTGTCTGAAGCAGGTGTAAATGACAAATATTTCTCTTGTTCTTGCACAGGGCATTCCGTTTGTCCCTTTCTTTAATACAGCTGGATAATAATTAGGTGTGTGTGGATTTTACGTGGCAAATCTGCCCACATGTCAGAGAAGAGGTATTAAGCCTAGATGTTATCCTTGACTCTGACTTAAGCTTCAAACCTCATGTCAATGAAGTAACTAAAACAGCATCCAAGATACAGTACATTGCTTTCATCCAAGATATATTGCTAAAATTTGCCCCTTTCTGATGCAGCATGATGCAGAAAAACTTGTCCATGCATTTATCTCAAGTAGATTGGAATATGACAATGCCCTATTTACAGGCCTCCCAAAAACTGAATTGAAACATTATAGCCACAAGACTATTCAAAAAAGCAAGAAGGCCGGAGCACATTACTCTTGTCCTAGCTGAACTGCATTGGCTGCCCATGTCCTACACAATTGACTTTAAAATAGTCATCCTATTCAAAGCTGTTAAAGGTCTTGCCCCATGCTATATCACTGACACACTGTCCTTCTACATTCCTGCACGAGCAATTAGATCCACTGAAGCCAGCCTCCTGAGGATTCCGGATGCAGCACCCAAAAGGATCGGGGAAGCAGCCTTCTCATAAGGCCCTTTCACACTGCCAAAATTACCGGTAATTTCAGCCGAAATTAGTGGGTCGTCTGTTGCGTTCACACTGCCGACACAGGGTGGCATGTCCAAATGATACGCCAATTCAACCCACCTCGGACCCTACACTTTTTTGCAACCCGGGGCGCATGTGAACACGAGCCGAGGCAAGATGGGGCACAGGGTGTGGTATGGGGACGTTTCATAAACTGCCACCACCCACCATCAGGACTTTTAAAACAGGGGAAACAGCTGAGAACTACAAAAACACAAAAATGAGTTCAGAGGCAAACTGCAAACTCTCTTTTGACATCTGCTGTTTATTTGGCCTTTATCATGTATAACTCACCCAATGTCAGTTCGGAATTTGTTTTTAATTTAAATGCTGTACATGACTGTTGGCCAACAGCTTTATCATGTAAATGTGCAAGGAATAACATCCCACATTTCAGTGTTGTTTGGAATGTGTTTTAACGGAAAGGCTTAGCGAAAGTGCATAATTTTGAATAAAAAAAAATTGAGAGTTCACTTCCTGTTACCCCGGTAGTCATAGCGTCATTTTAAACCCTGTGGTCGCGGGAAACTTTTTTTAGAAAAACAAAACAATAACATGACAATGGACAATGGACAATATATCTCCATATATTGTGAATATCCCGAAATATGTGACTGCAAATATCCCCACAAAGACCCCTTTCGCCCAGTGCATCTTCACCCTAAGTGTTTTTTCACCGTGGGCGAAGATGTGTGGATAGACTAAATTATTTAATGATAGCGCTATAGTTCACCTCATGGTACCGATAGCTACAGTAATTCAGCATCAAATGTATTCTTTGCATATATTTGCAATCCCAAGTAAGCATCCAGGTGCAGTACAGTACCATGTAATTTGCCCTTGAATGGTTGTGCAAAGAGCCAGCAACAAGTCTGTGTCCCGCCATGGTTTGTTTTGAAAAACTGAATGAAAACTTTTCAGACAGGTGTATTTACTACCGATGCACGGGTCAGTCACGTCATTGTACACACCCAGCAATATGCCTGGCATAATGTTACAGTGCCACTGGGCTATGCCTCCTTAACCCACCTTTTCAGAAGAGGGGTCAAGAACACGCCGTGCTTTCACACTGCGGTCCCGGGTTAAATTAGCGTGTCGCCATTCCGTGTCGTGCAGTGTGAAAGGGGCTATACTATGCCCCAAAGAGATGGAATGACTTACCACAACACATCAGAGAATCAGAATCTATTGACACCTTTAAATAGAAACTAAAGACCTACCTGTTCAACCTATCCTATACTTAACTGCTCTGATCAGTCCCTTCAGATAGTCAGGCTCCAGCAGAGGGGCACCCCTGGTGTCCGCGGTTCTGCCTGAGGTTTCTTCCCAAATTTAAACAGCCAAGCGCAAACAGGGAGTTTCTCCCCGACCTTGTCAGAGAGAGCTCTAGACAGCAGACTAGCACAGACAGTAATAGATATCATTTAATAAAATAAATGCTTCCTACAGTATTTAATAGAAATGATTGTCCACAAAACAGTATTTAGAGCATATTTACATACATTGTTGAATTTATTTTATCAATAAATCTTTTTTTTTTGCCTTGAATTGCCATAAAAATCTCAATAAAACTGCCTTAGATCTGTTCAGTGAGTTCCTGTGTGCACGTCATCATTAAATAATTGGTCTACAACCTAGTGAACAGTTATTTTGTCACAGAGGGTAATGCCCCGGTCTTGCTGCTGTAAAGTAAACTGATGGTATTTGAGTAAAAATAATAATCTTGTAAATTTTAAGCATTTTAATGTTAAAATATTTGTATTATTATTTCAACTCCCTTGGTTGTTTTGGAATCCTTTTATTCGGATTAAAGCTGTGTCTGTGAGATAGGAGGTGTGAACAGCTGGTTTCTCGAACCATTTGGTGGGCTTCTGAATTACTGTCCCTGTCTGGTGAATTAGCATACAGACAAGGTTGACACATTGTCTGATCTAATTAGGAAGACACTGTTTTCTGTAGTACTTAACAAAGACATTGCATATTCATTTTGGGGTGTAACCTTGGCTACAGCCATTGGCTGTCTACAGACATTTAAGGTTTCAGGAACTCAGTTCAGAGGTTCAGTTTTTTTAATATGAAAAGACTATACTTAGCACTACTCAACTGCATGTAATTTTTTATTGTTTTTTTTTTTTTTCATTTAGTCACTTTGTTACTGAAGATCAGAAATTGACCAAAAGTGCTGTTAAACTTGTTAAACTAAATACCATCCACCAAATGAACTTTTCACCAGACAACCTACACAGATTTCTGAATTGAAGTAAAAATTACCACATCAAGTAGTTGACTAGAATTCCCTTGAACTACTGGAATGTATTTTGCATGAATACATCAGACCTTCTTCTACCCAGCTTACCTTCTCCTTAAGTAAAACTGTAAATCTACTGTTCCAAAGCATACAATTTTCATTCATCGCATCGCATCGTTAGTAGGATTCAGCAGCACAAATTCTAAAGAAAAACATGATTAAAAAAAAAATACAAAGAATAGAAAGAATAGAAAGACGCTTGCAAAAATGAGCATAAATATCAAGTGCCTGATGTGGTTGCTCAGTGATTTAACTCAGTTTAGTCCTAAAATGGTATTGGGAACAAAGCATTCCAGAATGAGAGGAAGGCTAACTCGAGAAAGGGCATAAAGGGAGCTGCGCTTACCTGAACTTTGTGGCACAACTGCTACTGGTGACAGCAGGTTCAGTGTACGCTGTGGTCTGTGTCTGAATAACAACCTCCAACAGGCTTTACAGCCTTATAATCTACCAGAGGCACTGCCCTCCCTGTCTGCTATCTGAGGTTTGTGTTCAAGCATCCTCTTCTTAAAGATACAGAAACACACTTTACTTATTCTACCTCAACATTCATGTTCATGCTGTCAACAGTATTTATGCTGCTAGGAAAGGTGAAGGAAAGATAATTGTTTCTATTATTTACAGCTAGTGCCACTGATCTGGAGTCAGGCTCTTCCAGCTGGCCCTGTCTGACTGACTGACTCCTGCCGCCACACATCACTGATCACAGACCTGCACTGTGTTCTGCCCTCACATCATCTTACCAGTTGGGCTCAGCGCCATGTCTGATCTGCATGCCATGCTGTACAGCAGTGTCCCTTCATTGGTGATGCGTTGTTTTTGACTCAGAAATATGCTTGACAGCACATGGTCCACGGTGTCAGCAATGTAGAATGGTAGCCTAAATGAAGGAGGGGTGCTATGGTCAGATTACCACTGCAAGAACTGCTAGAAATACCTCTTTTAATTGCATGATTTGCATGCATGCATGTCCCCATCTTGCAGATAACAGCTGCACTTTAGTCTCACCTCCTGGCCATATTGTACAACTTCACATTTGTTAAGCATTAAAATATGAGGATCCTGACAAATTCCCTTGTTTACTAATGAGCTTCTATTCATAAGTAGTCCATAGAACTGTCCAGTCCATAGGTGTGAATTATGCATACAAACCAGCACACAGACTATTACAAAGTGTGTTTTTTGTATCATTTTGAGTGACAAAATAGGAATGGTTGTGATGCCCGAGTTCGTTGTTTTTTTTGTTTCACATAACTTGAACACTTTGAACTGGTCCTTCAACTTCTTAATTGCCCAATAAAATAAATGATGATTGTGATAAGAACAAGAAAAGACCTGTTTGTGTCTCAACGCTAACACTGATGTGAGTATCTGATCTGTCACAGAAGACATGGCGATTATTTACCCACTGAACTTTGGTATGTTCCTGTCACTATCTTTACAACACAGATAACGTGTCCATTCCAATATCAGTCTCTAAAGGATAATAACTCTGTCCCCTTACCAGAAGTAACTGCCCTCCATGTAGACTGTTTGATGTCTTCATTTTTTTACAGTTCCCTACAGTTCGATACATGTATCACTGTACATATATAGCAATATGGGTTTAGATACACTGAAAATAGATTTCAGCTTTTTACATAAAAAGCACGTGGACGTCATAAAATATATCAGGTACCATAAAAGCGGCCGTAGATTAGGGAATAGAAATCTCTTTTTTTTGACAGACAATACAGGATAAGTAATACTAGATATTCTAGTTTGATACATATATTAGTTACAACATGATACAATATATATAAAAAATTGACACCCCCACACCGGAACAGGAAACATGACTCGTTGTCATAGCGACCTAACAGGGTTAGGTTTCAGCTTATGCTGACTTACTTTACTAGACACTCACAACCTGATAACATTTACAAAGGTCACAATAAGTTTTTTAAGGGTGATTTATTGATTCATTTATTAAACCAACTGCAGTGCGCGGACCTAGTGCCATGTTACATCATTGGGGGTGAACTGCTTTCCACACAGACTCTACTGCCATCTAGCGCCCATGTTAAAGTATGACACCTTTTACACTCAAAGTGGGACAGTGCTTAGGCAGGGGGGAGGCTGTTATAAAGAATCAAATGGCGTTTTACAGTGAAAAAGACTTTAATGATGTTTTTTATTTAAGAACAAAAAGTTTTGTGGAGCATATACACTGATATAAGATTAGTGGCACATGATAGTTAGTTAGATAACACACATTTGCATCAACTATCTGATAAACAGTAACTTTATTTTTTTTTCTTTCCATTGATGTGAAGTTGTCCCCCATAATGACGTGTACACTTCATGAGCCATGGCGCTGTCTGTCTATCTGTCTATCGGTCTATCTGTCTATCGGTCTGTCTGTGTGTCTGTGGGTCTATCTGTCTGTCTGTACTATCTGTCTGTCTCCCTGTCGGTCTGTCTGTCTGTAAAGTCTATCTGTTTATTCGTCTGTCTGTCTGTACTGTCTGTTTGTCTGTACTGTCTATTTGTCTGTCTGCCTATCTGTTTATTGGTCTGTTTGTCTGTCTGTCTGTCTGTCTGTCTGTCTGTCTGTCTGTCTGTCTGTCTGTCTGTCTGACTGTCTGTCTGTACTGTCTGTCTGTCTATCTATTTGTCTGTCTGTACTGTCTGTCTGTCTGTCTGTCTGACTGTACTATCTGTCTGTCTGTCTATCTGTTTATTGGTCTGTCTGTCTGTCTATCTGTCTCCCTGTCAATCTGTCTCTGGTGCTTTCTCTTTCCCCCACTCTGTCTCCCTGTCACTTTCGCTTTCCCTCACTCTGCCTGTCTACCTGTCACTTTCTGCATTTTGCATTTGTTCTAACGTGCTAATGAAATTTGTGCAACTTGCGGGAGATTTTTAATTACTTGCGGTCATCCGGGACAAGTTTAGAGCTCGTCCATGAAGCAGTAACACATTCGGAAAGTGACACATTCAGAAAGCCACGCTTATCCACATGTCGGTGTGTCAAAGAGAGAGAAGGGGAGGGGAACCTCCATGGAAATTTTATAACGAGAATCATTCTGGGATTTGCGATGACAAATAATAAAAACAAATGATGACACATGAACTAATGTATATTCTGAGGAAAAGACGAAGAGAGAGTGTTGTAACTTTTTCTGGAGTGTTGAAATATGTGCTTGCTTCACTCACGCGTAGAGAGTAGGGCTTGTCTGAAAACCTGTTAGAATTGCATAGCCTGAGGCAACAGAATTTCAAAGTGTTGCTTCGAATGGGTTCTTCCACGAAAAAAGGGCAGATGTAGCCTACTAGAACTCCAATATGCAGATAAGCGTGTGTATTTCAGAACAACAAGCAAACAGACAGGCAAATGAAGAAATCAAAAATAACAGTTAGGCTCAGTTAGGCTCAGACTTTGAGCAGAGTTGAGCACTGGAGTACGGTGTTCATTTTAGGACATCGTCAGATATCAGTCTCACATGTCAGATATCAGACTCACATGTCAGACTCAGACAAAAAGGTATCAGCTTCATCTAAAAGTAACTCATTCTCAGAAAAACCTATGTCATACTCAGATGAAAAGTCATCATTCTCAGAAAAATATCTGTCATACTCAGATGAAAAGTCATCAGTCTCACAAAAACATTTCTCATCCTCAGATGAAAAGTCGTCATTATCAGGAAAACCTTTGTCATCCTCAGATTCAAAGTCATCATACTCAGAAAAATATCCGTCATACTCAGATTCGAATCCGTCATTCTCAGAAAAATATCTGTCATACTCAGATTCAAAGTCGTCATTCTCAGAAAAACGTTTTTTCATTCTCAGATTCAAAGTCGTCATTCTCAGAACCAAACAGCGCCATCTCTCGGAAATACTCAGTCAGTCTCAGTCTCAGTTATCAGTCTCAGTTTCACACGAACAGTTGTCAGACAAAAAGTTCTGAGAATGACGACTTTGAATCTGAGAATGAAAAACGTTTTTCTGAGAATGACGACTTTGAATCTGAGTATGACATATTTTTCTGAGAATGACGGATTTGAATCTGAGTATGACGGATATTTTTCTGAGAATTATGACTTTGCATCTGAGGATGGCAAAGGTTTTCCTGATAATGACGACTTTTCATCTGAGGATGAGAAATGTTTTTGTGAGACTGATGACTTTTCATCTGAGTATGACAGATATTTTTCTGGGAATGATGACTTTTCATCTGAGTACGACATGTGTTTTTCTCAGAATGAGTTACTTTTGGATGAAGCTGATACCTTTTCGTCTGAGTCTGACATGTGAGTCTGATATCTGACATGTGAGACTGATATCTGACGATGTCCTAAAATGAACACCGTACTGGAGGCACACAGACAGAATTGTTCTGTTTTCCTGAAGATGGATGTGTGGTACACTCTCAGAAAAGAAGGTACAGAATTGTACTTTTAGGGGTACAAAGCTTGTCACACCGGCAGTACCCTCAAAGGCACATAATTGTACCTTTTAACCACTGTTTTACAACTAGTTTGTACCTTCTGCAGAGCTGAATAGGTACACATCAGTACCTTAAGGTACAAATATTAGCCTTTCTTGGTACATTAATACGTATTGTACCTTAAGTTACAGATTTGTACCCCTACCGTCCCGATATTTCTGAGAGTGTACATACACACACATCCCCCCATCCACACACACACACACACACAGACTCTCTCCCCCTCTCCCTCTTTCTCTTTCTCTTTTTTTACTCTCTCTCTCTCTCTCTCTCACTCTCTCTTTCCTCTCTCGCAGAACGAAAGATAAAGAGGGCGAACGAGGGATGAGGAAGGAGAATGAGGGACGAGTGGACGGTGGGATGAGGAAGAAGAACAGAGGATGAGGGGATGAGGAAGGAGAAAGAGGGATGAGAGGAAGGAGAACGAGGGATGAAAGGGAGGATGAGGGTATGAGGAAGGAGAACGAGGGATGAGAGGAAGGAGAACGAGGGATGAGAGGAAGGAGAACGAGGGATGAAAAGGAGGATGAGGGTATGAGGAAGGAGAACGAGGAATGAGAGGAAGGAGAACGAGGGATGAAAGGGAGGATGAGGGGATGAGGAAGGAGAACGAGGAATGAGAGGAAGGAGAACGAGGGATGAAAGGGAGGATGAGGGGATGAGGAAGGAGAACGAGGGATGAGAGGAAGGAGAACGAGGGATGAAAAGGAGGATGAGGGGATGAGGAAGGAGAACGAGGAATGAGAGGAAGGAGAACGAGGGATGAAAAGGAGGATGAGGGGATTAAAAGGAGGAGAAAGAGGGATGAGAGGAAGGAGAACGAGGGATGAAAAGGAGGATGAGGGTATGAGGAAGGAGAACGAGGGATGAAAAGGAGGATGAGGGTATGAGGAAGGAGAACGAGGGATGAGAGGAAGGAGAACGAGGGATGAGAGGAAGGAGAACGAGGGATGAGAGGAAGGAGAACGAGGGATGAGAGGAAGGAGAACGAGGGATGAAAAGGAGGATGAGGGTATGAGGAAGGAGAACGAGGGATGAAAAGGAGGATGAGGGGATGAGGAAGGAGAACGAGGGATGAGAGGAAGGAGAACGAGGGATGAAAGGGAGGATGAGGGGATGAGGAAGGAGAACGAGGGATGAAAGGGAGGATGAGGGTATGAGGAAGGAGAACGAGGGATGAAAGGGAGGATGAGGGTATGAGGAAGGAGAACGAGGGATGAGGAAGGAGAATGAGGGACGAGTGGACGGAGGGATGAGGAAGAAGAACAGAGGATGAGGGGATGAAAGGGAGGATGAGGGTATGAGGAAGGAGAACGAGGGATGAGGAAGGAGAATGAGGGATGAGTGGACGGAGGGATGAGGAAGAAGAACAGAGGATGAGGGATGAAAAGGAGGATGAGGGGATGAGGAAGGAGAACGAGGGATGAAAAGGAGGATGAGGGTATGAGGAAGGGAAATGAGGGATGAGAGGAAGGAGAACGAGGGATGAGATAAGAGGGAGAATGAGAGATGAGCAGGGAGAACGAGTGATGAGGAGGGAGAATGAGAGATGAGTTTTTACAATGCAAAAAAAGGTCAGAACTCTGTGACACGGCCTGAAAATGCTCAACACAGCACTATACACTACTTGTACAGCCATGTGTAAAGTTACACATTGCTGTAGTTAAGGGAGTAGGTGACACTGAATATGCATGTTTCACATTTTTACTGTATATGCTCTTTGCAATTCTACAGCAAAAGAAAAATACACTACAGTCACTTACAGTTTTTCTCAGTCACTTTGGTGCTTTTCTCACATCAGTATTTACATTTGCACAGCTCTTAGTGCATTTCTCAAAACAATTAGTGCAAACTGCAAAACCTAGTGGATAACCTGCAAAAGCACGTCACTTGCTGAAAATGGATAGTCCATTCCTCAAAAGCAAGTATTTATGTCAATGAAATTGCCAGTGTCACCAAAATGAGAAGTCTTGACACCATGATTTATGAACAAGATAGTCAAATGGCTTTGTCATGTTTTCATTATGACAGTTCATTCTCTCAAGGTTTTACAATGCAAAAAAAGGTCAGAACTCTGTGACAACCTGAAAATGCTCAAGACAGCACTATACACTGTACACAGCACTTGTACAGCCATTTGAAAATTACAGTAAAGTTACACATTGCTGTAGTTAGGAGAGTAGGTGAGTACAAGACACTGAATATGCATGTTTCACATTTTTACTGTATATGCTCTTTGCAATTCTACAGCAAAAGAAAAATACACTACAGTCACTTATTTAGAACAAACATAAGTAACACCGTTTTGGTAGAGCTGTGCACAAATGTGAATAAGCGCAATCAGAAATGGCAATCTGGTCCCCCATGTGGACGGACAGGGTCATTGCATGCAGACAGACACACAGACATGGACAAGATCATTGCAGTACCTGGTCAGTCCCCTCCGGGGTACGAGGTAATAATAAAAGTACATATTGTAACTGAACATAGTAAATCATTCTGGCACATCCAGATGTTCCTATCTGTCTGGCCACGTATTTTCATCTACATTACAACGGATATCATCCCTTGCAATGCAGCGAGAAAAATATCTCCTGGAGTGGCAAATCCAACTTCTGCATGACTCTGCTGTGATGTCGTCACATGCTGCATCCATGGCTGCTAGCAAGGCCATTTGCGCATGTGGACGCCGGTTATACTGTAAACCTTCCACCTCCAGGCAGAGAAAAACTCCTCTATAGGATTAAGGAATGGGGAGTGGGTAGGTACTGTAGATATTTAACCAGCATCCTGTCATGTGCTGCAAACCACTGTCTAACCAAATGTGAGTGGTAAAAACAGAAATTATCCCACACAACAACATACTTGTTCAGCTGGCCGCCACCCCTTTCATTCTCAGGGACTACTGTATGTCCCTGTAAAGAGTGTCTAGAAAAGTCAGCAGATGTTGTGTATTATATGGACAAAGACAGGTGAAGTTCACCCGAGAGCAATTATTCAATGTAGAAGACATTTTCAGCAAACAATGATAAAAAAGGTATACAACTTGGTTGACAGATAACTAGTTTAACAATTTTGTACGTGATGACTTAAGCAATGAAATGAAGACTATTAGTTTTATTGGGAACGACTATTCAACATCCATAAGTATAGTTCATTTTAACTGACATGACATAAGCAAATGATAATGGTATAAAACAACGTTGTATTGTATGAAAGCAACTGATACATGTCCAAAAGCATTTGCAATTTGTTCAGAGGAAGGATAACTTGGTCTATGATGTGCACAAATGACTAAATGTTGTGGAGGTTGAACTAATAGCGATGAGAATTTTCATTCTGATCTGAGAAAAGCACCAAAGCAACTGAGAAAAACTGTAATAAATTTGCCTGGCTGCCTGCTAACAACCTCAGTACCAGGATTCTGTAGGGAAATTAAAGCCTTAAAATGCAGTAAACAGTTAACGTCTTGACATTGCCTCTGCCATAGCACAGGACCTACAGTAGTGCTTTCTGATCATTATTGCAATAATAAGCTGTGAAATCTTGCAGTGGCTGCCTGATCATTGTAATGGTGCCTCTGTGCCAGAAGTTTACAGTTCATCCATAAAGCAGTAACACATTTAGAACCGCACAGGACAGATGCTCACCCTTTCATTTCGGGATTTGCGATGACAAATAATAAAAACAAATGATGACACATGAACTAATGTATATTCTGAGGAAAAGACGAAGAGAGAGTGTTGTAACTGTTTCTGGAGTGTTGAAATATGTGCTTGCTTCACTCACGCGTAGAGAGTAGGGCTTGTCTGAAAACCTGTTAGAATTGCATAGCCTGAGGCAACAGAATTTCAAAGTGTTGCTTCGAATGGGTTCTTCCACGAAAAAAGGGCAGATGTAGCCTACTAGAACTCCAATATGCAGATAAGCGTGTGTATTTCAGAACAACAAGCAAACAGACAGGCAAATGAAGAAATCAAAAATAACAGTTAGGCTCAATTAGGCTCAGACTTTGAGCAGAGTTGAGCACTGGAGGCACAGAGACAGAATTGTTCTGTTTTCCTGAAGATGGATGTGTGGTACATACACACACATCCCCCCATCCACACACACACACACACACACACACACACACACACACACACACATCCCCCCATCCACACACACACACACACACACACACACACACACACACACACACACACACACACACACACACACACATCCCCCCATCCACACACACACACACACACACATACACACACACACACACACACACACACACACTTACAAATAAGGTGTAATACATGTGTACATATACTCTCTTTCCCTCCTTCTTACACACACACACACACACACACACACACACACAGACACACAAACTCTCTCCCCCTCTCCCTCTTTCTCTTTCTCTTTCTTACTCTCTCTCTCTCTCACTCTCTCTTTCCTATCTCGGAGAACGAAAGATAAAGAAGGCGAACGAGGGATGAGGAAGGAGAATGAGGGACGAGTGGACGGACGGATGAGGAAGAAGAACAGAGGATGAGGGGATGAAAAGGAGGATGAGGGTATGAGGAAGGAGAACGAGGAATGAGAGGAAGGAGAACGAGGGATGAGAGGAAGGAGAACGAGGGATGAAAGGGAAATGAGGGATGAGAGGAAGGAGAACGAGGGATGAGAGGAAGGAGAACGAGGGATGAAAGGGAGGATGAGGGTATGAGGAAGGGAAATGATACAAGGATACAAGGATACAAGGATACAAGGATACAAGGATACAAGGATACAAGGATACAAGGATATCTATTTGTCACGTACATAGACATACTGGGTAGTAGGACATGCAGTGAAACTGATGATTGTGAGTCTAGACTGTGCATGGGGAGTGGGGAGTAAAGTGCGTAGAATGCATTTGGGGGAGATGACTACCAGATGAAGGGCAGAGGTAGAAAAAAGGTGAAGGGGGGTGGGATAAAGTGCATAAAGTGCAGTTATGGTTGGGAGGAAGGACTGGCTGTGGTGGCAGATGACGGGCTGTGTGGGGGGTGGCACTGCGTGTGCAGCTGACAGCGCTGAGGTGGGGTTGGACACACGTGTGTGGAGAGGGCTGGGGAGCAAAGATATGTGCTGTGTGCATGTGGGAGGGGGGCTTGAGCCGTGAGGGCTGTGACTTCTGTGCTGTGTGTGGAGGGGGGGGTGGAGGGAGGTGGCATGAGGCGGGCAGCAAGACTATATACTGTGAGCTGTATGTGTGCGGGGGTGGGGGGGCTGTGAGTGAGAGGGGGGCAGTGAGGGTGACGCAAGCTCCGTGTGTGGTGGGTGGGGGCTTGAGCTGCTTGTCCTGTGTGTATGTGTGTGTGGCTGTATCTTGTGTGCTGTGTGGGTGGGGAGGTGGGCAGCAAGCTATATGCTGTGTGAAGTGTGTGTGTGTGGGGGGGGGGCACCATTGGGGGGGGCTGCATGCTTAGTGTGTGTGTTTGTGGGGTGAGTGGGCCTTGAGCCGTGAGGGCTGAGTCCTATGTGCTGTGTGTGTGTGTGCGGGGTGGGGTGGGGGGGGGGGTGGGGTTGTTGGTGTGAGAGCTGTGTGTGAGGGAGGCGACGTAGGACCGTGTCTTACATGCTTACATGCTACTTGCATGCTACTTGTGTATGTGTGTTAGGTGGGGGTGGGGGGGGGGGGGCTGTGTCGTGTGTGTGTTGGGGGGGGGGGGTTGCTGTGTGTCCTCTGTATGTTATGTATTGGGGGGGGCATATGCTGCGTGATGTGGGGGGGCGGGCTGTATATGTGGGGGTCTATGTGCAGTGGGTGTGTGGGAAGGGCATAACACAAGGAGCAAGGCTATGCTGCACTGTGTGTGTGTGTGTGTGTGTGTATGTTGGGGGGCTTGAACAACGAGGGCTGTGTGCTGTGGGTGTGTGGGGAGGGGAGCATAGCACAAGGACCAAGGCTATATGCTGCATGCTGTGTGGGGAGGGGGGGTGTGAGGGCTGTGTGTGAGGCATGGGGCGCACTACAGCTGTTTCCTGGGGGGCGGGGGCAATAGCTTAGGGCTGCGTGTTGTGTGTGTGTGTGTGTGTAGGAGGGGGGCATGAGGCAAGGGAGGGCTGTGTGTCTGGGGGGGGGGTGGGGGGGGGGGACTTTGCCGAGGTGGGGTTTGGGGAATCATGTGTGAGGAAGCAGTGGAGGATGGAGAATGGCGGGGCTCCGATGACATCTGGGGGGGGGGGGGGGTAAGGTTAGGTTGTGTGTGCTGAGTGGTGAATGTGTGCAAAGTCAGTATACTGTGTGTTCAGGGTTCTGATGGCCTGGGGATAGAAACTCCTCCTGAGTCTTTCAGTCCTAGCCAAGTGGTTGCTTAGGCGTCTTCCAGACTTCAGTGGTTTGAGGGATGAGATAAGAGGAAGAATGAGAGATGAGCAGGGAGAACGAGTGATGAGGAGGGAGAATGAGGGATGAGTTAAAGTTAGTCAGTCCAAGCATCTCCACAAAGCCTGCTGTACAGATCAGCGTGTGTGTGGCTGCAGAGTGGTGTGACTGTGTCGTGCTGCTCTCCACATGCCTGTTTAACCCAGATCAGGGTGTATGTGGCTGCAGAGTGCTGTGACTGTGTACAGTGCTGCTCTCCATAAGGCCTGCTGTACAGATTAGTGTGTGTGTGGCTGCCGAGTGCTGTGACTGTGCAATACTGCTGTACACATGCCCGCCTTTCTGGAGTGTCAGTGAGGATCTTGAGCAATGTTACACAGAAGGGCGACTCACCCAATGTATAGGTCAGCCTCCCTGTTTGCACAATGACCCCACCCTGATCGTAGGGTACAACAGCCATTTCTGTCATCTCTCTCTCTCTCTCTCTCTCTCTCTCTCTCTCTCTCTCTCTCTCTCTCTCTCTCTCTCTCTCTCCCTCTCTCCTCACAGATAATCCCTCTGTTCACTGATTGGTCAGGCAAGATTCTGCCTGAGACAAGCATGTCAATGGAAGACACAGCCAGACCCTCTGTACAAAATGCAGTGTAGTACAAAGCGCTGGTTTACCAGGATAGATATTGGACCCATTTGTGAGCGGATCTGTAGGTCACCTCATTAGTTCTTGCTGGTGGTCTAATGGCAGGTTGTCAAAAAACACTTGTGGTTCAAACACGTTTTTTTTTTTTTTTTTGCACTGCAACAACTGCAACTCAGGGTTCCTCGGCAAGCCATTCTGTGCTACAGTCAAAGGGCAGTAACTACACATCATGCAAGAATTGAGTTCAGACTGCGAATTGACTTTATAACACCTCTTTTGTCTCGTGACTAAATATCTTGCTTCTTCCTATTACTTTAAGAAAGTACATAAAAACATCAGCACTAGTATGACAACTTTAGAGGTAGTTTTCTCATCTCGCATTTAGTGTGCACTGGCCTTCAAACAGGTATAAATCGGTTTATTTAACCATGGGCTGTGGGTTTTACATGGCAATCATCCACTCGAGCTATCTCGCAATGCCTGGCTTTTTTTTTTTTTTTAGACACCCACTGTCTAAATGTGGACAGTGCGCGCGCGCCCATGCAGACTTCAAACACACAGACACACACATACACACACACGCACGCACACACACACACACACGCAGAGTTCCTTGGAATGCCGATGACGTCGCAGTAGCCATACAAATAGGAGCCCGACCAGCAGAGCGCAGACAGTTAACCGTGGAGCAGAAGTGAATCGCCAACAGCGAAAGCCTGATAACGACCGCATCACTGAAAATGGCTGGTAAGACAGATATGTTGGTCTGTGTTCTTGAGAAATGTATTTTGCTTACTGTAACTGTCACTGATAAGGCAGTGTTGTTAGGCATTGGAACAAATGTAAAATGTAAACGATGGTGTAGAAAGTTATTTTTGCCAAGTTATGCAGACATTCTTAAGATTCAGTGGGGACTTTGCAGACAGTCAGAACTGCTGTTTGCTAACGTCAGAAGAGATAACGGGCTTGAGTTAACTTTTTGATACCGTTTAATTTGCCTGTCATCTTAGGCTACTGAAATTGCATAATAGCCTTCTCTACATTAAATATAATACAAACCCCGTGTGGCTCAGAATGAACTGCAGCACAACATGTAGCCCCCTACATTCGGTGTCGCCAGCAATATACATTCTAAATAGTGAGCGTAAGTTGCGTTAAGAAAAGAAAGATGTTTAGAAAGCGCGGTCTTATGCCCGTCTGCCCAACAAGTGGTACATAAACGTGGCCGCAGTTGTAACCACAGTTGTAAAGTTTGAGTTGTAAAAATGTACAGACTAGCCTACAACAGCTTTATTTGACTGCGGCGGTTCATGGTTAACAACCTATAGGCTTTGGCTGCTGGTAGACCAACTAAGGTATTTGAAGGTGTTATTTAAAAACTTAACTAAACAACGTTGTGCCTGATTGATTGACGTTCAACAGGTGGCTACGGTTAATGTTATGTCGGCAAAGAGCTTTCTGATGAGAGAGAGAGAGAGAGCGAGAGGTAGAAAGAGAGAGGCTATTATAGATTTTCCTTGTAGGTTTAGGTGTTATTTTAATGGATCTCTGATTTCATTCATTCATTCATTCATTCATTCATTCATTCATTCATTCATTCGTTTATAAGCACATGTAGGGCCTATTTAGGCTACTTCCAGTACTCCCTTACCTCATCTAATAATGTTTCCTCACTTCATGTTAGTTTTTCCTTTGATATAGACGTGCGCGCGTGTGTGTGTGTGTGTGTGTGTGTGTTTAGGCTGGTAGCTCTTAGACACAGGGCTGCACCCTGACATGACTGGAAGTAAAGGGTGTGTCACACACACACACACACACACACACACACACACACACACACACACACACACACACACACTAGCACGACTGGAAGTCAGGGGTGTGTGTCTGCGTCAGCTTAGGAGGGTGGTCGTGACTGTACCTCATAAATACACAAACACTCCCATGTGGGGAAAAACACACACTCAAGCACACTCACATAGTCACACACCTACACATTTGTATTTGCACAGACAACACACAGTACACACATACAGTCTCAAAAACAAGACCACAACCCTTTTTTATTCCGCTACATGGCTTGCGTAAATGATGTCAAACTTGGGTAAGGTAACTCATAGTAAACAGTACACTACCTAACAGTGGAGCACCATAGCTTTTTTTCTTTTGCTTTCCCAGGGAAGTATAGCCATCTGTATTTAAACACACAGTGCAGTACACAGGTACATTTTAATGTGTACACACATACAGTTTACTCCTACATACAGGCCTGCACTGAAGTGACATTCTATTCTATCTATTCTCTTCTCTTCTCTTCTCTTCTCTTCTTTTCTCTTCTCTTCTCTTCTCTTCTCTTCTCTTCTCTTCTCTTCTCTTCTCTTCTCTTCTTTTCTCTTCTCTTCTCTTCTCTTCTCTTCTCTTCTCTTCTATTCTATTCTATTCTATTCTATAGTGTATATGTACATGTTCTATTCTATTCTACTCTATAGTGTATGTGTACATGTTCTATTCTCTTCTATTCTATTCTATTCTATAGTATAATGTATATGTACATGTTCTATCCTATTCTACTCTATAGTGTATGTGTACATGTTGTATTCTCTTCTATTCTATTCTATTCTATTCTCTTCTATTCTATTCTATAGTGTATATGTACATGTTCTATTCTATTCTACTCTATAGTGTATGTGTACATGTTCTATTCTCTTCTATTCTATTCTATTCTATTCTATAGTATAATGTATATGTACATGTTCTATCCTATTCTACTCTATAGTGTATGTGTACATGTTGTATTCTCTTCTCTTCTCTTCTGTTCTATTCTATTCTATTCTATTCTATTCTATTCTATTCTATTCTATTCTATTCTATTCTATTCTATTCTATTCTACTCTATAGTGTGTACATGTTCTATTCTATTCTATTCTATAGTGTATATGGGCATGTTTTATTCTATTCTACTCAATAGTGTATGTGTACATGTTCTATTCTATTCTACTCAATAGTGTATGTGTACATTTTCTATTCTATTCTATACTATTCTATTCTATTCTATTCTACTCTATAGTGTATGTGTACATGTTCTATTCTATTCTACTCTATAGTGTATGTGTACATGTTCTATTCTATTCTACTCTATAGTGTATGTGTACATGTTCTATTCTATTCTATTCTATTCTATTCTATTCTATTCTATAGTGTATATGTACATGTTCTATTCTATTCTATTCTATAGTGTATATGGACATGTTTTATTCTATTCTAATCTGTTCTATGTTATAGTGTATATGTACATGTCTTATTCTATTCTGTTCTGTTCTATTCTATTCTATTGTATATTTACGTTTTATGCTATTGTAATGACAAGACGAGAGAGCAACCTTGTGGCTTGCGTAAATGGTGACAAACCTGATGAAGTAAACAGAAAACCTCACAGTAAACTGTGGAGTGTTATATTAGCTCTTTTTTTCCATGGAAATAAACGTATATATTGTGTGATTTTGGTAGGCTCACCACAGTCTGGGTTCCCTTAGCTAGATTTATTACTACACCAGGCACCTGAAATAACCCCAACATCAGTAATGCTGGGTGCCACTGCTAACAGTTGTTGAATGCACACACAGAGAAAGACAGACTGACACACACACACACACACACACACACACACACACACACACACACACACACACACGCGTGCACACAGACATGCGCACACATGCACGCACGCACACACACACACACAACACAGGCCCACTGACAGGACAAGATAATCTGATGGCCCCCCCCGCCCCCCCCCCCACCTCCATATTCCATAATTGTCTATGGATTCATTCATTCATTCATTCATTCATCTATTCATCTATTCATTCATTAAATCAGTCATCCATTCAGAGTGAAATTTAGAATATTCAGCAGGCACTTGATTTCAAAGTCACGCACAACATTCTAAAACACCACATTAAGCAAAAATAAGTAAATAAATAATCAAACAGCACAGTAAACAATAACAAAGATATATATATATAGAATCTATATATATAGAATAAGAGATCATATAATATTTTTTGTGGAAGTGTAATTTGTTCATTCATTGATGGTGGCACAGGTGGTAGGGGTGCCGTTCGGCAATCGAAAGGTTGCAGGTTCGAGCCCCGCTCTGCCTAACCCCATCGAAGTGTCCTTGAGCAAGACACTTAACCCCAAGTTGCTCCCGGTGGCAGGTTGGCGCCTTGCGTGGCAGCCTCCGCCACTGGTGTGTGAATGTGTGGGTGAATGAGAGGCATATACTGTAAAGCGCTTTGAGTGCTCGGAGGAGTGGAAAAGCGCTATATAAATGCAGTCCATTTATCATTAATTGAGCACAGTCACACCCCGGCATTCCCTCATGGTAGGATTCCCCGTGCTGAGGCACATGATGGCCTGAGGGCTGGGATGGTGTGGCCGTGTGGTTTGGCAGATCCAGACTGGCTCTGGGGTGCTGTCATCCAGCCACAAGCCACTCTGCCCTAATATGGCACTCCCTGAGGTGGTAAACATGCTAAAAAAAAAAAAAAAAACATAAAATACTTTGGGAGGAGAGATTTCAGCCTTCCTGAGTAATCTCTGAAATGGTAAACATGGTTTCTTAGTTTTAATAACAACTTAAGATACTTGTGCTCCTAGGAAGATTACCTTTGGGAAAACAGATTTCAGCCCTTCTGACTATAAACCGTATCCTAATGTACTTCAGGAACCTGTGACTCTCCAATCCAAAGACCAACGCCCTAACCATTAGGCCACAGTTCCTACTGGTACAGGATTCAGGAACCTGTGACTCTCCAATCCAAAGACCAACGCCCTAACCATTAGGCCACAGTTCCTACTGGTACAGGATTCAGGAACCTGTGACTCTCCAATCCAAAGACCAATGTCCTAACCATTAGGCCACAGCTGGCCCTAGACCCCCTAACCATTAGGCCACAGCTGGCCCTAGACCCCCTAACCATTAGGCCACAGCTGGCCCTAGACCCCCTAACCATTAGGCCACAGCTGGCCCTAGACCCCCTAACCATTAGGCCACAGCTGGCCCTAGATGGAAATATGGTAAGCATGCTCACCTACATTTTGTGGCTTAAGCATGGTTTCAGGTGAAGCATGGTAACCATGGTATCCATGAGCTCTTACAGCTCTGTTCCGCCGCCATGGTGCCGGTGTCCAATCTAGAACTGGTTGGTTCTGGTGTCCAATCTAGAACTGGTTGGTTCTGGTGTCCAATCTAGAACTGGTTGGTTCTGGTGTCCAATCTAAAACTAGTTGGTTCTGGTGTCCAATCTAGAACTAGTTGGTTCTGGTGTCCAATCTAGAACGGGTTGGTGCTGGTGTTCAAGAGTTGTGCTGCGGGCAAAAAGCTGGCACCTGCACGGCAGGTTGCTGTCTCTTATTATTATTGTTATTATTAATATTATTGTTGTTGTTATTATTATTATTTAGTGGTGGGCATAGATTAATTTTTTTAATCTAGATTAATCTAGATTAATCATAAAATTAATCTAGATTAATCTAGATTAAAATGGCTCATTTGAATTCTGCCGAAGGCATTCAGAATATGTGTGCTACCTAAATAATGACTAGAAGTAAGTCTTTGAGAACGGGTTTCTTAAGCCAGGTGGCACAGTAGACCAGGGGCTCATCTCCTGTTTCCAAAATGCATCACTAACTGCTTGAAAAAGCTGTTCTACTTTGATACTTGGTGATGAAAATAAATCATGTTCAATAAAATGTACTTGTGTTTACTAACTGTTTATTTAGTTAAACATGAACTGAATGAAACATGAAACATGGATTTTGAACTGTAAGCCTACATAAGAAGTTGTGATTAACTGTTTACAGTCAGTAGCTTTGTGTCAATCAGTCCAAGCTCTATTTCTCCTTCTTCCACCAGTCACTTAGGCAGACCAGCTTGTTCACATTTTCTGGTGGCAAAGTAGATCTCCTTTTCTGCACAATATGGCCTGCTAAAGAAAAAAGTCTCTCGCATGGGACAGTTGTGGCAGGAGTCCCCTTCAGTGCAATTCGGCTAAGTATACATCCGCACTAAAATATAGAGGTAGGGTATACAGTACATCCGCGCTAAAATATCAAGGTAAAAGCAGAAAGTGTTGAGGAAGGGAGCAGTTTGCTTCCGTGTTCTATTTTCGCAAGGGGGAGGGGGGAATCCCCCTTTATGCAGTGCAGAGCAGATTCTAGGTTCATTTCACTGAAATGAATGGGACACGTGGAGTTTAACTAATAAATTGGTCATTACGTTTTTCTGGAGTTGTTAAGGGTTTTTTGGAATCATGTGTCACAATCTGCAACTATTTGTAATAATTTCAAGCCTAATAGTGTAAGTTGTTACTGTTTGGATTTTGAGAAAATTAGCTTTATTTCAGGTCAGGCAGCAACCACTTACTAGGTGGTTGTTAGCGCGCTAACGCTAGCGAACTACGCTAACGTAATGTTTTGAATTGAAAGCTGTCACTAACACCCACCTAGATACTGTTACTGGTTATAGTGTAAGCAGACAAAGTAATATAAAGTTATAGGGCTACAGCAATGTATTAAATTCAAGGTGAGTCCAGTCGCTGTTAGCGTTTAGCACATGATGTTGTTATAGTTACTACTATTCACTTGAATGAGCTAGAGCTAGTTCGTTAGCTTGCTAGCTCGCTTTACAGACACACTAAATTATTTTCTAAGAGTTCGAAATAGGAATTTGTTGGCATTTTGGTCCCATAGTAACGTATTATGTTGGCTTATCTTTGTAGAATCTAAGATCTTTGGTGAAAGTCATCATAGTTTGTGTAGTATAGACCCAGCTCCCAACCCAACTTTGAGAATAGATTAACGGCGATATTTTTTTTTATCGCGCGATAAGAGTCTCGCGTTAACGCAGCGCGTTAACGCCGATAACGGCCCGCCTCTATTATTATTATTGTTATTATTATTATTATTATAAGTTGCTGTTCTAATAGTCGTTGGGACCACAGCATCACGGTGCTTGGCGATGAAACGTGGGGAAATGCGCACTAGTGCTGGTTTATAGCCATAAATAGCTTAACTTTAGCACCGACACCAGTACTGGCTCAGCCCTGGTGGAAAAGAGGTACAGTGTTTCCTTGTCTATGGTAGTAGTTTTGTTGCAGAACCCCCCGCACCACGTGAAAATCTGTGATTTAACGAGACCATTCAGAAGACCTTTTAATATATAGTTTAAGCTTTAACCCTTTAAGAGGCACCCCCTATTATACATCTGTTGTTACCAGAATGGCAATAACCAAATTGTAATGTGTTACTCAAGACTTTCTGTAATGTCGTAGTAATGTTGTAGTAATGTTGTAGTTACGTTTTTTTCAGTCACAGTGAGTCGTTGCGCCGGCGATATGGTGACCACTAAAGGCTTAATGTACCCCTTCCACACGCCGGTTTAATACATCTACTATCTGTGTTATTCGTGCTAGTTCTTGGCCAGAACCAGCTAAACCTCAGCACTGACACCACGACCCTGGTGGTACAGTATTCGATGTGTGTGTGCAGAGGTGTCAACCCTGCATTCAAAAACTAAAAACCCTGCCACAAATTTGATTTACCAGCTCTGAATCTCATTTCCACCGACTTGAGCATGTACAGCGCGTATCCGTGTACAATAGGTTTGTATAGGGACAGAATACGCTCAGATCACGCGTGCGGTGGAAATGGTCTAATCTGTTAACTTGCATTCTAAACGAATACGGACACAGAGTGTTTGGTAGAAATGAGCCCTAACACCTGGATGTGATACACACACATTACACTTAGCTGACGCTCTTATCCGGAGTGACACAGGTATTTAGGTACAGGGATTCAGTTA
>CM050198.1:6007261-6014761 GCA_027475355.1 Coilia nasus
ACCAACCTGGTGGTGGTGGGAGGGGAGGAGGATGCGTCGAAACGTCGGCACCTGAATCGGTGGAAAAGGTGAATTAGTAAAGTAATTACAAAGCAGGTGGCAGCCGCTGATTGGTCGGAGACAGAGCGCGTCCCAGACATTGGAGTCTTCCTGGCAGAACTTTCGCAGGCTTACATTTCTGCAGAGGTTACAAAAGTGGGAGGTCAACCTGTCAGTGCTCAGATCAAATGCCCCACACATCCACATGGCTGACTTCTTACAGGGAAGCCTCTTCTGAAGCTTGCTCACAATAAAGCTTGCAAACTGTTGACTGAAGAGTTGCGTTCCAGGAGCTTGCGTGACTGGAGCTATGTGCTGTGGTCTGAGGAGAGTAAGATAAACTCTTTTGGCTCAGAGGGTTTGGGCTGATCACCTTAAGCAGAGCCGCCGCCCCAGAGGAGGGTGTGTAGTTTGTCTGTGCGATATATCGAATAAACTAAATATATCTCCAAAATAGATTTGTGAAAGACATAAAATGATTATATCGTATGTATCGGGTATTTTATGGTCACCTGTTTTTTTTCAAGCGGCAGCCGAGACTCGTCTTGCTTTCGTGTTTAAAACATTCTGGTAGCTTTCTCCATCTCCCTCAGGCAGTAACACAGGTGAGCCTCAGAGGAGGGTGTGTAGTAACTAAAGGCCTGAAACACCCGTTGATCCTGAGGTGAGATCACTACTGATGAAGTGTCTTGGTAATTTTCACAGACCAACTAGACCCTGTGGCTTAGCAAACAAACCCAACAATAGTACGATTGACTCAGGGCTCAAACAGAATAACAATTAACCTAAAGTACCAAGTGTCCTCTCAAACAATTGTATGTTAGAATAGGGGTTTTAGTCTGGAAAGCTTAAATCTCTTCTCCCAAAGGTACTCTTGCTAGGTGTCTATGAATTAAGACCCAAGAACTGATGAGCATAGAAATTTGGTGAATATTGGATGCTACAGCTTTACAGTTAATTCCCACCTCATCAGCCAATCTGAAAAGAGAATTCCATTGTAAAGGGACATAATGTGCCTTATTGTTGTCATTTATCTATATATGTTTGTGTGACTCTGGTGTCTTATTGTCATAGTTTTATCTATGTATTCCTGTGTGACTTCTGATATCCAGTATGAGACAGGCATACTGGACGCGTGCCTGAGGATTCTGGAGGTGAACCCCAAATGCTTGCGCAACCCGGCGGAGGACTGCTCTGCACGAAGCAACCCCGTCTATGTGACCAGAGTCATCAGTGCTATGGTAAGCAACCCCATGTATATGAGTCATCAGTGCTATGGTAAGCAACCCCCGTGTATATGAGTCATCAGTAGGGTTGACACCTGTGACAGCTTTTTTACAGTATGCTATTTTTCAAAGAAAGGGTAACAACACTGCACACTCCAATCTGTGCAAAAGACAGGATTTATTAGAGCTTTCAGTCCTAGACCTTCATCAGGAATAAGTATGCTATTTTAGCATAGTTTTTACAGTATGCTATTTTAGCATATATTTTACACAATGCTATTTTCGCATATATTTTTTACAGTAGGCCTATAGTATTTTCGCATATTTTTTACACAATGCTATTTTAGCATATTTTTCACAATATGCTATTTTAGCATTTTTTTTACAGTATGCTATTTTAGTAATGCTACATCTCTGTCTATGAAAAGGAAGTAGGATGCATATGGTGACATTTTTAGTACAACTTAGATGTGCAGAAGGGTCTAAAATAATTGTTGATCAGTTTAAAATAAAGATTAAAAAAACAACACTAGTTTAGCGAGTCATTCCCTCTCCTCTTTCTCCCCTGTTTAATTGTGATACTCCAGGTGAACTCAAATGACTATACATCACTTCCTTTCTTATTTTTCTTTCTCCTTCTTATCTGTGTGTCCAAGTGAACTCAAACGATTCAAATCACTCCCTCTTTCTCTCTCTTCTTCTTACCTTTGTCTACTCCAACAACTGTGAATCACTCACTCCCTCCCTCCCCCTCTCTCTCCCTCTTACCTGCAGGTGAACTCAAACAACCGCAACTCTCTCTCTCTTATTTCTCTCTCTCTCTCTTAGCTGTGTCTGCAGATGAACTCAAACGACCATGAGTCATTCCCTCCCTCTCTCTCTCTCTTAGCTGTGTCTGCAGGTGAACTCCAACGACTACGAATCACTCCCTCTCTTTTTCTCTTTCTCACCTTTTCTTACCTGTGTGTCCAGGTAAACTCAAACGATTGCAAATCACTCCCTCTCTCTCTCTCTCTCCCCCTCCCTCTCTCTCTCCCTTACCTGTGTCTGCAGGGGAACTAAAAAAAACGTGACTCAGTCCCTCTCTTTTGTTCTCTCCTTCTTACCTGTGTGTCCAGGTGAACTCCAACGACCGCGACTACGGGGTGCTGACGGGGAAGTGGCAGGAGCCGTTTGAGGACGGCGTGAGCCCCATGTCCTGGACCAGCAGCGTAGGCATCCTGCAGCAGTGGCACCAGTCCGGCTGCGACTCTGTGCGCTACGGCCAGTGCTGGGTGTTTGCGGCCGTCGCCTGCACAGGTGGGTACTTGTTGGTATAGCAATAGCACCAGTCAGGCTGCACAGGTGGGTACTTGTTGGTATAGCAATAGCACCAGTCAGGCTGCACAGGTGGGTACTAGTTGGTATAGCAGTGGCACCAGTTCCACTGCACAGGTGGGTACCTGTTGGTATAGCAGTGACACCAGTCCATCTGCACAGGTGGGTACCTGTTGGTATAGCAGTGACACCAGTCAGGCTGCACAGGTGGGTACCTGTTGGTATAGTAGTGACACCAGTCAGGCTGCACAGGTGGGTACCTGTTGGTATAGCAGTGACACCAGTCAGGCTGCACAGGTGGGTACCTGTTGGTATAGCAGTGGCACCAGTCCACTCCACCTGCACAGGTGGGTCCTTGTTGGTGCGGCTGGTCCTTGATGGTGCGTACGCAGGTCTATGCACTATGGCAAGTAGTTGGTGTCTGCACAGGTTGCAGTAGAGTGTAGATACTTTATTTATCATGAAGGAAATTAAGGTGTCCAGAAGCATGTGCACATCATATACATATATCACATATATACATGCATTTGAGGATTTGTAGTGTTGGCAGTGTAGGGGTTTGTAGGGTAGTTGTAGGGTACTTGTCTGTGTGGCTGGTACTTGTCTGTGTGGCTGGTACTTGTTGGTGCAGCTGGTAATTGTTGGTGTGGCTGCGGGTCTGTGTAGCCAGGTCATGGAAGGCTACGGAAGGCTACGGAAGGCTACGGAAGGCTATGGAAGAATTATGTGGACATGTTTTGTTTCACCCCCCTCCCCCCCCCCCAACAGTGGACACATTGGTAATATCTCTCAGCCCTAGTTACACGGTGCCCCAGTACATCTTCAAAATCTAAACACTTTAAAATGTCTCAGCATTAGTTACACTGAGCCCCAGTACATCTTCAAATCTAAATACTTTAAAGTGTCTCAGCATTAGATACACTGAACCCCAGTGCATCTTCAAATCTAAACACTTTAAAGTGTCTAAGCCCTAGTTACACTGAGCCCCAGTGCATCTTCAAATCTAAACACTTTAAAGTGTCTCAGCATTAGATACACTGAACCCCAGTGCATCTTCAAATCTAAACACTTTAAAGTGTCTAAGCCCTAGTTACACTGAGCCCCAGTGCATCTTCAAATCTAAACACTTTAAAGTGTCTCAGCATTAGTTACACGGCGCCCCAGTACATCTTCAAACCTAAACACTTTAAAGTGTCTCAGCCCTAGTTACACTGAGCCCCAGTGCATCTTCAAATCTAAGCACTTTAAAGTGTCTCAGCATTAGCATCCCACATTCTACAGTGTACACACACTTGCTGCACTTTACATTTCTCCTCTTCTCAAAGTTTTTTTTATTATTTTCACATTTAGGAAGCCGACCACACACCTTACGCAAAACCACATTCCACTGAGGATGTACACTACATGAACCGTTCCATACAAGCCAGTTTCTTTTGACTTGAATCTTTTACAACAGCATCAAACCTCACTGGCCTGTAGTCAGCCAGGGGTGATTGGCTGTGCTAGAAAGACTTGAGTTCAGATGATTCATTTATACTTGCTTTATGTGTTTTCATGCTTTTATGTATTTTATTTACCACATACCTATTTTATGCTTTCATATATTGCCCTTTGTTTTTATTTTTATTAAGCACATTGAACTGCCATTGTGTATGAAATGCGCTATACAAATAAACTTGCCTTCAGTTATGTCCCTGATACTTAATACTTTACTGCTAAACACATGCTTATGCGAACTAACGATTTCATCATCATTCAGGATTTTATGAGCAAGAAACCTTGGCCCAAAACGTGCATCTGCAGCAGTCTCTCGTTTTTATGATTTAAAGCTTGGCTTGAGCTCTAGCGGGAAGGCTGAACGAGCTATGAACCATTTAACTAGCGAGTGTCAAGCCAAAGTGCATTCATCAGAACACCAAACTGACACACACACACACACACACACACACACACACACACACACACACACATTTGCATGTGCTGCTAATCAAAAAGACATGTGTTTTTTTAATGACTATGCACATGTAATTTCTGTGGAATACTGTGACTCCGTTTGGCTTCTGTGGAATACTGTTGAGTAATTTGGGATTTTCAAAGCTACGTAGGACACTGAAAATAATTTTTAGTTGGTACCTTGAAATCCTACCCGGGTTAACTGACATCCATTTGTTTGATTGAACTCTTCTTATGCTTAAAGTTTTCCTGAATTACCCAGATCCTTAGGACATAGCTAGATGTCGGCAGGCAAATTCCAACTCCTCTATGATTCCCATTAAAATGTTTAGTTTTTTTTTTTTTAAATGTGCCATGTAAATAATCCTTCAGTATGGGACTTGTGACCTGTGCTTCCCTTTCCTTGAGCTGAATTGTTATTAATTCTCTCTCTCTCTCTCTCTCTCTCTCTCTCTCTCTCTCTTTCTCTCTCTCTCTCTTACTCTGTCCCTCTGTATATCTCTTTGTCTGTCTATATATCTGTCTGTTTCTCTCCCCCTCTCTTACTGTACCTCTCCCTCTCTCCTCCTCTGTCTCTCTCTCTCTCTCTCTCTCTCTCTTTCTCTCTCTCTTTTTCTCTCTCTCTTTCTCTCTCTCCTTCTCTCTCCTGCAGTGGCCCGTGCTTTGGGCATTCCGTGCAGACTCATCACCAACTACCTGTCGGCCCATGACACCAACCAGAACCTGGTGATCGAGCGCTACATCGACGAGAGGGGGCAGCCAATCAACCGCACCAGAGACAGCATATGGTCAGTGCGTGTTCCGGAATGCTCCGGAATGCTTCAGAATGTTCCCGGAATGGGCAATAGAAAACAGCTGGGCTGAGCGTGGAGTCCAAAATGACAGATGATCATTATGGTCAGAAATGGGAAACCCAGGCTGCAGTTAGACAGACGCCTCCTCTCAGGAGCATTCGTGAGCGACTGAAAGGACCCAGAGGTGTCGTTGCTGCAGAAAGGGCAAGAGCTGTTCACATTCTCTAAAAGTGCTGAGAAAAGGTGTAGGTGTGGCTGAATTCTCCTGTGGTTGACCGTCTTTTTACGTTTTGCATTTCAGTGCAACATTCTGCTTCACAAGTTTCTGTTGTTGTTGAAGTCAATGATCAGTGGTTAGTACTACAGACTGCTGACTCTGTAGCCAGGTAAATGGAGCTAATTAGTAGAATCAACTGCATGGCATAGGCTTAGCCACGGGTGGGCTGGGGTGGGCTTGTGCCCAACCACTTGTCAATCCGGCCCACCCAATCAGAAGGTTCTATAAGTTTGAATTTTATAATTTCTGGCTACGCCCCTGTTGAAGGAAGGTCTTTTATTTTTGGAGCACAGGGCTTTGCCCCATATGCCTGTCCTACCCTACAAAGTCAAAGTGCAGTAACTACTCAAACATTAAAATTGACACAACAGGCTTTAAAGTTGTCATACTGCCCAGTCCAACATGTTGTAGGTATATTAGTGTTGAGGCTTTTATGTAGTTTCCTAATAGGAACAAGAAGGAGAGGTGCTTGAGAGGCGTAGAAAGTCAATTTCTAGTCTAAACTCTATTTAGACTAAATATGTAGGCCCTAGTTACTGTCTTTTGGCCTTGTGAACTCTATTTAGACTAAATATGTAGGCCCTAGTTACTGTCTTTTGGCCTTGTGAACTCTATTTAGACTAAATATGTAGGCCCTAGTTACTGTCTTTTGTCCTTGAAGGGCAGTGTTTTGGAATGACCTGGTTTGGGTTCACAGAGAGGAAGGCCTTTCTCTTCTCGTTTTGCCAGCCAGGTCTGTGTTGTTGTCCTGCCCTCAAATGCCTTCCTTGCCACCTTCCATGTGTCATCTGGAGCTGATGCCTCATACGTATCGAGGTTTGTTATTGCTAATATCACCATTGTGCTCAGGCATGTTCAACCCTCCGAGTCTCCTGCCTGCCAAGAATAAGACAGCACATCACCTCCTGAGAAAGCACACCACTTCCTACGAAAGCGCACCACCTCCTGACATGTGAGAGTGCTTGGGCCTTAACCTCTGAGTCATGGCCAAAGGAATGCAGAGACGAGTGTCTGTCTTACTGACGATAATCATATGAATCTGAGAGGTGTGCCTACAGCTGCCAACACTCCTAGTTTTCCGGTGTTTCTCCCATATTTCAGATATCTCCCATCCCTTCCCGTTTGGTTATTTCCCCAGTGTCCCATAATCTCCCATAACTTACGATGTCCAAAGGTCAAATAATAATTCTAAAAACATAAATAACCAGAATAATTTTGGCTGATGTTCCCCGGTTGCCAGAGATGATGTAAGAAACATGATCTTGTCTTACACCCTGTAATGCAATACCCTGTATTTACATTACAGTACATTACACTTAGCAGATGCTTTTATCCAAAGTGACTTACAAAAGGAGAACATAAACAAGCTAACAGAAGTGTAGAGGGACACAGAGTAAACAAAGGCATGGCAAAGTTAGTGCAGCCTAATGTGCACACACAAGGAGATAGATGTGCCCTGAGTAACTTTTCCAGAGCAGGGACACTTCAGGCATAATCCCCCACACACCCACAAGGAGATAGATGTATCTTGACTAAGTTTCTCGGAGCACTTCAGGCACACCTATTTAAAAGTTTGTCTTTGCGTGAGAATTTGAAGAACTGGGTCGCCTTGGACATGATATATAGATAGAGCTGTGAAACACACTGGAAGGACGTGAGTCTGTGTTAACTGAGAATTATCATGTAAAACAGACAGGTGCACTTAACACTTAACACTCATATAATGTCCATCTTCGGCATTAAGTTTAAAAAACTGTAAAACATATCGGAGGGGCAGGAGTCTGTTACTGACAATTTTCATCTGAAACATAAGGGTGCATTAAAGTCGAAAATAAAGTTTTTCTTTTGGACCGAGTTTAGAGAACTATAAAACATAACGGAGGGACGAGACTGT
>CM050198.1:6027261-6042261 GCA_027475355.1 Coilia nasus
ACCTCTGCATTTAACCCATCACACATGTGAGCAGGGGGCAGCCATGACAACGGCGCCCGGGGAGCAGTGAGTGGGGACGGTACCATGCTCAGGGTACCTCAGTGGCACTACTGGCGACTTGGGATTCGAACCTGCGATCCTTGCGGTCACAGGTCCGATGCCTTAGCCGCTAGGCCACCACTGCCCCACATCGCATGGTGTGGCTCTTGTAGGGTCCATCACATCTGAAAGAGAAAGTGATTATTGTGATTGTCACTGTGATTGTGTAGTCATTGTGATTACACAGCATAGCAAAGCTATCACATACAACATAAACTAATGTAGTGGGGCAAAGCCTCAGAGGACTATGGGGAAAGAGTTGATTGGTTTAGCAGAGGAACCAATGAACAGGTGATGGAGCTTACGGGACAGATGGAGCCTTTCAGGCAGACATCCTGGCAGACTTACAGTACAGGTCAAAAGTTTGGACACACCTTCTCATTCAATGTGTTTTCTTTGATTTCATTACTATTTACATTGTAGATTCTCACTGAAGGCATCAAAACTGTGAATGAACACATACGCAACAAAAAAGTGTGAAATAACTGAAAACATGTCTTATATTCTAGTTTCTTCAAAGTAGCCGCCCTTTGTTCTGATTACTGCTTGCTACAATGTAAATAGCCATGAAAGTAAAGAAAACGCATTGAATGAGAAGGTGTGTCCAAACTTTTGGCCTGTATTGTACTTTATTATAGGTTGCTTTGGATAGAAAAGGGCATAGTATTTAAGTGATTGCATTTAAATGGTATTGCTGCCACTGAAATGCCACTTTCTCCCTGTAGTATTATATGCTGTGCAAAACCACATAAACAATAGCTTTTTATTCAGCATGAAGCATTTTATTACATTCTCTGCATTATGATATTTGCCATTAAGAGGACTACATGCACTACCGGATCAAGGCATGTGAAAAGAATAAATAAAATGTATTTGGTTTTAGTTTTTCATGACACAAATGACATGTTTTTTTTTTATTATTATTATGAATATCATGTATTTGTATGTAATGTGATTAAAAACACATAAAAAAAACACTGTTCTGTGTGAGTCTGTATGTGGTACAAGACAACATTTCTTGTAGTCCAGTGGTGCTGGAATGAAAAAGTACATGTAGGCGCTGTGAAGTTTCTAGTGTTCCCAGAGAGCAACAGGGGCGAGGAAAGTGGTGCCGGAATTAAAAATGACAAGACAACATTTCTTGCAGTCCAGTGGCACCGGAGCAAGAATGTCCATTGACACGCTGTCAGGCTGTCAATGTCCCCAGGGAGCAACAGGGGTGAGGATAAACTCCCTGTTTGTTTGATTTGTGTAAGTTCTAGGAAGAAACCTCAGGCAGAACCACGGCCCCCTGGGGTGCCCATCTGCTGGGGTTTTGGTGCATTTCCACCTAGCCTAGTAAACACAGAGGGGCTGGCCTTGCTAGCCTGGTAAACCAGCCCCTCCTACTTCATTTTATTCTGTACAGAGGGGCTGGCCCTGCTAGCCTGGTAAACCACCCCCTTCTACTTCATTTTATTCTGTACAGAGGGGCTGGCAGTGCTTCCATTGACATTGCTCTAGTAGCCTACTACTTGCTACTCTACTTGCCTAGCCAATCAGCGAACACAGGGAGTGAGTTGTGTTTGTGAACAATGGCGTCGACTTTCTGTGCTACATTTGAATTGTAGTGCATACGCAGGCTAATTACATGTACAAGGACACAAGGATATTTATTTGTCACATGCATAAACATACGGAGTAGTAGGACATGCAGTGAAACAGCTGATTGTTAGTCTAGATTGTGCATGAGGTGGGGAGCAAGGCTATATGCTGAGTGTGTGTGTGTGTGTGTGTGTGGGGGGGGGGGGGGGGGGGGGGCTTGAGCCGAGGCTTGAGCTGTGTCCTCTGTGTGTGTGTGTGTCACAACCAGACGTTAGTGATTGGGTAAAGGCAAAGCCACTTATTTTAAACTTCAGCAGAGTCCACACCTCCAGGATGAAATAATTTCTCAATGCAGCAAGGCCAGAGCCTCTGTGCAAAATGAAATGAAGTATGAGGGGCTGGTTTACTGGGGTAGGGAAACGGTACTTTGGTGATGGTGTTTCTTCTCCCACTATTATATTAGGTTCATTTAGTGTACTAGGACCCGGAAGACACACGTGGTGATTCCCTTGTCTTTTGTTTTATCAGGAGTTAGGATTAGTTTCGATCTTTTGTTTTATCAGGAGTTAGGATTAGTTTCGATCTTTTGTTTTATCAGGAGTTAGGATTAGTTTCGATCTTTTGTTTTATCGGGAGTTAGGATTAGTTTCGATCTTTTGTTTTATCGGGAGTTAGGATTAGTTTCGATCTTTTGTTTTATCGGGAGTTAGGATTAGTTTCGATCTTTTGTTTTATCGGGAGTTAGGACTAGTTTCGATACTTTTGTTTTATCAGGAGTTAGGATTAGTTTCGATCTTTTGTTTTATCAGGAGTTAGGATTAGTTTCGATCCTTTTTGGTTGGGTGTTGTCTTAAGGCCCCTTTTCTGCTCAATGTTTGTCCACTGTTTTTGGCCGTTTGCAACTTTGTTGTTACAAGAATTTTTCACTTTTTAAAAACTTTTCATATTTTTCACTACACCGATCTTTCTTGGGTACTCACATTATGTAGTAGCATTTCTTATATTTTCTTGTAACAGAACTTTTACTTACTAATTGTTGCTGCATGATTGTGGCATTAAAGGCTGCAAGGAGGGCTGTGTTTGTGAGTACTGCCCCCAGTGGCCAAAGGAGGGCTGTGTTTGTGATTACTGCCCCCAGTGTCCAAAGGAGGGCTGTGTTTGTGATTACTGCCCCCCAGTGTCCAAAGGAGGGCTGTGTTTGTGATTACTGCCCCCCAGTGGCCAAAGGAGGGCTGTGTTTGTGATTACTGCCCCCAGTGGCCAAAGCAATGGCATGCATGTGCATGTACGACATGATTGACAGGCATTTGCATGTACAATATGCCTGATGTGAATGCAATTATAAGCGGTTTTGTTGCCTACCCTGATGAAGGACACAGGGCCAGTATGTGTTGGTTGCTTATTTATTTATTTGTTTGTTTGTTTATTTGTTTGTTTGTTTGTTTATTGTGCTCTGTCTTGTCTCCAGTACCAGTAAGTAGATTACAAAAATAAAACTCAAAAAGGCGGCTCCTCAGTCTTTTGAAAGGCTCACAGTCACAAGCCCACAGTTTTATTGATTGTTTTGTGTGTGTGTGTGTGTGTGTGTGTGAAATACAGAATGAAAAAAAAAGAAATACAAGGCGAGATGCAAAACATGCAGCATGTAAAATATGCGTCATGAAAGCCAAAAACGAAATAACATAAAAATGTAAAGAGCACACCACCAGTCATGACACATTGAAAAATAAAAGAAAAAATAAAGAGTAGAATACACTCTGCATTGCATGGGGAAAATAAAGCCATTTAAAGCAATTCCCAGCCCTTATTAGGAGATGCTAGCCATGGACTCCACATGATATAAGTTACATTTTTGTGTAACTATAACCATGTTTCTCTGATAAAGGACATCAACACAATATGAATGATATTTTACTTTCATTACTTCATGCATTTCTTAACATAATAGCAACCTTACTATAACAAAGTCATATTTTGCCTGCCAAAGCACTCACACTTCAAATTTTCCCACCAGTGTCACTGTAAGGAATTGCCCCACCCACTTAAGCAACATCAGATCAAGCAAATCATTGAAAACGCATCAAAGAAAAATACAGTGCTGACTGTAGCGCCCATCACCTACTTTCACAACGAAAGAAAGAAAGAAAGAAAGAAAGAAAGAAAGAAAGAAAGAAAGAAAGAAAGAAAGAAAGAAAGAAAGAAAGAAAGACGTTTCAGAAACCTTCAGAAGATTTAAGAGGCCAGTTCCCCCCTCATCTTCTGTTCTGCAGTCTCCTCCTGATCTAACAAGTTAATCCCGTAGTCTTCTGAGGGGGCTTCAGATGCTGTAGTCTTCTGGGGGGGCTTCAGATGCTGTAGTCTTCTGAGGGGGCTTCAGATGCTGTAGTCTTCTGAGGGGGCTTCAGATGCTGTAGTCTTCTGAGGGGGCTTCAGATGCTGTAGTCTTCTGGGGGGGATTCAGATGCTGTAGTCTTCTGGGGGGGCTTCAGACGCTGTAGTCTTCTGGGGGGGCTTCAGATGCTGTAGTCTTCTGAGGGGGCTTCAGATGCTGTAGTCTTCTGAGGGGGCTTCAGATGCTGTAGTCTTCTGAGGGGGCTTCAGATGCTGTAGTCTTCTGAGGGGGGCTTCAGACGCTGTAGTCTTCTGAGGGGGCTTCAGACGCTGTAGTCTTCTGGGGGGGCTTCAGATGCTGTAGTCTTCTGAGGGGCTTCAGACGCTGTAGTCTTCTGAGGGGGCTTCAGATGCTGTAGTCTTCTGAGGGGGCTTCAGATGCTGTAGTCTTCTGAGGGGGCTTCAGATGCTGTAGTCTTCTGAGGGGGCTTCAGATGCTGTAGTCTTCTGAGGGGGCTTCAGACGCTGTAGTCTTCTGAGGGGGCTTCAGATGCTGTGTCTGAGATGAATACTGAACTGCTGCCCTTCTTCTCCCCCTCTGATCTCTTATGCTCCCGTCTTCTCTCCAGTGTTCCAGACGTTAACGAGCCAATCCCGTAGTCTTCTGAGGGGGCTTGAGATGGTGTGTCTGACATAGTGCCATAATCGGAGGTGGTTTCATCCTTCTCACCGTCAGGCACTGAATACAAAACACAAACAAACTTACATTAAAATAGTAACGTAATCTGAAGCAGTACTGTGAGTGCGGAGAGTGAAGGCTTGTTTCTCAGGAGATTTGTTTTCTGTAGAGGTTAAATAAAAAAAAATAACCCAAGACGTTGCTTAAGAAGATCATTTCTAACGTTAATTTGATGATTTGATGGTTTTCCACTTTTCACCTTCAGCCACTAACACACAAACATAGAACGTTACAATGTTGGTGATGACGGCATTAGTAAATGACGGCATCAGTAAATGATGTTCTATATCTTTGCATGTTTTTTTGGTGATAACTTCATTGAATTTTGTTCCTCAGAGGTGAAGAAGGAATGTTAAAATGTCATGTGAGTGAGTGTTGGTACTATTGTAACTACCTGATCCATGCAATTTGTGCTTTATTTATTCGTATTGTTATTCTTTTTTTATCGTTTATTACGCCGCCAAGAAGGTTATGTTTTTGCCGGCTTTTTTCCGTTTGTTTGTAAGTTTTTGCCGGCTTTTTTCCGTTTGTTTGTAAAGTTCTGGACGGATTTTGACAACATTTCCAGGATAGATCAGAAGTTAGCTAAGTTAAGTTTTTAGTGGTGATCCAGATCACAATCTGGATCCAGGATGTTTTTAAAGGATTCTTCACCATTGCGAGATGCCAATTTAGACATTTCCTTAATTTTTTCCTCATAACTCTACAAACAATGCTCAGATTGCTCATTTACCCATCAAAGTCTTCAGGTGGGGATGGTATGAGGTGGAGATTTCAGCTGCCATGGCGGAGGTCTGCCCTCTCCGAGTGCTTTTCTAGTTATTACAGTGTGTTTAGCCTTATGTGTTACAATCATTTTACTTCATTAGGAAAGCATTCTCCCCTTTTATTAATGTGCTGCAAAAATGATTGCTACATCACTCTATACAATATATATATATATATATATATATATATATATATATATATATATATATACTAACTATATTTATTAAACTGCACTTTGGCACTACTGATGCTTTCAGTCTAACATTTACATGTCATATTTTATGTGATATAACAACCAAACCAACGCCGGCAAAAACATAACCTACTTAGTGGAGGTAACTACTGCGACACTTATTAAGCATTGATGCCTTCAGTCAAACATTTACATGTCAGAATATTTCTACTTACTTTGTGGGGGAGTCTCCATGCTCCGAGTCAGCTTCTCCTTCCAGTCCACTAGCAGCTGCACCTCTGCCTTCCAGTCTGCTGCTGCAGTGTTCTGATTGGTTCTGCCCTCCGCATACTGGAAATGACTGCCTCCATGGAGAACCATCATGTCATCAATCTTCTTAAGCACATCCGGCTTACTCTCGGGCCCTCTCCAGACCACACATCTGTACCCACACTTCTGAACGAGCCACTGCAGGGCCAGCCCTTCACTCTCAATGTACTCCACGACCCTCCTCCTTGATCGAAGGTGCCCAGCTGAGTAAAATACCACCACACAACGATCCCAGACACCCTCTCCGAGAAGCTCCACGTGTGTCTGCAGGTGTTGCCTCATTCTCAGGGTAAAGTGAGCCTGCATGAGGACTGTTATCCCAAAGGCATGTGGTCCAGGACTGCAGAGCGAAAGGCTTTTCACAAACTCAGCTTTAGTCTCTTCCAGTGTGTTCCTGTTCAGCAAAATCTCAGCATGAACTACGGAGGCCTTACGATTCCCCACTTTCCAATGGTTCTTTGTACACTGGAGTGTTGCTCCCTCTGTGGGACCCTCTGCCTCTCCAGATAATACATATGCCTCGACGGGATATGACAGCATCATGATCCTGATGTCAGAGACAGGCTGCATTTCTCCTGTGAAGCAAACCATTATTCATAAAGCAGTGTAATTGTAAGCACAGCATGTACATAAAATATACATTTAATATAGAAGGCATGAAACCAAAGCAGTACTATCAAAATATGTTTCTAAATTTCCCCTGTTTCTTTTTAATGGCAACGCTTAACTAGATGTCAGAATTAGGCTGTGTTTCTCCTGTAAGTAAGTAAAAATAAGTATTGTAAGTAAACTTAATCTATATTTACTTACTTTTCTTATAAACGTGCTCTATATCTATATTAAATCTTGTATTTGGAGTGCTATGACAGAATGGGCTTTGATAATTGCAGCCTCTGACCAGCATAGCTGAGAACCTGTCATTCTCCCTGCTCCATCTCCTCCACCAAACTAGAACAGCTTAAAACAGGAGCACTAAAGCATTCTTTTGACAAACCGGCTCAGAGGGCATTCATTAATGCCAGAGACCATGTGAAAATGAATTAAAAAAAAACAAAAAACGATGCAATGACACCTTTAATGTATAAAGCACATTTAAAAACCAAGACCAAAGTGCTGTACAGAGGGTGGCACAAAATAGCCTGGTAAACCAGCCCCTCGTACTTCATTTCATTTTGTACAGATGGTCTGGACCACACACCATCAGAAACGATTTGTTGGAGGTGTGGACTCTGCTAAAGTTTAAAAAAAGTGCCTCTGCCTTTACCCAATCGCTAATGCTTGGTCATCACGTATGCAATTAGCCTACCTACGCACTACAGTTCAAATGTAGCACACAAGGTCAACGTCACGGCTAACGAACACACCCTCTGTTTGCTGATTGGATCGGTCTTGCTGGGGCCGACTAAATGACCCTCAAGAGATTCCGGTCCAGACCCTCTGTACAGTATGAAATGAAGTACGCGGGGCGGGTTTACCAAGCTAGGCTAAAAGAGCAGTACACAATAGGATGCAAACGATAAAAAGCGAATCATAGACGAGTAGCAGTAAAAACAGCAAAACGAACCACATTATTCATAGAGCACTGTAATTGTATGCATAGCATGCACATACAATATTGGTATATGTTTATTAGGTCAGGCCTGAATTGTGTGTCAAATCAGTATAGTGAATTTTTTTTTTTTTTTTAATCCATCCTTTCTTTTTGTAAGGGTAATGCTTTTCTAGAAACAGCTGCTGTTATTGATTTACTTATCCCTTGTGATCAAACGTTGGCCATTTTAATGTTGGCCTTACTGACATATTATTTGTCGAAAGCATGCTTTTTTTTCTAATAATATAAGAACAGTTTTCTGGAAGCTTAAAGGAAACATGAAACTTGAACATACTTACCCAGAAAATGTTGCATTCTTGCCTGTTTGTTGGCCTTCTTCTCTCTGTGTGCTCTTATCTTCACTCTTGTGTCGAGGTCCGTCCTCTTCTGCTTCAACTCTTGCAAAATGTTTTCATCCACCTCAAATCCACCATTTCCTGCTACCATCTCTTCAATCTTCTCCAGCAGCTCAGTGACTTCCTCACTAGTCCCGTTGTCATTGTTGATGACATGATATCTGTTTCCACATTTCTCTACCAGAGACTGCACCACACTTTCACTCTCAATGTACTGCTCAACGGCTGTGTCTCCCAACTCATCTTTAAAGGTGAACAGCACCATGGTGTGACTCCACACTCTCTCGCCGAGAAGCTCCACATGTTGTCTGATTATTTCCTCTGTGATGGCTGAGAACACATTAATGACCAGCAGGACAGCGTGTGGTCCTGGGGGACACAGAAACACGCTGCACTCAATTTCCAGTTTAGTGAGCTCAGGGGTGCCTTCGAAGATGATATCAGACCACCATCCTGGAGCTTCCACGACAGCGATTGGTCTGCCTGCTACTTCTCCCCGTCTCGTCACACACTGAGCTGTTCCCGCCTTGACTTTAAACTCCTCTCTGCCCAGGATGGTGTTTCCTGACGAACTCTTCCCAGCCTCTCTGTGTCCCAAAAGCACAATTCTAAACTCTGGGAGATGGGGTGATTTTGCTGCAAAGTAGATCATCATCAAATGTTATTATCAAATAATCAAATTACCAATAAGGTACAGTATACTGTAACACACAAATGCATTCTTGTGGGTTTAATCATGTTAAGCGCGGCATTGTGTAGACTAGAATGGCATGCTAAACAATTACAGCTCTGGAAAAAAATAAGAGACCACTGTAAAATTATCAGTTTCTCTGATTTAACTATTCATAGGTACTATATGTGTGAGTAAGTGAACATTTTTGTTTTATTCTGTAAACTACTGACAACATTTCTCCAAAATTCAAAATTGAACTGACACTGGAAAGGAATTGCTGTCATACATGTAGAAATGCTGATTTTAGGAAAATGTTCAGTGGTCTCTTCATTTTTCCAGAGCTGTATTTACGGCAGTTTTTTGGCAATGACAAAGCACATCTGACTCAGACACACTTACGCATCAGTGACTGAAGATTATGTCTTTGCGTCTCCACCTTCTTCAGTCTCTCTTTGGCTCTCTTTTCTTCTTTGTCTCTCCTCTTCATCACTTCCTCCAGTCTCTTCCTGTCCATCTCATAGTGGTGGCCTCCATTTTCACGGATAATGTCCTCAATCTTCCCCAGCAGCTCTGTGATCTGTTCTCTGTCTCCTCTGTATTCATTGTTGATCACGTGACATCTGTTCCCACATTTCTTGACTAGGGACTGCAGGTCCTCTTCTCCCTCTATGAAGTACTCAATGGGTGTGTCTCCCAGCCAGTCCCCACGGGTAAACAGCACCATTGTGTGACTCCACACTGTTTCCCCAAGAAGCTGCACATGATCCCGAAAGTTCCTAATTTCATACTCTGTGTAAGAATCACCTACACGTACATGCAATAGGAAGATGTGAGGTCCTGGAGCACACTGAGACACACTGAGCACAATCTCCTGTTTAGTGAGCTCAGGGGTGTCTTTAACATTTTTACTCTTCCACCATCCAGGAGCCTCCACTACAGTGAGCTGTCTGCCTGCTACTTCTCCCTGTCTCTTCACACACTGAGCTGTTCTCCTCTTCAGCTCAAACTCCTCTCTGCCCAGGATGGTGTTTCCTGATGAACTTTTTCCAGATGCTCTGTGTCCCAGCATCACAACTCTTAGCTCAGGCAGGAAAAGCGATTCACCTGTGTGAAATATAACACAGGTATGATTTGGTCAAAGCAACTAGCCTGTGGTCACAGAAAGCTTTGCAGAATTATGTACTGAGATTCCACCTCTAGATGTAATTTGCTTGTGGGGTTGGCAAATGGTGTCACAGTGTTGACAAAAATACTATTTTGAAATTCTGAGATCCATTGTACTGTGATTATGTTTAAATCTGGTTTAATAAAAAAAAAATCAACACTTTTGGAATTAAAATGGAAAAGGCTGGTAGTCTATGATGAAAGGTGAAATGTCTTTAAGCTCCAAAAAGAAGTCCAGTTGCTTGCAGCTTAGCTGCTTTGACTACCATGACCTGGATAAATGAGAATCTACACAGACATTTACAGTTATAGTTGTGCACATTATTAGTAGTAATGTGCTTAAGTTTCACTACTATTCTGTCTTCATTTGGAGCACGAGTATGCTGTAGGTTGACAGGTCACATTTAGAGATGGCCTGTCTTGTGTATTTGTTTTTCTCGTGTGTGTGTGTGTGTGTGTGTGTGTGTGTGTGTGTGTGTGTGTGTGTGTGTGTGTGTGTGTGTGTGTGTTTAAATTACGAACGCAGAGGGGCCCCATGCCTGTGTTTACCTTTGGCCCCAAAATGTGTAAAACCCCACTGCTCACTGGCACGTGCTTGCTTTTGTTCACGAAATGCCTGTGTAGTTTTAACTTTATGATGTGTAATAATTAAACAGTAAATGGCAACTTACATTTCAGTGATTTCAGTCGGTCTTCGTCCATCTCAAAATGCCTCCCACTGTTTCCTGCCACAAGTTCTTCGATCTTCTCCAGCAGCTGTGCTACCTGGCTGTGATCGGTGCTGTTGCGGTTGTTGAGGACATGATATCTGTTCCCACATTTCTCCACCAGATGCTGGAGGTGTTCTTCACTCTCTATGTACCGCTCGATGGTTACGTCTCCCAGCCAGTCTCCACATGTGAACAGCACCATGGTGTGACTCCACACACTCTTATCTATTAGCTCTAGGTGGTCTTGTATGTTTTGTACATCTTCCTCTGTGAGAGATTTAGCTACATTAACCAGCACCAAGAGGACATGAGGCCCTGGATGACACAGAGATGCACTGATCTTAATCTCGTTTTTGGTGAACTTAGGGGTGTCCTGGAGGCTGATGTTGTGAAACCATCCTGGTGGATCGACTACAGTGAGCTGTCTGCCTGCTACTTCTCCCTGTCTCTTCACACACTGAGCTGTTGTTCTCTTCAGGTCAAACTCCTCTCTGCCCAGGATGGTGTTCCCTGATGAACTCTTCCCAGATCCTCTGCACCCCAACAGCACAACTCTAAATTCTGAGAGGGGGGCTGATTTTTCTGAAAAAACAAAAAAACAAAAACAAAACAAAAACATAAACAAAATAGATGAAACATCGTTCCAACTGTCAGTGCAGTGCAGATATACAGGGTTTGTCTTCAGCCATCTTATCAAAATTCCAAAGATGTTTGAATGATGTCTTATATCATGAATATCATGTACTAAATTAATTTTGTTATGAATAATACATTTTGAACTGTATTACTGGATTACAAAACACATTAAACCAGACAAACTCACCCTTCAGTGACTGGAGGCCAAGCCTTTGCCTCTCCACCTCCATCAGTCTCTCTCTTGCTCTCTCCTCTTCTGCCTCCCTCCTCTCCTTTACCGCGTCCAGTCTGTTGATGTCCATCTCGTAGTGACGGCCCCCGTTTCCGCAGACAATCTTCTCCATCTTCTTCAGCAGCGCTGTGACCTGTTCCCTGTTCCCTGTGTTCTTATTGTTGATGACATGATATCTGTTCCCACATTTCTCTACTAGCAGCTGCAGGGCCCCTTCACTCTCTATGTAACGCTCAATAGGTGTGTCTCCCAGCCAGTCCCCATTGGTAAACAGCACCATGGTGTGACGCCACACTCCATCACTGAGATGATCAAGGTGTTCCATCATGTTTTTAATAAATTCTGATGTGAAAGGCTCAGCTATGCGTACATGCAGTAGGAAGATGTGTGGTCCTGGAGGACACAGAGACACACTGAGCACAATCTCCTGCTTGGTGATCTCTGGGGTGGCTTTGAGGTTGTTATTCAAGCCCCATCCTGGAGCCTCGACTACAGTGAGCTGTCTGCCTGCTACTTCTCCCTGTCTCTTCACACACTGAGCTGTTACGGTCTGCAGGTCAAACTCCCCTCTGCCCAGGATGGTGTTTGCTGTTGAACTCCTCCCAGACTGGCGGTGTCCTATCAGCACAATCCTAAACTCACCCTGCATTGGCTGAATCGCCACCTTCTTCTCCATTTCCTCTTCTCTCTCCTGTGTTTCCAGCAACTTACATTTCAGTGACTTCAGTCGGTCTTTGTCCATCTCAAAGTGCCTCCCACCATTTCCTGCCACAAGTTCTTCGATCTTCTCCAGCAGCTGAGCGACTTGGCTGTGATCAGTGGTGCTGTGGTGGTTGTTGAGGACATGATATCTGTTCCCACATTTCTCCACCAGATGCTGGAGGTGTTCTTCACTCTCTATGTACCGCTCGATGGTTATGTCTCCCAGATAGTCTCCAAACGTAAACAGCACCGTGGTGTAGCTCCAGACTCCAGTGGCTCTGTCACTGGTCAATTCCACGTGTTCCACAGTGTTTCTTAGGTCATCCTTTGTGAAGGGATTAATTACACTTATAGGCAACAGAATGATGTGGGGTTCTGCAGACACACTCAGCATAATTTCCCGTGCGATGAGCTTGGGGGTCTCTTTGACGTTGTTGTTCTTCCACCATCCAGGAGCCTTCACCACAGTGACCTGTCGGCCTGCTACTTCTCCCTGTCTCTCCACACACTGGACTGTTCTTCTCTGCAGGTCAAACAAATGTTTGCCCAGAATGGTGTTTCCTGATGAAGACTTCCCAGAGGCCCTGTGTCCCATCAGCACAATTCTGACCTCTGACAGGGGAGTTGATTTTTCTGCACCATAAATACAACAAAAATACAAATATTTAGATGATAGAAAAAATACAAACATTTCGATGATATGGTTTCCTCAGAAACAGTACATTTTAGTTAAACCTACAATGAAGATATTATCTGAATACATTTTACAGTTCATTTTCTATACATTTATTTTTAACACACATTTAGGTTGCATTTTTAAACCAAGTCCTTACTGAATGAGTACTGTTTCTGTTGTACACAAAGATGGCAAAAGAAGTAGCCCAAACTCACCCTTCAGTGACTGGAGGTGAAGTCTTTGCTTCTCCACCTTCTTCCGTCTCTCTGTTGCTCTTTCATCTTCTTTTTCCCGCCTTTCCTTTGCTTCCTCCAGTCTCTTCCTGTCCATCTCGTAGTGGCGGCCGCCATTTCCACAGACAATCTCCTCCATCTTCTCCAGCAGCTCTGTGATCTGTTTTCTGTCACCTTTGTCCTTATTGTTGAGGACATGATATCTGTTCCCGCATTTCTCTACTAACGACTGCAGAGCCTCTTCATTCTCAATGTACTGCTCAACGGGTGTGTCTCCCAGCAAGTCTCCATGGGTAAACAGCACCATGGTGTGACTCCAAACTCCTTCCCCAAAATCACCAAGGTGATCCTCCAGGCATTTTGAGAGTTCCACAGTGAACAGCCGAGTCACAGACAAATGCAGAAGCAAGATGTGAGGTCCTGGAGGACACTCAGCTACACTGAGTAAAGTTTCCCTTCTTGTGAAGTAAGGAGAAAATGGAAGCCATCCTGGTGTGTCGACTACAGTGAGCTGTCTGCTTGCTACTTCTCCCTGTCTCTTCACACAACGAGAGGTTCTTCTGTTTGTGTCGAACTCTTCTCTGCCCAGGATGGTGTTCCCTGTTGAACTCTTCCCACATAGTTTGTATCCCAGCAGCACAACTCTGAGCTCTGACAAGGGAGGTAATTCTCCTGTCAAACAATATGAAATAAAAAAATGGCATTACATTTTTAAACCATTTTAAATACTGGAATACATTGTTTAGCTTAAGGTATGGTGTTAAATCCACTACAACAGTAAACACAATTTATGATATACTTTTCTTTCCATTGTAAGACAGACGATTCTTGTTCTCATGAAGGTTTTGTTTCTTTTTTTTTTAAATTAATTCTGTAGAGAGACGATACAAAAGAAGAGCAAGAAGTCCAAACTCACGTTTCAGTGATTGTAGATGTTGTCTTTGTTCCTGCACTTTTGTCTGTCTGTCTCTCACTGCCCTGTCCCTGTCCTCCCTTCTTCTATCCAGCGTTTCATTCAGTAGCTCTCCTTCCATCTGAAAGCGACAATCACCGTTTCCCACCACCATTTCTTCGATCTTCTCCAACAGCTGAGCGACCTGATCGTCGGCCTTGTTCAGATTGTCGAGAACATGGTACCTGTTCTCACATTTCTCCACGAGAAGGCGGATTTCGTCCTCAGTCTCGATGTACTGCTCGACAGGCGTGTCTCCAAGACAGTCTCCATGGGTACACAGCACCATGGTGTTCCTCCACCAAGTTCCTCCACCTCCAAGACGTTCAACGCATTGCTGCAAGGTATGCGTCTTTATGACGAAATCCATACGCACAACGAGTAGGAGAGCGTGTGGTCCTGGAGGACACTGAGACACACTATGTAAGATTTCTTCTGTAGTGTTTTTGAGAGTGGTATCGGGCCAGAACCCTGGGGCTTCGACTACAGTGAGCTGTCTGCCTGCTACTTCTCCCTGTCTCTTCACACACTGAGCTGTTCTCTTCAGGTCAAACTCCTCTCTGCCCAGGATGGTGTTTCCTGATGAACTTTTGCCAGATGCAGTGTATCCCAGCAGCACAAGTGTGAACTCTGTCTTGTGATGTGTTTCTTCTGTGAATGTATGTGAATCATAACTGCATACACAATAATGTGATTCTCATTCCACAGGTGCAAATTTATGCATGTAGTTATAAGGTTTACCTATAAAGCATTACATTTTATTAACTAATATTTAAATATTTTGATACATGCAGCTCTGGAAAAAAAAACCGAGACCACTGTAAAATGATCAGTTTTTCTGATTTAACTATTTATAGGTATATGTGTGAGTAAAGTGAACATTTTTGTTTTATTCTGCAAACTACTGACAAAATTTCTCCCAAATTCCAAATTCAACTGACATTGGAAAGGAATGGCTGTCGTACATGTAGAGATGCTGATTTCAGGAATATTTGCAGTGTTTTTTTCCAGAGCTGTATGTAAATCATTACAAATTTATTTACAGGCCTCAA
>CM050198.1:6054761-6057261 GCA_027475355.1 Coilia nasus
CTACCATACTACTGTTTGGGACAACACTTAGCTTTAGCACTTAGTGAGACATTATCACAGTAACCTAGCATAAAACCAACTTTATTCTACCATACTACTGTTTGGGACAACACTTAGCTTTAGCACTTAGTGAGACATTATCACAGTAACCTAGCATAAAACCAACTTTATTCTACCATACTACTGTTTGGGACAACACTTAGCTTTAGCACTTAGTGAGACATTATCACAGTAACCTAGCATAAAACCAACTTTATTCTACCATACTACTGTTTGGGACAACACTTAGCTTTAGCACTTAGTGAGACATTATCACAGTAACCTAGCATAAAACCAACTTTATTCTACCATACTACTGTTTGGGACAACACTTAGCTTTAGCACTTAGTGAGACATTATCCCAGTAACCTAGCATAAAACCAACTTTATTCTACCATACTACTGTTTGGGACAACACTTAGCTTTAGCACTTAGTGAGACATTATCCCAGTAACCTAGCATAAAACCAACTTTATTCTACCATACTACTGTTTGGGACAACACTTAGCTTTAGCACTTAGTGAGACATTATCCCAGTAACCTAGCATAAAACCAACTTTATTCTACCATACTACTGTTTGGGACAACACTTAGCTTTAGCACTTAGTGAGACATTATCACAGTAACCTAGCATAAAACCAACTTTATTCTACCATACTACTGTTTGGGACAACACTTAGCTTTAGCACTTAGTGAGACATTATCACAGTAACCTAGCATAAAACCAACTTTATTCTACCATACTACTGTTTGGGACAACACTTAGCTTTAGCACTTAGTGAGACATTATCACAGTAACCTAGCATAAAACCAACTTTATTCTACCATACTACTGTTTGGGACAACACTTAGCTTTAGCACTTAGTGAGACATTATCCCAGTAACCTAGCATAAAACCAACTTTATTCTACCATACTACTGTTTGGGACAACACTTAGCTTTAGCACTTAGTGAGACATTATCCCAGTAACCTAGCATAAAACCAACTTTATTCTACCATACTACTGTTTGGGACAACACTTAGCTTTAGCACTTAGTGAGACATTATCACAGTAACCTAGCATAAAACCAACTTTATTCTACCATACTACTGTTTGGGACAACACTTAGCTTTAGCACTTAGTGAGACATTATCACAGTAACCTAGCATAAAACCAACTTTATTCTACCATACTACTGTTTGGGACAACACTTAGCTTTAGCACTTAGTGAGACATTATCACAGTAACCTAGCATAAAACCAACTTTATTCTACCATACTACTGTTTGGGACAACACTTAGCTTTAGCACTTAGTGAGACATTATCACAGTAACCTAGCATAAAACCAACTTTATTCTACCATACTACTGTTTGGGACAACACTTAGCTTTAGCACTTAGTGAGACATTATCCCAGTAACCTAGCATAAAACCAACTTTATTCTACCATACTACTGTTTGGGACAACACTTAGCTTTAGCACTTAGTGAGACATTATCCCAGTAACCTAGCATAAAACCAACTTTATTCTACCATACTACTGTTTGGGACAACACTTAGCTTTAGCACTTAGTGAGACATTATCCCAGTAACCTAGCATAAAACCAACTTTATTCTACCATACTACTGTTTGGGACAACACTTAGCTTTAGCACTTAGTGAGACATTATCACAGTAACCTAGCATAAAACCAACTTTATTCTACCATACTACTGTTTGGGACAACACTTAGCTTTAGCACTTAGTGAGACATTATCACAGTAACCTAGCATAAAACCTAACAAAATGGAGAAAAGCAAACACTGAAGAGTTGGGCTTATTACTGTTTCCTGGACAACGCTATTATGGACTGCTGTAGGCTCTTCATAGCATATACTCCAGAGGCAATGTAGTTTCTTTGTATCCTTTTCAGTACTTTGTTAATTGTTAAAGTAACCTGTCTCTTAGTAATTAGATAAGACAGTGCCTGAGCAGTGACTTAATGTTTCTCGCTTATTTAGTTGACACTTTTTACCTATTTTCTTGACACTTTTCATAACATCATTATGTGGTTTGATGTATGATTATGCCATGCAAACCGTCATGCAAGATGATGTCATGTGATGTCATGTGATGCATGTGATGCAATGTCACGTGATGGGCCAACGTAAATACACAGTGTGCATGCAAAGCACAGTACAGTACAGTGAAGTTTTTACAGTACACTCTCAGTCATTTCATTACTGAAGTGGAATCACTATTTCATTATATATTATATATTTTTAATATTTCAGAGCTTAAGTGTTCTTTTTCCACCACACTACTGATACTGTACATTTTTTCTTTCAGCTTCCATATATTTATTTTATATTCTTATTTGTATACATTGCTGTACATACAGAACTATATTTGGTAACACTTTAGAATAGCTACTCCCTATGAATCATGTATAAATGTATTTATTACTCTTAATTAACACTTCGGTCATCATTTGTTAACTTT
>CM050198.1:6064761-6074761 GCA_027475355.1 Coilia nasus
CAGAACCGTTTCTGAGGGGAACTTGACAGAAACCACTAATGATGGGACCATTACTGGAACTATATCTGAGGGCACTGTTACAGAAACTGCCCATGAGGAAACCCTCACAGGAAACACTTTTGAAGAGACCATTACAGGAACTGTTTCTGAGGGGACCAATACAAGGGGCATTTCTGAGGGAACCATTACAGGAACTGTTTCTGAGGGGACTGGTACAGGTACCATATCTGAGGTCACCATTACAGAAATGACTAATGAAGGCACCATTACAAGAACCATTACTGAGGCATCTGGTACCAATTCTGAGAGGACTATTACAGGGACTATTTCTGAGGGGACCAGTTCAGGGGGCATTTCTGAGGCGACTACTACAGATACCATATCTGAAAGAACCATGACAGAAACCACCAATGAGGGCACCATCACTGGAAACATTCCTGAGGGAACAATTACAGAAACCACAAATGAGAGGACTGTCACAGGAACTGTGTCAGAGGGGACTGCGACAGGAACCACTTCTGAAAGAACCATTACAGAAATCACCAATGAGGGGACGGTCACAGGAACTATTTCTGAGAGCACAAATACAGGAACCAGTCATGAGGGAACCACTCCAGGAACTATTTCTGAGGACACCATTGCAGAAACCACTGATGAAGGAACCATTACAAGAACTATTACTGAGGGGTCTGGTACAGGAACTACCAATGAGGAAACCCTCACAGGAACCATTTCTGAGGGGACTGTTACAGAAACCATTTCTGAGGGGACTGTTACAGGAACCATTTCTGAGGGGACTGTTACAGGAACCATTTCTGAGGGGACTGTTACAGGAACCATTTCTCAGGGGACCGTTACAGCAACCACTAATGAGGGGTCCGTCACAGGAAACCTTCCCGAGGGCACAAATACAGGAACCAGTAATGAAGAAAGCATAACAGAAACCATTAATGAAGGAACCATTACAAGAACTATTACTGAGGGGTCTGGTACAGGAACCACCAATGAGGAAACCCTTACAGGAACCATTTCTGAGGGGACTGTTACAGGAACCATTTCTGAGGGGTCTGGTACAGAAACCAATAACGAAGGGATCCTCCCAGGAACTATTTCCGAGGACACTCTTATCAGAGCGCCGTGCTCCCCAGGCTCTGTTCGCTGTGGCAGCAGTTATGAGTGTGTGTCAGTCACAGCGCTCTGTGACGGACACATAGACTGCTCAGACCACAGCGACGAGGCCAACTGTAGTGAGTATCTCACACTGTCTCACAGTCCCACACACATACACACACACACACACTCACACACACTCTGTATCGCTCTCTCTCTTTCTCTCTCTCACATGCTCTCTATCTCTCTCTGTCCCTCTCTCTCCCGTCCTCCATCTCTTTCTTACTATCTCTCTCTTACGATCTTTCTCTCTCTCTTTCACTCACACACATACACACAGGCACTCCCCCTCCCTCTCTGTCCCTCTGTCTCTGTCTCTGTCTCTGTCTCTCTCTGTCTTTTGATTGCTTTTGTTCTTTCCTCTGTTTGGTCCATGGTGTGAATGTCTGCGGCCCTCACTATCGAGAACACTGTCACACATTTTAAGTATAATTTTAGGGCATTTCAATATATGATATGTGACCCCATAACCTGCCGTCTGTGACCCTTAACCTGCTGTATGTGACCCCATAACCTGCCACCTGTGACCCCTAACCTGCTGTATGTGACCCCATAACCTGACATATGTAAGCCCATAACCTGCTGTATGTGACCCCATAACCTGCCATCTGTGACCCCATAACCTGCCATCTGTGACCCTTAACCTCCTGTATGTAACCCCATAACCAGCCACCTTTGACCCCATAACCTGCTGTATGTGACCCCATAACCTGCCGTCTGTGACCCCATAACCTGCCGTCTGTGACCCTTAACCTGCTGTATGTAACCCCATAACCTAGCATATGTAACACCTCAACCTGCCGCATGTAACCCCATAACCTGCTGTATGTGACCCCATAACCTACCATATGTAACCCCTCAACCTGCCGCATGTTACCCCATAACCTGCTGTATGTGATCTCATAACCTGCCATATGTAACCCCTCAACCTGCCGTATGTGACCCATAACCTGCTGTATGTAACCCCATAACCTGCCGTCTGTGACCCATAACCTGCTGTATGTAACCCCATAACCTGCTGTATGTGACCCCATAACCTGCCGACTGTGACCCCATAACCTGCAGCGTCTATGGAGGGAAGCCTTGAAGAGCCCATGTGTTCTCCGGACGAATTCCGCTGTGGCAACGGGGTGTGTGTGTCATCCGACGCAGTGTGTGATGGCCAGCCTGACTGCAGCGATGGGAATGACGAGACAAACTGCAGTGAGTGTGTGACAGACTGCAGTGAGTGTGTGACAAACTGCAGTGAGTGTGTGCCCATTTGCAGTGAGTGTGACAGACTGCAGTGAGTGTGTGAGTCTGTGACAAACTGCAGTGAGTGTGTGCCCATCTGCAGTGAGTGTGACAGACTGCAGTGAGTGTGTGACAGTGAGTGTGTGACAAACTGCAGTGAGTGTGTGACAGACTGCAGCGATGGGAGTGACGAGACAAACTGCAGTGAGTGTGTGACAGACTGCAGTGAGTGTGTGACAGACTGCAGTGAGTGTGTGACAAACTGCAGTGAGTGTGTGACAAACTGCAGTGAGTGTGTGGCAGAGTGCAGTGAGTGTGTGACAGACTGCAGTGAGTCTGTGACAAACTGCAGTGAGTGTGTGACAATCTGCAGTGAGTGTGTGACAGACTGCAGTGAGTGTGTGACAGACTGCAGTGAGTGTGTGACAGTGAGTGTGTGACAATCTGCAGTGAGTGTGTGACAGACTGCAGTGAGTGTGTGACAAACTGCAGTGAGTGTGTGCCCATCTGCAGTGAGTGTGTGACAGAGTGCAGTGAGTGTGTGGCAGACTGCAGTGAGTGTGTGACAGTGAGTGTGTGACAATCTGCAGTGAGTGTGTGACAGACTGCAGTGAGTGTGTGACAAACTGCAGTGAGTGTGTGGCAGAGTGCAGTGAGTGTGTGGCAGAGTGCAGTGAGTGTGACAGACGGCAGTGAGTGTGTGACAAACTGCAGTGAGTGTGTGCCCATCTGCAGTGAGTGTGTGACAAACTGCAGTGAGTGTGTGGCAGAGTGCAGTGAGTGTGTGGCAGAGTGCAGTGAGTGTGACAGACGGCAGTGAGTGTGTGACAGACTGCAGTGAGTGTGACAGACGGCAGTGAGTGTGTGACAGACTGCAGTGAGTGTGTGACAGTGAGTGTGTGGCAGAGTGCAGTCAGTGTGACAGACGGCAGTGAGTGTGTGACAGACTGCAGTGAGTGTGTGACAGGCGGCAGTGAGTGTGTGACAAACACGACTCATTTGGCTTGGTTGGCGTTATTTTGTCTTATTATTGCAAATGTCCTTTTGACCCTGAGCATCGCAGGGGGCCACAGAAGACATGTGTTGGGTGGGGCCCCCAAATTATTTTCTTTCAGGGGACTCAAAGGTTCTAGTGGCACCCCTGTGCCTCTGTCTCATTTGGCTCTTTGGGTTGGAGTTATTTTGTCGTATAGTTATACGGCTCTTTAGAATGCTGATCAATGTCTCGTTGACTTCGAAGGGGCCACTATAACATTCGGAGGTCAAATATTTTTGTATAATGACCGCTGAAAATCTACAATGCTCGCTGTCAATGGCAACGAGTTTTGTGCTTCTTTCAATATAGATCCGCAAGTACTGCGTTCACCTATCGTAACAGAATTTCAACAGTAGGCTTTCAGCTTCAATGAGTTATTTAGCAGCTGGACACGTTGCTACACAGCAATTAAACATGCTATCTCCAAGATTAACTATTTGTAGCAGCGGAAGCCATTAAGTGGCAAAAAAATATCTAAAATATGACATTGTTAGAAGATTTCTAACTTTCTATTATCTTTTTTTGGCAAGTAGTCGTATAATAAGCAGGGTAATGTTCTGCGAGGCGGTCATTCTCGTTCAGTAAGCCCCTTCAGAGTGATTCAAGCCTCACCAAACATTATCCCTTACCTACCTGTGGTCTTTATCCGGATAACCTTTTGGGAGAGTGATGTGATGACTCCTGCATGAAGCGGCTTTCACGGCATCTTTTCTTTTGTTAATCCCTCATAATGACATGACGGTGGTATCACTTCATAGACTATACAAGAGTATTAAAAAAGGCAGTATGTGACTCTGATGCTAATGCTGACACTGTTTTAGATGTTGTTGACTGGTTTGATACATATTTACCAATGTTATGCCTCTGTGTGTGTGTGTGTGTGTGTGTGTGTGTGTGTGTGTGTGTGTGTGTGTGTGTGTGGCCACGTGCTGATTGGCTGGATTTTGTTGCTTTGTTTTTTGAGTGCATACACTGACACACTTTGCTTGTTTCAAATGACTTCAGCCTCTCTCCCTCCCACCTTCCCTTCCTTTGCCTGTAATACACACACACACACAAACACACACACACACACATACTGTACACACACACACACATACCCTACATACATACACATACACTCACCGCACACACACACACACACACTCACATACACACGCACACACACACACGCACACACACACAAACACAAACACAAACACAAACACAAACACAAACACACACACAGCTGTCACACTGATGTCCTGCCATGAGGCTTCTTTCCGCTGTGGCGATGGAACCTGCGTCCCCTCGGAGTGGCTCTGTGACGGCCAGCCCGACTGCAGCGACGGCAGCGATGAAAGCAACTGCAGTCAGTATTTCTATTATTATTATTATTATTATTATTATTATTATTATTATTGGTATTATTATTATTATTATTATTATTATTATTATTATTTATTAGCTGGCAGGGATATGACGTGTGTGCCCGACTACTTCCGCTGTGGCCACGGGCGCTGTGTGCCCTCGTCCTGGCTTTGTGACGGACACCCTGACTGCCAGGACATGAGTGACGAGCTGAACTGCAGTAAGTCTTTGTAGTTTAGCCTTTTTTTTTTTTTTAATTGTATTTATTTATTTATTATTTTACCTTTTGTCCACTAATCTCATGTCCATTACAAACTGCAGTCCTCTCATTCAGTTCTGATGCCCCCCTGTCTTTGTTTTACGTGAAAGGCCATGATAGATAGGTCATGGAAGGTCATGGAAAAGCTAGCAAGTATAGCATAAAGTGACAAACATGGGGGAAAATCCTTCATGTCATTGCTAATGAGCTGCATAAACATAATATGACTCACAAACCGGTAAGGAGTCTGACATGCAGTTGGTTATCTGTGGGTGAAAATGTTGTGAGGGTAATGATTGGCTTTGGAACGCTCTGGCTGCTGAAGATTATGAACTCTTCTGTTGATTTCACTGTAGGCGATGTGATAGCTATCGGGATATCAAGAGAGAAATATAACAACCTTTTTAAAAGCAGAACATCCTTCAACTTATTTTTCTTTTCTGCAGTCTTTTTACTTCTTTCCCAGATCCTCCTTTCCACCATGTCTCTTTGGTTGTTTTTGTTTAGTTTTATGCATTTCTTTCTCTATCTTATAACCAGGGCTTTGAACCGGTTCAAGGAACGAAAACGAAAACCGGAAACTTTTAGCATTTTGCTTGGAACAGAAACAAAACCAGAAACTTTATAATTTTTTTTGTTCCGGAACAGAAACGCTTATTTAAAAATAATGGTAACCGGTTAATACCGGTTTATTTCGTTCTTTTAAAATTCTGTATAGTCTAGAATCAAAGTCATTCGTCTCCTAACCTAACGTCTATGGTAGCCTACAATGACCCAATGAGGTTCACTTCCAGTGACGTTCAAGATAGACGTTTATTGATTGAGAGGGCGGGAAGACCGTCATCAGATGTATGGGGAAAATTAGTTTTAGACACAATATCAATAGGATATATTTGCCTTGCGAATATTAAATCGACTGTCTATGCTTTTGTGACAAGGGTGTGGTGTAGAATTTGGTATTTTTTTGTTATATGGGAAAAAAATGTTGACTACTTTCATAATCGCAATGTTTTGTTGGTTAAATTACCTGACATATGGTATGGGAATTCTTTTTTTTGTTATGTATGGAAAGTTTTTCATTGCCATATAGTCTACAATAAATGTGAATGGCATTTTTGTTAACAATACCTGGCGGATATGGTAAGGTAGGCCTAATTGCAATATTTTGTTTATATACTGTAGACTAAGCCAAGTTAATCTGGTATGGTCCATGCTTTGATAATTTTTGCAAAATGTTTGAATACAATAAATAGCACAATTCTTGAAGAAACAATTGTTGTCTGGTTCTATGAAGGTTGTATTATAAATGATCTATATATGTAAGTCACAATATAGCTATAAACTAGCAGTATATAGAATATATGCCTATTGTTGTTAAACAGCTGACAAGGAACGTAATTAACCGTTCCGGGAACGATATTTTTTTGTTCTAACCGGTTCGGGAACGTCAATTTTATGGTGGAACTCAAAACCAGAAACATTAAAATTCTGTTTCTGCTCGGAACGAACCAATTGGCAAAAAATTCTGGTTCAAAGCCCTGCTTATAACATTATTATTACATATTATTACTTAGCTGATCCGCTTATCCAGAGCAGCTTGCAGTTATTTACAGGGTTTCAGTTACAGTCCCAGGAGCAGTTAGATGGGGTTAGATGCCTTGCTCAAGGGCACTTCAGCCATGGGTAGGGCGGGATTCGAACCTGCAATGCTCCAATCCCAAGGCCAACTCCCTAACCACTGGACCACAGCTGACCTAGCTCCCCTTAAAAATAACATAATGTACTCTATGATGCTTACACCTTTATGTCTGCATATCACCTTAAAAAATAGTTTTAATATATGTGTGACATTTGTCTGTGTATGACTGTTTTTCTTGATGTAGTTTTTGTACTCTTTTTAAGATAGTTATAGAGGTATATTTACTATACTTTTTGACCCCTCCCAGCCACCGTCCGTCTCCCGTGCTCTGCATCTGAGTTCCTCTGTGACGATGGCACCTGCATCCCTTCTACTAGGGTTTGCGATGGACTTAGTGAGTGTCCGGACAACAGCGACGAGAGAAACTGTTGTAAGCATCTGTCCTCGCACCCCTTTCTCTGTGAACACACACACATGGACATTTGGGGTCATTTCTTATGCAGTAGGATATGGCAGACTGTACAACTAGCCGCAGAAGAAGAGAGATAACAGACAGTAGAGAACATTTGGTACATTTTATTTTACGTTGTCGGTATTGCAGTGTATCTACCTAAATTAGGTACAGTGGTAGGCTACAACATATAACAATATGTAATATCATGTACTAGTGTTGTACTTATATAATGTAATATCATGTACTAGTGTTGTACTTATGTAATGTAATATCATGTAATAGTGTTGTACTCATATAATGTAATACCATGTACTAGTGTTGTACTTATGTAATGTAATATCATGTACTAGTGTTGTACTTATATAATGTAATACCATGTACTAGTGTTGTACGTACAGAATGTATTATCATAGGGCTGTACAAATCCAAAGCAACACCTCAAGTGTCAGCATAATCTGTTGAACTGTTGTGTAACTTTGTCTTTTCCTCTCATGTGACCTTTGACCTTGTGCTTTTCCAGCCACCCCCGAGTCTTCCTGCTCCGCGGCCGAGTTTCGGTGTGGCGACGGCTCCTGTGTCCCCTCCATCGCCGTGTGTAACGGGGTCCCCCAGTGTTTGGACGCCAGCGATGAGACCAACTGTAGTACGTTTGTTTGTTTTAGTGGTGGGCATAGATTAATTTTTTTAATCTAGATTAATCTAGATTAATCATAAAATTAATCTAGATTAATCTAGATTAAAATGGCTCATTTGAATTCTGCCGAAGGCATTCAGAATATGTGTGCTACCTAAATAATGACTAGAAGTAAGTCTTTGAGAACGGGTTTCTTAAGCCAGGTGGCACAGTAGACTAGGGGCTCATCTCCTGTTTCCAAAATGCATCACTAACTGCTTGAAAAAGCTGTTCTACTTTGATACTTGGTGATGAAAATAAATCATGTTCAATAAAATGTACTTGTGTTTACTAACTGTTTATTTAGTTAAACATGAACTGAATAAAACATGAAACATGGATTTTGAACTGTAAGCCTACATAAGAAGTTGTGATTAACCGTTTACAGTCAGTAGCTTTGTGTCAATCAGTCCAAGCTCTATTTCTCCTTCTTCCACCAGTCACTTAGGCAGACCAGCTTGTTCACATTTTCTGGTGGCAAAGTAGATCTCCTTTTCTGCACAATATGGCCTGCCCTTTATGCAGTGCAGAGCAGATTCTAGGTTCATTTCACTGAAATGAATAGGACACATGTGGAGTTTAACTAATAAATTGGTCATTACGTTTTTCTGGAGTTGTTAAGGGTTTTTTGGAATCATGTGTCATAATCTGCAACTATTTGTAATCATTTCAAGCCTAATAGTGTAAGTTGTTACTGTTTGGATTTTGAGAAAATTAGCTTTATTTCAGGCCAGGCAGCAACCACTTACTAGGTGGTTGTTAGCGCGCTAACGCTAGCGAACTACGCTAACGTAATGTTTTGAATTGAAAGCTGTCACTAACACCCACCTAGATACTGTTACTGGTTATAGTGTAAGCAGACAAAGTAATATAAAGTTATAGGGCTACAGCAATGTATTAAATTCAAGGTGAGTCCAGTCGCTGTTACCGTTTAGCACATGATGTTGTTATAGTTACTACTATTCACTTGAATGAGCTAGAGCTAGTTCGTTAGCTTGCTAGCTCGCTTTACAGACACACTAAATTATTTTCTAAGAGTTCGAAATAGGAATTTGTTGGCATTTTGGTCCCATAGTAACGTATTATGTTGGCTTATCTTTGTAGAATCTAAGATCTTTGGTGAAAGTCATCATAGTTTGTGTAGTAGACCCAGCTCCCAACCCAACTTTGAGAATAGATTAACGGCGATATTTTTTTTATCGCGCGATAAGAGTCTCGCGTTAACGCAGCACGTTAACGCCGATAACGGCCCGCCTCTAGTTTGTTTATTTGTGTGTTTGTTTGTTTGTGTGTTTTCTCCTCTCGCCGGTGACGTTATGTCATTGTCGATTTAATTTTTCATGACAAAATAGGTGCTGGTGAAACAAACAGGCATTTATTAATATTATTTTATTATATAATATTATATTACATTTATTAAAGACCACAATAAACATTAAACACATACTGAAAATCTAATGTAAACAATATGTACAATAATTTAATGTAATGAACATTTATTTGATATTTGTCTGACTACAGCATTTGTAAATAGGGACCACTGCTTTAAAAAAAACTTCTTCACAATGCCTCATTTGGATTCTCTCTATCTTATTATCGTAATTTGGCTAACAAAATACAAATAAAATACTTAAAAAAACACAGCAATAACTTAAAGAGTGTGAGACATTCAGTACAATTACTCAATACAGCTACTTCTGATGTCTGTCTGATATATTTTTCCACCTTGATACCTACCTTGTAACAGTGACTTCATAGCAAATACAAAGATTAATGTCTCACTGAAAAGACTATATGACCTGTGTGACCTTTATTTGACCTTTATGTGACCTTTGGCACCTGGCCTTGCGGGGTCGTGCTCCCCTGCTCAGTTCCGCTGTGCAGACGGCGCCTGTTAATGTCTCACTGAAAAGAATATATGACCTGCGTGACCTTTATGTGACCTTTATGTGACCTTTGGCAGCTGGCCTTGCGGGGTCGTGCTCCCCTGCTCAGTTCCGCTGTGCGGACGGCGCCTGCATCCAGCCCATATGGGTGTGTGACGGAGAGCCCGACTGCAGAGACCACAGCGACGAGAGCAACTGCGGTACGTGTGTCTGTGTGTGTGTGTGTGTGTGTGTAGGTGATGGCCAGAGGGCGTGTGGTCCTGATTGCTACTCCTGTGGAAACAGCCTCTGTGTGTGTGT
>CM050198.1:6082261-6092261 GCA_027475355.1 Coilia nasus
GTGTGTGTAATCATGTAGAACCATTTAAAACAATGCACAGATGCTTTATAGCATCCTTTCTTCTGACTGATGACTGCTCAGATACAGCTCTGGAAAAAATGAAGAGACCACTACAAATTTTCCTATAATCAGCATCTCTACATGTATGACGGCCATTGCTTTCCAGTGTCAGTTGAATTTGGAATTTGGGAGAAATGATGTCAGTAGAGCACATAGTAAAACAAAAATGTTTACTTTACTCACACATATGCCTATAAGTAGTTAAATCTGAGAAACTGCTATTTTTATAGTGGTCTCTTTTTTTCCAGAGCTTTAGACAAACACTTAAATAACTCACAGGACAGATCCGTGCCTACTGGGTAATAATATTTAATGTGTAATTTCATAAAAGACTTCTGTACAGAAAGCCCTACATGGACTGCATGAGTTAGGACAAAGCTGGGACCCTACAGCAGTATGATGCCACCTAGTGGCCATATTCTACATGTACAAATACAAAACATCCACAGGTACAGCTGCAGTGTTCAGGTTCACATTAAAAACAAAAAGTCCTGTCCTGTTGAAACAGATGCTGGATGCTTGAAAGAACCTACTGTTTCAAAGCAGCTCTAATTTCTGTTCAAACACAACACCTCTTGGAGTTTGTGAATGTCTGTGTGTGCATATTTGAGACTATGTGTATGTATGGTTGTGTCTATTTGTTTGGTGTGTATGTGTGAGGGGAGTGACAGGCAGTGGTGTTTGTGTGTGTGTGTATCAGGGGTGGGAAATTAACGTTGCAAAATGATTACATTATTATTTTGAAAACTGACCAGCTATTTTCATATTTTACCAGCATTTGCCTGGTGCAAATTTCTGTCCCTGGTGTATGTGTGTACATATCTGTGTGTGTGTGTGTGTGTGTGTGTGTGTGTGTGTGTGTGTGTGTGTGTGTGTGTATTATTTGCTGGAGGCTCCAGCAGCAGAGGCTGAGGAGGCCGGGCGGGGGGGTCCGGAGGCGGGCTTGGCGGCAGGCGCCTTGAGTACGTTGAGGCGCTTGTGCATGGAGGTGCTGGCCTTCTGGGTCACGTCCTGCTCTATCTTATTCCTGATGGCCACCTCCAGACCCTGGGCAGGGAGGGAGAGAGAGAGAGAGAGAGAGGGAGAGGGAGAGGGGGAGAGAGAGAGAGAGACAGAGAGGCAAAGTGCAATAAATACTACATGAACATAGAAACTGAGAAAAATGCCATTGAAGTTGTCATACTGCCCAGTCAGTCATGTTGTAGGTATAGTAGCGGTGATTCGTATGTACTTTCTTAATAGCAAGAAGCAAGTGATTTACAGAGGTGGTGTTATAAAGCTAATTGCCAGTCTACACTCAATTCGACAAATTATGGGGCACAAATTTCACCACTAAGATAGGGAAAACAGACAAGGGGTGATTTGTGGGTAACAAATTGTGTTCCCTGGTTCCTTGGTTACTGATAAAACAAAAAGTGCCAAGTTTAGTCACACTGGTTTATTGACAGGTTAGGGACGGGTTTGGTCTGGGCACAGTTTAGCATTGTTTAGTTGTATCATAATGGGAGTGAATGTGAGTGTGTGTGTGTGTGTGTGTGTGTGTGTGTGTGTGTGTGTGTGTGTGTGTGTGTGCACTGCACTTGTCGGATGTGTTAATCACTTGAACACATAAGCCCAAAATAGCCGGTAGGCTAGTCTGCTTCTCTACACAGCCTCATTCTGGGTCAGGTGAGATTGTCCGGCATCAGTGGTTTAAATAGCAATCCTGCCCACTGCCATTGTGACATCACCCCGCAGCAGAAAGGAACAATGCATGTGAAGGTCGCATGGGATTTGGAACCTTCCAACATTCCGTCTGCAGCTGCTCTTTGAAATGTTGTCAAAGCTCTCGTTAAAGCCCAATTATAATCAAGAATCTTGGCTTTGCATGCCACATCGATCTTGCACCCACTAATGACTGAATATGTCAACTAATGTGACCAAACAAACTTACAACTTACTGAAAAAAGTTACGTTTTCAGTATGTCTGTGTAGATTCTTATTCATCAGGGTCATGATAGTCAAAGGAGCTGAGTTGTAAGCAACTGGACTTCTTTTTGGAGCTGAAGAACTAAAGAAATGGATGAAAGGTGAAACGTCTTCAAGCTCCAAAAAGAACTCCAGTTGCCTACTACTTAGCTCTATTGAGCCAAAGAGGTCTACCTCTAACAGCAAACAAACTGTTGTGGGAGAGAGTGGGAGTGTGCATTACAAGCAACGTCAGAGACTTTTAAAATAGGCTTTAGTGCTGCACACCCTCTCGATGCCAAGGTGCCCAGACAGCCGATAGGCCTATAGCCCTCCCATGGCACTGCCCAGGCCCTAGTCTGGCCGCAGTCTGCCCTCAGCTGCCTTGACCGTGTTTTCAGCTGTCACCTCGCCCTGGCCTCGTGTTTAGATTAGCTATAAGTGGCTTATGCTGGCAATGTCTTGCTAATATGAGTTACGGCAGAGCAAGAGGACACAGTAGCGAATGGAAAGTCTATGTTGGATTTAGAATGCCGCAGCAGCCGGGCGACTGGTTTCAATGATGACAGATCGGTTTACTGTGCATCGTAATTAGGCTATCTGTTGTTGTGTATTTATGGAACATGGATAAGCCACAACTGCAAACAGGTCGAGACGCGCTCAGAGAAGCGACGTTTGAGACCTTTGACACAGAGTGTCACACACAGTGTTTCGCACAATATCACAAGGACAAGATCGACCAACTTTCTGTCTTACCTTCTTGAGTTTCTGTTGTTGGACCACTTGCGTTTTCTTAGGCGCGATTATCCTCCCTTAAAGGACAAAGTAACAGCATAGTAGATTAATTTCAGAAAAAGTAAAAATAATATTTAAAAGTTAACGGTCTAGTGTTGTTACTGCTGACATGGACGTAGTCACACATCACATCACATAGATGCTTTCATCCCACGCGACTTTAAACATCAAACCAAACTTAGCCTTTCGGTTCTAAGCCTTTACAAAGACAGCGTCGTCAGATGTAGCTAAAACACGAGCACACGATTAACAGATGTTTACACTATTAGTATGACTATTTTAACGTTTTCCTCCAAAATATATTAGGAGTCAAATACTGGACTTGTGCAGAAGTTACGCTGCTCTTTCACGTGTGGATGTATGTGACCAGCTACTGTAGAGCCAAGATGGCGATCCCTGTGTCGCAGGCAGGCAAATTCTGATGTTTTACACAGACGAAACACTATTCAAGCTCTGCCATAATATTTTCTTACCCCCTTTCTTTGGTCCTTTCTGCTTGTGTTGTTGTTTCTTCCCACCGCCGGGTCGTTGCGCTTTAAACTTCTGTTTACCTTGAGCCATGTCAACCACGTACGCTTGCCCTGTCACCGTAGAATAAACTGTGTTGTGCGCATGAAATGAAGGAATGGCTACAGCGGCATTATGGGATAGCGGAGGTTTGCAGAGTTCAGGAACGTCACTATCAGGAGCCACAACAGAAACCATAATGCTATTTATGATCAGAGGAGTGAAAAGTTTTATCGATAGTTACATCTATTAAAACAAATACAGTTAGCAGCAATCATATATCAGTCTTCTTTTTGATTTAAAGTGCTTTGTGTTGCACTTTTCTACATTAAAATGTTATGCTTACTTACCTCTAATAATAATATGGCCACAAAAAAATTACAACAACAATACTACTACTACTAGGCTACTACTACTACTACTACTAATAATAATAATGCAATATTCAGACTAAAAAGGCCAAGACATAAAACACAAGTTTGTCAAGAGGTCATCTTTTTTATTTGCATTTGACGTGAAAGAAACCTTCTTTTCCTTTTTTTCATGTAGGTCGCTTACATCTTACTGTATATTCATATATGTATAAAAACATCCAGCTTCATTTTCTTGTATTTTTTTTCAACCTATTCCCACAGAGTACAAAAACTGAATTGTGTGATTATCAGTCAGAAGAACAAGAACAAACCTAGACTAAAAGAGAGGCATTCTCCACCATACACAACCACTCACCACTTTCCCATTGGTCACAAAGGCACCGAGGAGAACTCTCATTGGTTGAAAGTTTACAGCACCATTCATCGCTGCATTTTGGCAAAATAAACTGTTTCATCTCGTTTTTTTTTTTGTTTTACGCAAGGGGGTATTTTGCAGAAAGAGAAACAGGTTTGTTGTGAACAGGGGCAGTATTTTAGAGGTGCGTCTCATAGAGAAAGAGAATCAGGTTTGTTGTGGACAGGGGGCAGTATTTAGAGGTGGGGGCCATATGCCCTAATACCAAACACACAGACTGAAGCAACTGCAACAGGCTGCCACTACAGCAGAATATGCAGAGCATTCTGGGTACATGGACATGGGCTGAAAGGTCTAGCAGTGAACTCGATATCTAAAACTCTGGCTTACCAAAAGGTTGATGAGTCTCCGTAGTTTACAATAACATTTAAAACTGGCCGACTGGTTTAAAACAGACAGACTGACTTTAGAAACTAAATTTGGCCAGATTTCAATAATATTTTAAGAACATTACCATCACTTTAATAACAAATGGTCTGTGCGTGTGAGACCAGTTAAATTAAAAAACAGTCTTAAAACTTTTTGCCATCAACTGTAAAGGTCCCCCTTCTGAAGCTACAGGACTGAAACACATAAATAATGCATTTCAGTAACAGTACCAACAGTACTACTGGCATAATTCAACATAGTCTTTTCTTTATAGTTTACCCAGATAACACTGTAAGTTTTTAAACAAATTCAACTAGAGCCAAAAGCTGACCTTCCAAAGATGGCCGTCCAACTCAACCTGTAACACCATGGCAACTAGGGCCAAAAGTTGACCTCCCTAAGATGGCCGTCCAACTCAACCTGTAACACCATGGCAACAACTTCACTGATTCTGGCACTTTGCTGCGCTGGAGTGGGGTGGTGTGTGTTTGGTGCCAAGAGAGCCTCCCATATAAGCTCATAAAACAACCGTATCATCACCAAAAAGTCACATTTTTATATTTCTATACATAGTGATGTTAACATTAAAAAAAGTGATGATTTAAAAAAAAAAAAACAAAAAAAAAAACATTGAAAACGAGTCACAGCCAAAGAAGATACGTCAAAACAAAAGGAAGGAACCATGGGACGCCGAAGCCTTTCCTATCATACACACAAAGAGTGACAGAAAAAAAGATGCTACATTGCTCTCCACTACGCATCTCTCGTATCAACGTAATCAAACAAAGGAGGACACAAAGTCCAGCAGGAAAGCAGAGGTGTTGACTGACTGATCTCGATCCTCTGCCAGAAGTGAGACATCCAACAGTGAGTAAGTGCGTATGTAATAAGTGAGTGAGTGGGAGAGAGGGAGACAGAGGAGGGAGGGAGGGAGGGAAGGGGGTTAGAAAATAAGTGATGAAGGCAAGAGACTGTGGATGTGAGTGAAGAGACATTTGTATTGACCCTTGTGTTTTTTCTTTCTTTTCAAATGCAACTAAAGCACCCAATCATCCGGTAGCTAGGCTACAGCGGGATACAGACTGGAGTTCATAGGGGAGGTCTTTAGTGTGGGGCTTCGCTTGTGTGTCACGTCAGGTGTGAACTCTACCTTTGCATCGAACACCAGCGTTCAGCTGCACTCTGTCCTACAAAGGAGCACAGACTTGACCTTTGACCTCTGTCACTGCCCTACAAAGGCAAAAGACCAGACCTTAACTCACCAGAGTGTGAAACTGAGAAAAACTACTTTAAAAATCCTCTGCAGGTGTGTGTGTTTTCAGCATTACAGCAAAGACAACATCTTATTTTTCCCAGAAAACAACAAAATTGACTCAAGATATTTGACCACATGATAAACTGAAGTTTATTGTTCCACAAATGATAAAAACTCAATTTCGCCTAAAAACTGAGGTTACAGTCTTTTGCTTCTGCACGGCAGTATTACTGGTGGCGTGTGTAAATGACTCGAACCGGCGACCTCACTGCAACTCTGGAGTGGAGCTAAGCCGGACTGTTAGCTTAGTCAGTAGCAGCAGTAGAGGAGGTTACTAACATTCTAACGCTAAGCTAGGCTAGCTGGCACGCGTTAAACCTGCTCTTGCTCATTTAGGTCTGCAACTGTATGGCTGGTTGTTTTTCTTTGCTGGTGGACTCACACAGAACAGTCCTGAACCACTTTTGTCTATGAAGACACTGACCTACGCAAGCCGGACTTCTGAGTCAAAATGTGGTTGCCATGGTTTCTCTCATTTTGAATCCATTGTGATGTCATAGACACTATGATGTCACGCACACTTGGCAGCCATGATAAACGTGTAAAAAAACAACTTTGTACTATGACATCACAAATGATTCGCCTAGAGTTGCTCTAAAACGCACTTCCACAGGATTTGATGTGAACACTTTCATGATGTACACTTATGATGTACATAAACCCATGAACATGACTTGCTCAACTGTCGTAACACTGAGAATAACCAAAAGGAAAGAGATGCCAATTGATCGAGGCTTGTTATTAACTTCTTTTATGTCTGTATGCAATACAACATGTCACAGAGCACAGGGACAATGGCACATGGATGGTTACCAGGAAGTCAAGTAAACAGGGGGAGAGGGATAAGCTAAGGCCCTGTTCCACAGCACCAGATGACTAGCCAAAAAGTACAAAGGGGGCAGCCAATAGGGGCAGTGGACACTGATTAGATTATTCTTAATAGCAAATTATGTAAGAGCTAAAAAACACTGTAATTTAACAGGGGCCAGTGGTCACTGATTAGATTATTCTTAATAGCAAATCATGTAACAGCTAAAAAACGCTGTGATTTAAAGAAATCATACGGGGTCCATATTTGTATTTCAATACCATGAACAGAGGATTTGTTCTATTCAGATTTTCCTTCAAGAAATATATTCCATTCATTTATACCCTTTGCAGAATAGCACTACTTCTGATAAAGCTTTGTTATATCTGTATCTGACTAAGACTCATTCTGAAGATTGCTTGAATATCTGTTTTAAATCTAACCTTTCTAAATAGAAGGGGGAAAATGCTATTTCAGCACAATGTTTTGGTTGGGTATTGCTCCTTGTCTATTAGCTTAAGTCTTCTCTAGATCTGATCGGATCACTCGCAAATCTACAGTCTTAACCCTGACTTCCCTCACAAGTTACTTTCTTTCCATGTCTCTATACATATATACACTAAGAGCAAATCCAAAGTGTTCCCTCGTTCACTAGATACATAGTGCACTACAGTACGCAGTGAACAAGGGCACGTATCGGGACAGAGCCTAACACTACTTCATATTTACACCACATGTCCTTAATGTGTGTCAAATTCAAATGGGACATACTGCCAAAACACTGCACTGTCTTCTATTTTTTTAAAAGGAGAAAGAGGCTTTAAAATGTTAGTTAAAGAATAGGGAACCTCTACTTCAAAACTTTAGCGCTTTACCGCCAGAGACGTGGAGAAAAATCTGAACATCAAAACAAATCTGCAGATAGTGATTGTTATGCACTGCTGCCGATCGCTAAAGAGCAGGGGTGAGCTCCACAGAGCAGGGTGAGCTCCACAGAGCAGGGGTGAGCTCCACAGAGCAGGGGTGAGCTCCACAGAGCAGGGGGGAGATGAGCTCCACAGAGCAGGGGTGAGCTCCACAGAGCAGGGGGGAGATGAGCTCCACAGAGCAGGGGTGAGCTCCACAGAGCAGGGGGAGATGAGCTCCACAGAGCAGGGGTGAGCTCCACAGAGCTAGTCCAATACAGTACTTCAGAGTCCCTTCACCAAGAAGATGGGGTGGGGCAGACACAGACATTGGGGGGGGGGGGGGGGGGGGGTGGGGGGGGGCTAGGTGGGATGGGGGGGCTGGGAGTGATGATGGCTTTCATGTGGTGATGAACATTCAACAGATGGCAAATGATGTGTGTGTGTGTGTGTGTGTGTGTGTGTGTTAATGGGTGTGTATGTGTGTGTGTGTGTGTGTGTAAGAGAAAGGGAAACTGAAAGCAGAATATAAGATGTGTGTTGGTGTGTGTTTGTTTGTGTGTGTGTGTGCGTGTGTGCAACAAAATTTGCGTCCCTGGGTTGGACTGTACACCAGCCTGCCAATATCAGTATACACCACAACTGTGCACATGTGACACTTGTACACAATATGTATATGCATGACCATGTGTGTGTGTGTGTGGTGTGTGTGTTCAGTCACAGCATCTATTTACATCTTGTGTGCAATTGCAGTGTGTGTGTTTGAGGTATCTTCCTCAGTATGTGACTGGTTGTGTGTGTGTGTGTGTGTGGTGTGCTACCACTAGTAGAGTGAGTAATGAACACTAGGACGGTAGAACTGGGCTGTGGTCCTGGTCATGTTGATGGTGATGGTGGAGGTGCAGTTGCTCCACCAGGCCAACCGGGGGGCGGTGTGGGGCCTAGAGGGCAGTGAGGCGGCCGGTCAGGGCGGCCTGCAGCTCAGAGGGGAGGAAGACACCCAGCTCTGTGATGATGCCCCCGTGATGAGTTGGTGAGGGGTGACGTCAAACGCCGGGTTCCACACCTCTATCCCTGCACACATTGAGGGGGTGGAGAGAGAGAGACAGAGAGAGAGGGGGGGGGGGTGTGAGAGAGAGAGAAAGAGAGGGAGCGTGGTGTGTGTGTGTGTGAGACAGAGAGAGATTGTTAGAGAGATAGTATGAAAGAGATGGAGGGAGGGAGAGCGACAGATAGAGAGATAGAGGAGCATGTGTGTGTGTGTGTGTGTGTGTGTGTGTGTGTGTGTGTGTGTGTGTGTGTGTGTGTGAGAGAGAGAGAGAGAGAGAGAGAGGACGTGTGTGTGTGAGAGAAGAGAGAGACAGAGATACCAAGCATGTGTGTGTGTGGTAGAGAGAGAGGGACAGGAAGAGGCAGAAAGATAGAGAGAGATAGAGAGAGAGAGAGACAGAGAGATAGAGAAAGAGAGACAGAGAGAGAGATATCATTTATTCATGATTAATTAATAATTCACCTGCTGTATCCTCATATCGTGTCACTGTCAGCTACCCATCATATGCACAGCCAAATGACATTGTTACTGCCTGATCATTGCACTTATTATAAAGGCCCGTGGCTGTGTGTGTGTGTGTGTGTGTGTGTGTGTGTGTGTGTGTGTGTGTGTGTGTGTGTGTGTGTGTGTGTGTGTGTGTAGTGGGTGTGTAGTGTGGCAATGTGCTTTGGCAACACTGGAACACATGCAGTCATTTTACAAAAGCCAACTGAACTGAGAAATGTAACTGTGTGTGTGTGTGTGTGTGTGTGTGTGTGTGTGTGTGTGTGTGTGTGTGTGTGTGTGTGTGTGTGTGTGTGTGTATGCTAAATGGGAGCTGGGCGGATATGATCATTTCTTCTCAACCAACCCATCTCTGCTTTCCGTCTCTCTCTCTCTGTCTCTCTCTCTCTCTGTCTCTCTCTCTCTCTCTCTCTCTCTCTCTCTCTCTCTCTCTGTCTCTCTCTCTCTCTCTCTGTGTCTCTCTCTGTGTCTCTCTCTGTGTCTCTCTCTGTGTCTCTCTCTCTCTCTGTGTCTCTCTCTGTGTCTCTCTCTGTGTCTCCCTCTCTCTCTCTCTCTCTCTCTCTCTCTCTCTCTCTCTCTCTCTCTCTGTGTGTCTCTCTCTCTCTCTCTGTGTCTCTCTCTCTCTCTCTCTCTCTGTGTCTCTCTCTGTGTCTCTCTCTGTCTCTCTCTCTGTCTCTCTCTCTGTCTCTCTCTCTCTCTCTCTGTGTCTCTCTCTGTGTGTGTCTCTCTCTCTCTCTCTGTGTCTCTCTGTCTCTCTCTGTGTGTGTCTCTCTCTCTCTTCTCTCTCTCTCTGTCTGTCTGTCTCTCTCTCTCTCTCTCTGTCTCTCTCTCTCTGTGTCTCTCTCTGTGTCTCTCTCTGTGTCTCTCTCTCACACACACAACCGCACACACACACACACACACACACAAATGTCATATCTAATGCCAACATGTGACTGTGTCCTCCAGGG
>CM050198.1:6097261-6102261 GCA_027475355.1 Coilia nasus
AAAATATGCACACACAATGAAGCAGGATAAAACCAAAACACAGAGAGTTAAAACACTCAACGCATATCGTCACACACAAACACACAGTTAAAAACACTTAGCATACACAGAGTTAAAACACTCAACGCATATCGTCACACACAAACACACAGTTAAAACACTCAACGCATATAGTCACACACAAACACACAGTTAAAACACTCAACGCATATAGTCACACACAAACACACAGTTAAAACACTCAACGCATATAGTCACACACAAACACAGAGTTAAAACACTCAACGCATATCGTCACACACAAACACACAGTTAAAACACTCAACGCATATAGTCACACACAAACACACAGTTAAAACACTCAACGCATATAGTCACACACAAACACACAGTTAAAACACTCAACGCATATAGTCACACACAAACACACAGTTAAAACACTCAATGCATATAGTCACACACAAACACACAGTTAAAACACTTAGCATACACAGAGTTAAAATGCTGAACGCATATACTCACACACACAAACACACAGTTAAAACACTCAATGCATATACTCACACACACAAACACACAGTTAAAACACTCAACACAGTCACACACACGCACACAAACACACAGTTAAAACACTCAATGCATATACTCACACACACAAACACACAGTTAAAACACTCAATGCATATACTCACACACACAAACACACAGTTAAAACACTCAATGCATATACTCACACACACAAACACACAGTTAAAACACTCAACACAGTCACACACACGCACACAAACACACAGACACGTACATATAATACAAAGCTTCACACAGACATTGAAACTTGAAAATAACTACCAACCATAACACCAAAAACACCTACACACACACTACAGAAATACACATGCATAGATACACACACACACACACACCTATACGCACATGCGTATGTACTCAGACACAGACACATAGACACACACCACACAAATACACATGCATGCTCACACACACAGACACACACACACACACACACACACACACACACAGACACACACACACACACACAGATACCTACATGCACAGCACAGAAGCACCCACAGCTTCACACACTGACAGGTTGGCGAACAGGGTGCCATAACACACACACCACACATACAATATATGGCAACATACACACACACACACACACACACACACACACACACACACACACACACACACACACAGGTTGGCAAACAGGGTGCCATAGCACACACACACCACACATACAAATATAGGCAACGTACACACACACACACACACACACACACTGACAGGTTGGCGAACAGGGTGCCACAGCACACACACCACACATACAATATATGGCAACGTACACACACACACACACACACATACACACACACACACACACACAGGTTGGCAAACAGGGTGCCATAGCACACACAACACCACACATACAATATATGGCAGCGTACACACACACACACACACACACACACACACACTGAGAGGTTGGCAAACAGGGTGCCATAGCGCACACACACCACACATACAATATATGGCAACGTACACACACACACACACACACACACACACACACACACACACATACACACACACTGACAGGTTGGCAAACAGGGTGCAATAGCGGATCTGGGCCAGAACCAATCTGAGCCCGTTTCCAAGGCAACACGACCACATCACTCTGACAGCAGCTCAGCTACGTGGAAGGTGAGAACCCTGATGGTGATAATGAATGCAGAGGAGTGTGTGCTTGTGTGAGTGTGTGTGTGTGTGTGTGTCAGTGTGTGCCTGAATGGTTCTGCTAACCTGCGTTTGTGCGCAAGGAGAGGTAATGAGAGTGACTATATGTATGTGTGTGTGTGTGTGTGTGGTGTGTGTGTGTGTGAGAGAGAGATACATGGAGAGAAAGAGAAAGAGAGAGGGGGGGGGGGGCAGAGTGAGAAAGAGAGAGAGAGAAAGAGAGAATGTAATTTGTGTTTAAGGGTTGTGTTTGCCGTACTCAGTGTTTTCCCCAGAAATAAAAAGAAGGGTTTAATTTTGATGTAAATACGATGACGCAGTGGCACGGTAGCTAGGAGGTTTGGTGGGCATGCACCCTGGGAATTTTTTTTTTTCTAGAGCTATAATGGTGCATTCTAGGAAGATCTGAAGCTAAATTTTGGTCCCAGAAGGCTGGTGGAAACATAGCACTTTTAATAAAATGTTGCATTTTTTGGCACAAATAGAACAAAAAACTCGTTGCACTTGGTGAGTTGAAAGAGCCAAAACTCCCAGGTGGGAAGGCTAATTTATTGTCACACAAGAAATACTGCAAGCACTATATAATGTCACATGAATTTGACTAGGCTGTCACTAAAATGTCTAAACTAAATGTTGAGCCTCCTGTTTTTCTGGGCCGCCCATGTCATGGCCACTCTTACGTACGTCACAGTACGTTCCTACTATCGGCTAAATATCTCCCTGTATGGCCACATGAAAGCTGAATTGGTACCACAGATCTTAGATTCTGCAGATAAATATAATTCAGTGTAGTGTAGTATTATCTAGAATGATGTCTGATGACAACAAATTCTTATTTCAGTGTTCCTGTAACAAGCTAACGAACTAGCTCATTGAAATGATTGGTAATGTGGTAACAGTCATCGACTCACCTTGAATTTAACACGCTGCAATAACCTTACAACTTTATATTACTTTCTCCACTTCAGCTAATATCAGTATTAGTATCTAGGTGGGTGTTGGTGAGTAAAGTGTCAGCTTTCAGTTTAAAACATTATGTTAGCGCAGTTCGCTAGCGTTAGCGCGCTAACAACCCCATACAGGCTGCAGCCTGGTCTGAAATTAAGCTAATTTTCTGGAAATCCAAACAGTAACAACGTACACTATTATGCTTGAAATAATCACAAATAATTGCGGATTGTGACACTTTGTTAAAAAAGAACCATCAACAAATCCAGAAAGACGTAAGGACCAATTTATTAGTTAAATTCCACGAGTGTCCCATTCAATGAAACAGTCTTGACTCTGCTCTACATAAAGGAGGATTTGCCTTTCACGCTCTCTCTCACTCTCTTTCAGCAGCTAGATGATCCGATCACATTCTGTACACTGTGGAGAAAGTTTTCTTGCTACATGAGCATGTCCCAAGGAGAGCGTTCTCCTTCCTTCTTGTGTAGCATTTACTGTCAAAGTCAGGCAGTTTTAGTAGCCCCGAGGTTTGCGTTAAAGATCTTAGATTCTACAATACTCTCTGATACAGCTGACTGGCGGAAAAAAAACAAAGGAGCACTGTAATTGGCATGTGATTGGCCAGTTTCGCCAGTATAGTAGTTTACACACCCACCACGGAAGTTTCCTAAAAACGCAGCCTACATTTGACTACATTGGGGCTTCTTGTTCGGGGAAAATTCCGGGGGAATGTTTTTGTGCATGATTTTTAAGCGTATCGGCATTTTATGAAAGCGTCTCGGCAAAACTTGATGCGTATCGGCGAAAAAAGAAGCGTATCGGTACCGATACGCTTAGACGCTTTGGGGAAAACACTGGTACTGTATGTGTTGAAGAGATGGAAAGTTTGATCAGTCTGGAGCACTTCTGATGTCCTCCACACACACACACACATACACACACACGCACACACACACACACACACAAACACACACACACACACACACACTAAAACTGCATAGAAACACACAGCTGAGGAAAAGCATATTCACACACACACACAGTGAGGCATACTTCAGAGATGAATGTAAATAGATGGAGGGAACTGCACACAAGTACACTCTAACCCACCGAAACCAACACACACACTCAACACACACTCTCATGTGCACAAGTACACTCTAACCCACCGAAACCAACACACACACTCAACACAAACTCTCATGTGCACAAGTACACACTCTAACCCAGCGAAACCAACACACACACTCAACACACACTCTCATGTGCACAAGTACTCTAACCCAGCGAAACCAACACACACACTCAACACACACTCTCATGTGCACATGTACACACTCTAACCCACCGAAACCAACACAGATATAAACACACACTCTCATAGAATGTCTTCAGCTAGCCGTGTGACTCTGAAGTGCTGTATGTTTGCAAGTGTGAACTTTGAGAGTAGAAGAGGGGGAAATGTGAGAAAATGTTAATGCCTGTCTGAGAAAAGTGTATAAAGTGTGTAGTGAGGGGTTTTACAGCCTTAAAACATCTATAATAATTGTAGAAAATAAAGCTCCCTACTTTGGGGATTTCACCTATTACGGGTTATTTTTAGAATGTAACTCCCGCGATTAATAGGGAACCACTGTACACACACACACACACACACACACACACACACACACACACACACACACACACACACACACACACACACACACACACACACACCTAGTGCAGTGCCGTATCCTGCTGTGGCGAGCGAGCCGGTGTTGCAGTGTGTGAGGATGGTGACGGAGTCTCGCGGCACACACACACACGCACACACACACACACACACACAGACACAGACACACACACACACACACACACACACACACACACACACACACACACACCTAGTGCAGTGCCGTATCCGGCTGTGGCGAGCGAGCCGGTGTTGCAGTGTGTGAGGATGGTGACAGAGTCTCGTGGGACACACACACACACACACACACACACACACACACACACACACACCTAGTGCAGTGCCGTATCCGGCTGTGGCGAGCGAGCCGGTGTTGCAGTGGGTGAGGATGGTGACGGAGTCTCGTGGCACACACACACACACACACACACACACACACACACACACACACACACACACCTAGTGCAGTGCCGTATCCGGCTGTGGCGAGCGAGCCGGTGTTGCAGTGGGTGAGGATGGTGACGGAGTCTCGTGGGACACACACACACACACACACACACACACACACACACACACACACCTAGTGCAGTGCCGTATCCTGCTGTGGCGAGCGAGCCGGTGT
>CM050198.1:6112261-6152261 GCA_027475355.1 Coilia nasus
ATTGTTTGATTGATTGCTTAAGTTATAATAGTAACCTATGTTGTTTTGTGCTAGCCAGATTTTTTTCTGGGCCCACCCATTTTAGGATTTCTGCCTGCGCCCATGGAACATGCGCTTTTTCAAATCCCAAAAGAGGCATCAATTATTAACCCTTTTGTCACGTGAATCTCAAATATGCAATGCAATGCAATGGTGCTAGATGTCCATTTCACTTGCCATATGTATACTCCACCAAACATTTAGTTTTTAGTGTTGTGGTATTGTGGCAGTGTAAAGAAACAGGCTATATCAACACACACACCGCACATGGGCAAAACTGTTGTTTGTTGTTATTTATATGTGTTTTTGTTTTTGTTTATGGTCAACAGGGGGCTGATATTCTGACTCACTAAATAGGTAAAGAGAGACAGAGATGAAGTGATAATGGATGCTTGTTTGATTCTCAGTCTGCGCGTGGTTTTATCTAAAAAAGAGTTGTGTGTGTGTGTGTGTAGGGCATGAGAAAGCTAATGTACCTCAGGACATAACATACTGCCTATGGGCTGCCTACTGAGATGGGGAAGTGGTTCTGAGCATGCCCAGAGCGGCTTTGAGTGTGTGAGCAGGGCCGTCCATAAGGGGGGAGAATCATGCAGAGGTGGTATTCGATGTGTGGGTTGCAGAGGTGTCAACCCTGCATTCAGAAAGTAAAATTTTTACTTTCCAATAATTGGATCTTTTTAGGGGCCCAGCCATCTCTCTGGACAGGCCTGTGTTTAAGCATGTAGGTGAAAAGACACTGTGTGAGTAAAGATGTCACAGCATGCTGGACTCTCAGAGTCAAAACGTCCTCAGGAGAAGATGAGATACATACCTACACAAGGTTTTACCTGCACCACCTGTCACTCTTTATCCGGTCCTACAAGACCTGAGCGGTAGATAGTAGTGAAGATCTTTAAAAAAAAAAAAAAAAAACATATATGATGAAATACAGGTGAGTGTTTGGTAGGGTGACCAAATCTCTGAGATGAAAATTAGGGACATTTTAAAGCAACACTAAGTAGTTTTTTGAACATTATTTCCAAAATCGTTTCAGTGGTTCATCAATTTGTAACAGGGTGAATAGCACTTCTGAATTTGCTTTGCCGTCCTCCATGGGCTATAACTGCCCTATGCAAGTTTAGATGAGTGGGCAGTCTATCTGTAGTTCTCTATGAGAGACAATTCCACTTCCAACCTGTAGGGCGGCCGAAGAGGAAAACTACAGTACTAGTATTAGTATTGCTCCAGTGAGGGAAAACAGATTTCCAGTTTTGGAGAGCAGCAAAGTGAATTCAGAAGTACCATTCACACAGTTGATGAACCACTGAAACGATTTTGGAAACATTTATTTTAAGGTTAAAAAAAAAAAAATACTATTTAGTGTTGCTTTAAATCACAACACACAAACCCCAAGGAGTGATGCCCCAGTCTGTAGTTATGAACGAAAGCAGACACAGTCTGGTCTCTCAGTAGGCAAACTGAATTAGTGCTATGCAATAGGACACTTGTGCTTGTGGCATTGGTAAAAGGTCAAAGGTTATCCCCATGGATACAGGCATTTGTAACAGGTCAACTTCCCAGTGTGTGTGCCCATGTGGCATTCCGTGTAGGTTGAGTGTGTGCCAAAGACAGAGTGAACGGGCATGCTTGTGGATTTCTCCCTTGCATATATCTCTTCCTTGAGTATGGGAGTGTGGGTATGTTTGCACGCAAGTGTTGTGTTTGCCTGTAGCCTATGAACTGTTGCAGATGTTACTGTGAGACCCTCTGTGTTAGCATGGATGGACACCATATATAACACACACACACACACACACACACACACATATACATATACATACACATACATATGTACACATACGCGCACACACACACACACACACACACACACGCACACATATAACTGTACTCAATGTCTTCCTGTCCCTGACTGACACCTACAACTGATCTGGCCTTTAGTGAAGGTTGCACTAATCTGATGTGTGTTAGTTATGGTGTAAGCCCGTGGCCTAGCGTTGCACTAATGGCCTTGCCTAATGGTGGTGTATTCAAAGGGGCTGGTTGTGGACTTGGCCTAAGACCAGGAAGATGAGGAGCCTTATTCAGAAGCCATGGAAGAGGAGACCAAATTCACCTGACAAACAATAAAGATTTTGTTTTTTGCTATTATCATTCAATATGTGATAAATGTGTTATATTTGTGTTTTGAATGAACAAGGCTAGTCATTGAAAGTTTTTTGTTTGTTTGTTTGTTTGTTTTTTGGCTTTATTTCTGCTGAGATATGCAATCATGATGCCATCTGATCTTACTTGATAACTTGAGGAATTATTGATGAAATTGAAATATCCTACTTCACTGTATGCATTGATTGTGCATGGATGCATGCCTCCGAATGGGCTGAGACTGTGTATAAATTATTTTCGGGACATAAAAATAAAAGTAAAAAAAAAGATGACATTTGTGATGTTTGATCGCTTAAGATTATGACACTGACGTTTTATTTTTAACTTTGGCCGTAGGGGGGAGCCAGTTACAGGACTTAAAACAAGTCAAAAAAAAATCTGAAGACGGTTTTCATTTAGTGCACAATTTACCAGTCATGATAACACATATTATTTAAACTGAGCCAACATTATAACGTGAGATAACCTATAGAAATGATGTAAACTGCCTTATTTTTGGGAGTAAATCCGTTAAGATTGAAGTCAAGGTTAGGTCCATACACATCCGCAAGTCTCTGCTGTCAAACGAGGCTACTGTTAAACAGTCTAAGTGGATGAGGAGCACGTCACTCAAAGCAAACAGACGAATTTGTCTCGCCTTTAAAATCTGATTGGCTGTTACAGCAGCGCCAACAAGCGAACCAATGATGTTGGCTAAATTGGACATTAAATCACCGCCTTTCTCGCAACAATTGGATAGTCACCTTATCTGCAACCAACCAACATTTGGTGAATGGCGATTCTTGTAGCGTCTGATTGGTCTATTCAAGCAGTTGTAAAATCATGAACTTCCATTGGCCCGTGTTGCCATACAACCCGCCTGTCCACCCCTGTCGTAATTTCCTCTTAGCTCCCCACAATCGCTTGCTCGTCTTCCCGCTTCTGCGCACCTCGACCCGGCCTAAACCTCCTGTTTTACCCCTACACTGTTAGCCCTTCTGAAGACTACAGTATGTCGGAGTACAACGCGGTGCCGCCACCGGGTGCCGGTTCAGCCCTTGGAGCGGGTGGACTAAAGAAAGATGCCTTTGCAGATGCGGTTCAGCGAGCCCGACAGGTACGGAAAGTAGGGAGCAGGCAAGGACCAGGTTTCGTTTGATTGCTCGCGTGAATGGACCCTCGTTGGCTAGCTGACGAGGTCGTAGCCTGAATCAATGGGACCGGCACAGTGTTGGTTGGTTGGTTCTTCTGAAAGCATCAAATAGAGGTACAAATGGCAGCTGTGTATTGCATTCATCCCATTGTGCCCGACCAAATGTTATTAAGGCAACACAGCGTCATAGGCATGTGAAAACCATTAGCCTGCAGTTGTTCCTGCAAGCATTGTCTCTGCTAGCCACGCGATGTAGCAACGAGCTACCTAGCATGCTAATCAGAAAGCTAACATGCATGGCCATGCCATATGCATTTAGCGCCTTTCCCAGCACGGAGAACAAATGCATAGTCTGACCTGGCGTATCGTAATGGGGGCAGGATAAGCAGCGTTTTAGATCATTTTTGACTCGAGCTACTGACCAGCAAGCAAGCTGTGTTGACTGTAATGCTCTGTCTCAAAGTCCGTGGCCTACTTTGTGCTACATGTCTTCTTGCTATCCTGTCTAGCTCGATGGCTAATCTCAGTGCATTGCTAACACTGGTGTTTCTATGGAGTACCGATGAGCAGATGGAGTAACGCTAGGTGACGGTGTAGTGGATTTGTTTTGGTGATGAATTCCCAGTTCAACACTTGGGTCCATTAAGGGATGATGAATATGCAAAAGTTAATTATTCATACGCGGATGTACCAGGACCAGTGCATGTACATAACAAAGTTGACCAAACAACCAGACTGTATTTCACTCATCGTTAGGAATACGCTAAAGATGGCTTGGAATTCTGAAATCCTAATCTCCAAAAGTATCTTACAAGAACTTTAGTACTTAAAAGTAGTTCACACGCATCATACCACCATACAGGTAATGTAATCTTAGTAATCCTGGTGGCATGTGTTTTAACTCCACGATTAGGGTCACTGGATCGACGGCGGTGTGGTGCTGTTTCATTCAGGTCTCCAGCGGTGTAGGCGTGCTTTGTGAGTGTGCTAGGGGCCAGCAGGTCGTCTTGTGAAGTTCGGGCTCTTTGTGTTGAAGTCGGAGAAGTGTAGACTATGCCGCGTGTTTTCAGAGGCTAGTAGCGTCTGTAGGTCAGAGGTGGGCGCGCTTCATAGCCCTTTGACACGGGCAGGGCTGCAGTGGAAGGTAAACAGAGTTTACTCACCTCTCATAATTCAGAGATAGGGGCTATGCACCTCTGAGGAGAGTTTATCCACCTACCAATACAGTGCATTTACTTCATGGCGCAGTTTATGCGCCAAATACAACTTTTAAATGTCGAAAATGCACGCTACATTATTTATATTTACACTTGTCTGTGTACTGGGGACCATTTACAATACCACTTGTATCGTTGAAACAGGTTTTGAATATCGTTTTAAAACATCTGATGCCATACAGCATGCCAACCTTACTGGTTTACCCAAATATACCCACCTCTTATTGCTTCTTTGGACACGGTGCCCTGTCACCAGGGGGCAGTGGTGGCATTGCGGTTAAGGTATCGGACCTGTGACCGCAGGATTGCGGGTTCGAATCCCGGGTCACCAGTAGCGCCACTGAGGTATCCTGAGCACGGTACCCTCCCACGCGCTGCTCCCCAGGCGCCGTTGTCATGGCTGGCCCCTGCTCACGTGTGTGTGATGGGTTAAACGCAGAGGTGAATTTTGTGTGCACTGTGTGCTCTGCTGTCCCCTGCCGTGTGATCACACTGACAAAAATGTGATTTTCACTTTCACCTGCGTGGTCGGAGATGTTAGACGCGTAGATGAGGGTGAGACGAGCTACTTATGCACCTCTTTGCTTTCTCACCAGATTGCAGCAAAGATTGGAGGAGACGCTGGTCCCCCCATGACCAACAACGGCGGAGCTGAGAACTACCCCTTCGCTGCCCAGAAACGCTCGCTGGAAGATGCAGGTATACTCTCACACACACATGGACCCGCACACACAGCTTCACTCATAAATACTGATGAGCTCATACACAGATTTTTGAAGGTACACAGGCTGGCACACACTGGTCTTGCGTACACACACGCGCGTCAAGTCAAGTAGGTTTTTGTTGTCGTTTCAGCCATATACAGTGGTGCCTCGTTATTCGCGGGAGTTACGTCCTAAAAATAACTCGTGAACCCGCGTTTTTTACAATTATTATAGATGTTTTAAGGCTGTAAAACCCCTCACTACACTTATACACTTTTCTCAGACAGGCAAAGTTCACACTTGCACACATACAGCACTTCATAGTCACACAGCTAGCGGTGAAAGATTTATGTAAATTTTACAAGCTGAGCGCATTCTGTACTGTACAGGAGATTGCATGCACTAAAAAATCCGCGAAACAGCGAGGCCGCGAAAGGTAAACCGCGATATAGCGAAGTCTGTGTAAAATGATAGAAACTAAGCCCGAACCCCACCGAGTCTGTCGCGTCCCATCGGGCTCGGGCAAAGATCTTCAGCTCTAGTACACACACACACACACACACACACACCCTTCCATTGTCTCATTCTCCTTTTGTCTTGCTTACCTTGCTCCTTTCAGTGACAGTAAAGGTATTGAGTCTTGAATCTCTCGCGCACACACACACACACACACACACACACACACACACACACACACATATATATTGTATCACACAGTCACCCTGCCTTGTGTGACCGCAGGTGGCTGCAGAGGGCCGGATGTATGCCTGCTCTGGAAAACTTGCTCACACGCGTCCCCGCGCGCTGCTGGTGGGAGGGGACGGGAGGGGTGGGAGGGGACGGGAGGGGAGGGGCGACATGGTGCAATCGGTCTGCGTGCAGAAGTTGTGCAATGTGTCGTCGCTGTTGAAGCGTTACCATGCTGGCAGCGGTTGTGTCTATTGTGGCCTCGTCGGGCAGTAGTGGTGTGTGTGCACACACACAAACGTCGCTCAGCCACTCATCACACACACAGAGGGAATGTGTCCTTCAGACGTGTGTGTATCTCATGTTGATGTAGCCAGTGTGTGCAGTGTCACAGGAGAGTGACATAAGTTTCAACACAAGACCAGCGCATGTCCTTTATTTTATATCGTCTTCACCGAGTCAGTTATTCTCCTCGTAGTAGTGTAACAGCCGCTGTCTGCAAACAAGACCTTCCTCTTGTTATTGAATACAATTTGGTCAGTGGGAAAATAGTGTTGCGCTCAGTTCTGTATAGGGTCGTAACACACACGCACACACGCACGCACACACACTGACCTTACCTGCATGCGTGCACAAACACTCGCGCACACGCACACTCGTGATGTGTGGATATTCTGTCATGACGGCTGGGTCAGAAAATGCATGATATCTTACTAGCACACACGTACATGATGTGTTGTAGTATGCATGCCATCTTACTAACACACTTACACGTACATGTGTTGTAGTAACAGCCTGTGTGTTTTTTAAAGATAATGTTAGTAAATGGCTCTCTCTCTCTCTCTCTCTCTCTCTCTCTCTCTCTCTCTCTCTCTCTCTCTCTCTCTCTCTCTCTCTCTCTCTTCAGATGATCACCCAGAGAGTAAGAAGATGGCCACCCAAAGTGACAGAGACGCACCTGGTGCCATGCCAGACTGGGCATCACAAGCACGTACGTCTCACACACACTTTAACACACACATGCTGTGGTGGTAATTGCCCTAGTGTGTGTTTGAAATGATGACTCTACTGTGATGGTGGGCTTGTTTGAGACGACTGGTTGGCTGAGTGGCTGGCATGAAGCAATGCATTCTGGACCTGAAACGGGGATGGTTTTTGGTCAGTCTCGTCCGAACGTCACCGTACCACACCGCACACGCCCATGTGGTACGCCGGCGTTTGGTCCAGAGAGAGTGCCGTTTTTACACAGTTTCAAGTCCAGAATGCATTGCTTTAAGCCAGCCACTGAGCTAGCTGGTCGTTTCAAACAAGCCCGGTAACTGACCTCTGTGTTTTTCTGAAATGATGTCACTACTGTGATGGTAACTGTGCTCTGTGTGTGTCTAAACTGTGTGTTTGTGTGTGTGTATGAAATGTGTGTGTGTGGGTGTACGTCTGTGTCTGTGTGTGTACGTCTGTTTGTGTGTGTGTGTGTGTGTGTGTGTGTGTGTGTGAAATGTGTGTGTGTCTGAAATGTGTGTCTGTGGGTGTACGTCTGTGTCTGTGTGTGTACGTCTGTTTGTGTGTGTGTGTGTGTGTGTGTGTGTGTGAAATGTCCCCCCACAGCCCTTGGTGCCCAGTTGGCAGCTCTGTCTCAGCAGAGGTAAGACTTCTACAGTCCGCATTTCTGTGACCTCACGGCGTACCTCGTACCATCTGAGCTTTACTACACTAAACACTGTGTTTTTACTTATTTGTATTATATACAAGCCTGCTGTACTTTTTGTTGTGTTTATATTATGTCTTATGTCGTCATGTCTTCCTGTCTTGTTTATAAGATGTTTAATGTTTACTGCGGGTCTAGGGAGCATTGCAATTTTTAAATTCTGTGTGTGCAACCTGTACATATGGTTTTTTGACAATAAAGCTGACTTTGACTTTGATACAAATGTAAACACACACACACACACAAACACAGGGATGGAAATTGGCACCAGCCAAATGCTGGTAAACTATGAAAGTGACAGAATTCTAATGAACTATTGAGAGGTGTGGTGTATCTGACTCAAAGCTGAGCCTGCTGCCCTGTGTGCAGTTGGACTGCTGTCACATGTGGCATTTGTGTGACTTTGGGAAAGAATGACTTACTAACTCTTTTTCCCCTCCTTTTGCTCTCTCTCTCTTTCTCCTGCTTTCTCTCTATCTGTCTGTCTGTCTATCCATCCACCCCTCCCCTGCACGCTGTCTGTCTCCTGTCCTGTCTGTCTCCTGTCCTGTCTGTCTCCTGTCCTGTCTGTCTCCTGTCCTGTCGTCCTGTCTGTGTCTGTCGTCCTGTCCTATCTGTCTCCTGTCCTGTCTGTCTCCTGTCCTGTCGTCCTGTCTGTCTCCTGTCCTGTCTGTCTCCTGTCCTGTCGTCCTGTCCTGTCGTCCTGTCTGTCTCCTGTCCTGTCTGTCTCCTGTTCTGTCGTCCTGTCTGTCTCCTGTCCTGTCTGTCTCCTGTCCTGTCGTCCTGTCTGTCTCCTGTCCTGTCTGTCTCCTGTCCTGTCTGTCTCCTGTCCTGTCGTCCTGTCTAAGCAGTAATGTTGCTCGGCCCTCGCAAATGACAGAGGAATACAAAGTGCCTGATGGAATGGTTGGACTGAGTGAGTACGCGTGCACACACACACACACTCTTACAGGCACACACACACACACACTCTTACAGGCGCGCACACACTTACAGGCACGCGCACACACACACTTACAGGCACACACACACACACACTTACAGGCACGGGCGCACACACTTAGGCCTCATTTCCACTCACTTGAGTGTGTACAGCGCGTATCCGTGTACAATAGGTTTGTATAGAGACAGAATACGCTCAGATCACGCCTGCGGTGGAAATCGTCTCATCTGTTAACGTGCATTCTAAACGAATACGAATAGAAAACGGGCACGCGCTGAATACGCAGAGAGTGCGGTGGGAATGAGCCCTTACAGGCACACGTGCAGTCTTAAGCTAGGGATATACTCGTCGCACGCAGAAGTGCGCACGCAAAAGTGACGTCACAGCGCCGCACGCCCATATATACTTCATTCGACACACACGGCAATCTTCTCCTCGTTAGAGGTGTCAAATGCCCCAGTAGTTCGGGAACCTTGTGTGTCAGAAGAGTGAAACATGACTGAATTGCAGGTTTACATCATGATTTGGGAATTAAACTGGATACATCCAAAAAGGTTTGAGTCAGTGTGTATATTTACAGTGTTTTCAGCTTTATAAGACCTTATGAGGGATGATAGGATAAGGCAAAAAGTTAGCTTAATAAAAGAACTGCAGTGCATCATACAGTCTTTCTCACACACACACACACACACGCTGTGACTTGGGACTCCACCCTGATTGAGTGATCTGATTGGCTGTCTGCTTTGCTGTGCTGTGCAGTCATTGGTCGAGGCGGCGAGCAGATCAGTAAGATCCAGCAGGAGTCGGGCTGCAAGGTCCAGATCGCCCCTGACAGCGGAGGCATGCCTGACCGCAGCGTGTCAATCACCGGCTCGCCTGATTGCATCCAGTAAGTCACTCTCTCACACACACACAGCAGAGGCATGCCCGACACACCTGTACAATGTACCCTATATACACCTGTACAGTGTACCTTACATACACCTGTACAATGTAACCTGTATACACCTGTACAGTGTACCTTATATAAACCTGTACAGTGTACCTTATATACACCTCTACAGTGTACATTATATACACCTGTACAGTGTACCTTATATACACCTGTACAATGTGCGTTATATACACCTGTACAATGTATCCTGTATACACCTGTACAATGTACCTTATATACACCTGTACAGTGTACTAAGGCTGCTCGATTATGGAAAAAATCGGAATCACGATTATTTGGGCCAAAACTGAAATCACGATTATTCAAACGATTATTTTGTTTTCCTCAGTAACATGCTTCATTTATTGAAAATGTATTCAGAATCATTTCGAAAAAACATTCTTGTACCTTCGGATTTTCCCTAATACCTTTCTTCGTAAACATTAGTAAGTCTCCTTTGATGTCTAATGTACAAACAGTGGAAATGTCTAATGTATACATCTAATGTACAGTACAAACAGTAGAAAATAATTAGGACAAAAACATTGTTGCCCTCGATTTTATTTGTTTTGAGATCGTTTGGCCCTGAAATCGTTATCACGATTACAATTCGATTAAATGAGCAGCCCTACAGTGTACCTTATATACACCTGTACAATGTAACCTGTATACCACCTGTACAGTGTACTTTATATACACCTGTGCAATGTACCCTATATACACCTGTACCATGTAGACAAAAGCCAAGTTGCTATTGGATGAGTTGCACCGTTCTGCTTTCATCTGCCCTTTGCTCACTGTGTGTGTGTGTGTGTCTGCCTGTGTGTGTGTGTGTCCACGTACAGGAAAGCCAAGATGCTGCTGGACGAGATCGTGTCGCGGGGGCGTGGCACCCCTCCGACGCCGTTCCACGAGAACGGTCAGGGGGGCGGTGGTGGCGGGGGCGGGGGGGGCGGCGGCGGCCACATGCAGGAGATGATCATCCCCGCCGGCAAGGCCGGACTCATCATCGGCAAGGGCGGAGAGACCATCAAACAGCTGCAGGTGTGTGTGTGTGTGTATGTGTGTGTGTGTGTGTGTGTGGGGTCTTATGTGTTGGCAAGGGTGGAGAGACCATCAAACAGCTGCAGGTCAGTGTGTGTGTGAATGTGTGTGTGGGGGGTAGGGCTGGGTGATTTTCCCCCCCCAAAAAAATCTTCGATTAAAAACTCGATTCACAATTCGAATCGATGCCCCCCCCCCTGGCCAATTTTAAAATGAAATAACTAATAACTGTAAATTTATTTCTAAAATATACATTTATTTTGAGAAAAAAAAAAGTGCTTCAGTCTGCAGTCACTGAATTCAGCAGAAAAAAAGTGTGTAGTTTCACAGGGCTCATTCACACCGACTTGACCGTGTTCAGCGCGTAGCCATGTTCAGCGCGTGGATGTATTTCGAGCGTATGAGCATTCACACCGGACATGTCAGCGTATACAGCGCGTGAGCAGGAGTTCAGCTGCCAGCCCCGTATGCTCTTGGCCAGTGTCTTTACGTGCACATAGCCATGTTTCCCGTTGATCTCTCACTTTAATAAACACAATATGTGTTTCTCTGGTTTTATTTCCTCACTTTAACGTTGTTTAGAAAGCACCACTGCACCGATAGTGCAACTTGACACTTTGATAAGGCCATGGAATATTTGACATCGTTCTAAATCATGTAGGCTGATCATTGTCAAAGCCTTTATTCACTCCCGTTACAAAAAGCGAACACGTTTTAACCCCTTCCATGAAGTTATGATAAACTCACTTTGTCACTTTGTCCTACCTCGGGTGAATACATTATTAAACGTAGTGACTTATTGACCTCAGTTTTGCCCAGTGGCTTGTCCACCTGATTTATCAAACCAAATGGGAAACACTGAATGACAAGAACGAGGCTGCCATTTTTTATAGCTCGAGTGGTCGACAGAAGACTAGCGATTGATGCTCTTCTTGTATTGAGAATACTCCGAAGTGTATGAGCCCTCAGACGGATGTTTGTGCTTCAAATGCTGAAACAAATTGGTCGTCCTGCTACCACTTATGATAACCGCTTTCAGACACAAGTTGCAACAAAGCATTGTTTGGTGTTCATCAGATGCTGCAAAACAAAACCAATTCCAAATTACGGACGTGTGGGACTTTTGGGCAGGAGCCCCTCTTTCTCGCCGTTTGTTTCTGTTGCCATGTTTGTTTGTGCATGTGATGTTACTGGGGGTTCGAGAGAGAACGCACTGCAGGAAGTGCAGTAGGGATAGCCTTGGGTCTTGGCGAATGTGAAAATGAAATGCATGCGCTGTGCGCTTGGAATATAAACTGTATGGGGACGGGATTAAAAAAAAATCTTTTAACTCGAGTTTCAGGGAAAATGAATCGATTTGACCTGCCAACTCGATTTTTAAATCGTATCGATTTTTTGCACAGGCCTTGTGGGGGGCCTGTGTCTGTTGCCAAGTGCGTAGAGACAGCTGCAGGAGTGTGTGTGTTAAATTGTGTATGTGTGACCTTATGTGGTGGCAAGGGTGGAGAGACCACCAAACAGCTGCAGGTGTGTGTGTGTGTGTGTGTGTTAGATTGTGCGTGTGAGATGTGTTGGCAGGGGGGAGAGACCATCAAACAACTGCAGGTGTGTGTGTTATGTTGTGTGTGATTGTGCATCTGAGGTCTATTGGCAAGGAAGGAGAGACTTATTAAACAGCTGTGTGTGTGTGCTTGCGCGCATGTGCAGGTGTTTGTGAGTGTGTATGAGGTCTGAGTGTGTGTGTGCGGGTGTGTTTGTGAGTGTGTGAGACCATTACACACCCACAAATGTGTGAGATGGTGATGGTGAGGGAGCACGGTGAATGTCAAACGGGTGTGTGTGTGTGTGTGTGTGTGTGTGTGTGTGTGTGTGTGTGTTGGGAGAGATGTGAAAGAGCTGCAACTCACAGGGTGTGTGTGTAATTGTCTTGTTTGTGTGTGTGTGTGTGTTCAGGAGCGTGCTGGAGTGAAGATGATTCTGATCCAGGACGCATCTCAGGGGCCTAACATAGACAAGCCTCTACGCATCATCGGAGACCCTTACAAAGTGCAGGTACACACACACACACACACACACACAAGCCGCTACGCATCATCGGAGACCCTTACAAAGTGCAGGTACACACACACACACAAGCCGCTACGCATCATCGGAGACCCTTACAAAGTGCAGGTACACACACACACACACGCACGCACACACAAGCCACTATGCATCATCGGAGATCCTTACAAAGTGCAGGTACACACACACGCGCGCACACACACACACCCCATTGGAGACCCTTACAAAGTGCAGGTACACACACACACACACACACACACACACACACACACACACACACACACACACACACATACCATTGGAGACCCTTACAAAGTGCAGGTACACACACACGAACACAACCCTATAGAGTATAGGTACAGTCACATACACACTGATTCCATATGAGACATCTGAAATGATTGAAATGATTGTGTATAAAATGACGTGTTTGTGTATCCCACAGCAAGCGCGTGAGATGGTGCAGGAGATCGTGAGGGAGAGGGATTGTGTGTATAATGACTGTGTGTGTGTGTATCCCACAGCAAGCGCGTGAGATGGTGCAGGAGATGCTGAGGGAGCGGGATTGTGTGCGTATAATAATGACTGTGTGTGCGTGTGTATAATGACTGTGTGTGTGTGTCCCACAGCAAGCGCGTGAGATGGTGCAGGAGATCCTGAGGGAGCGGGATTGTGTGTATAATGACTGTGTGTGTGTGTGTGTCCCACAGCAAGCGCGTGAGATGGTGCAGGAGATGTTGCGGGAGAGCGATTGTGTGTGTATAATGACTGTGTGTGTGTGTATCCCACAGCAAGTGTGTGAGAATGGTGCAGGCGATCTTGAGGGAGAGGGATTGTGTTTGTATAATGACTGTGTGTGTGTGTATAATGACTGTGTGTGTGTGTGTGTGTGTGTCCCACAGCAAGCGCGTGAGATGGTGCAGGAGATCTTGCGGGAGCGGGACCATCCCGGCTTTGAGAACCGCGGCGAGTACGGCTCTCGCATGGGAGGAGGTCTGGAGGTAACCACCGTGTGTGTGAGTGTGTGCGCCGATAGGGAAATTCCCCAAATGCCCGCCCTTTTCTCTGTGTGTGTGTGTGTGTGTGTGTATGTGTTTGTGTGTGTGTGTGTTGGTGCCCGTGCTCTGCTCTGCCTGATGGTGGAGTGGCAGCCCGTACGCAGTAAATGTGCTCTGCTCTGCCTGATGGTGGAGTGGCAGCCCGTAAGCAGTAAATGTGCTCTGCTCTGCCTGATGGTGGAGTGCCAGCCCGTACGCAGTAAATGTGGTCTGCTCTGCCTGATGGTGCAGTGGCAGCCCGTACGCAGTAAATGTGCTCTGCTGTGCCTGATGGTGGAGTTGCTGCGTACCGGCTGGTGTGGACTTTGCTGAAGTTTAAAACAAGTGCCTCTGCCGTTACCCAATCGCTAACGCCTGGTCGTCTCGTATGCAATTAGCCTACCGACACACTGCAATTCAAATGTAGCACACAAGGTCAACGTCATGGCCCTCAAGAGATTCTGGCCCAGACCCTCTGTACAAAATGAAAAGAAGTACGAGGGCCGGGTTTACCAGGCTAGTGTTTCTTAACTAGTGGGTCTGGACATGTTGCCATGTTTTTCCCCACACACGTCAGTAGTTATTACGCAATTCTCATTTATGTAGTGCATTTCTAATCGGTGTGTGTTGTAAAGACCTAAAGAACCTAGAACAAAAGTATGTGTGTTTGTGTATGTGTGTGTGTGTGTTTGTGCGCGTGTGCTTATCGCTGTAAATGTAAACTGCTACGATGCCTTTCGCAAAGGTGGCTGACGTGCTCTGTGCTCTGATTGGTCAGATTCCAGTTCCGCGCCACTCTGTGGGCGTTGTGATTGGCCGAAACGGCGAGATGATCAAGAAGATACAGAACGACGCGGGAGTCAGGATACAGTTCAAACCAGGTAGGGCAGCCGTGATCCTGCCTTTACTTCACCATAGGGGTAGCAACAGCACCCACCATTCCACTGAACATGGGTTAGGACCAGGAGTGGAAGTTAACTTAAAGGAGAACTTCGGTGTAAAATGAAATTTGCCATGTTAAAATATCATACCGAGTTGGTATGTTTGCTGAGGAGCAAAATTGAGTTAGCCAGTTGCATTCAGAACTTAACTATTTTTTACCGTTTGTCCCAGAAGGCTAACAATGGAAGTGGTAGTTGCCCTTAGACAAAGCATGAAGATTACGCTATTTTTAAACCATTAAAACAGCTCGAAGAAACTCCACACTCCATCAGTAGCACAACAAAGGCCACAACATTCAAAACGAGGCACTGAGAACTTTGTAAGTGGTATGATGTTTTAACATGCCAATTTTCATTTTACACCGAATTTCTCCTTTTAAGCAAAATATACAGCTCTGGAAAAAATTAAGAGACCACTGCAGAGTTTCTCTGATTTAACTATTTATAGGTATATGTGTGAGTGAAGTGTAAAACATTGTTTTATCCTGTAAACTACTGACAACATTTCTGGCAAATTCCAAATTGAGTGGTGAAGCTTTATAATTGGTCCACTGATCTAACCTTTATCCATTTAATAACAAACTGTTTATTTAGAATTAAGCTGTCTTTCTTTTCTTTATTACCCTGCCTCTGCCCCCCCTAACCCCCTCTCTTTCTCTCCGTCCCCCTCTCATTCTATCTCTAAATCCCCCTCTCTTTCTCTCTATCTATCCCTCCCTCGGTGTGGTTCCCCCTCCGGCCCAGATGATGGCAGCGGTCCAGACAAGGTGGCTCACATCATGGGCCCCCCCGACCGCTGCGAGCACGCCGCCAGCATCATCAACGACCTGCTGCAGAGCATCCGCGCCCGCGAGGAGGGAGGAGGGGTGAGGAGGGGTTGGGAGGGGGGGGGGGGGGGGGTGGAGAGGTGTGGGTTGAGGAGGGGTGGGGAGGGGATGTGGGATGAGGAGGGCTGTGGGGAGGGGTGTGGGTTGAGGAGGGCTGTGGGGAGGAGGGGTGTGGGGTGGGGAGAGGTGTGGGAAGGGTGAGGGGGGCGGAGGGAGGAAGGGGGTGTGGGATGAGGAGGGAGTGTGGGATGAGTGAGGAGGGGGTGGGGAGAGGTGGGGGGGGTGTGAGGAGAGGATCAGGAGGTGTGGGGGGTGAGAAGAAGGGCGGAGGGGTGAGGAGGGGGTTTCTGTGACAAGTTTTCTGTGGCCTAAAAAAAATATATATATATATATATATATATATATATATATATATATATATATATATATATATATATATATATATATATATATATATATATAGTAGTAAACGTGTTTTGCTCTGTGACGAGGCTTACTAGGTGTTAACCTTTTTTTCCGCTTCTGGTCTCTTGTTCTCTCTCTCTCTCTCTCTCCCTCCCTCCCCCTCTCTCTCTCCCCCTCTGTCTCCCTCTCCCTCTCTCCCTCTGCCTCTCTTTCCCTCCCTCTCTTTCCCTCCCTCTCCTTCCCTCCCTCTCCCTCTTTCCCTCCCTCTCCCTCTCTTTCCCTCCCTCTCCCTCTCTTTCCCTCCCTCTCCTCTCTCCCTCTCTCTCTCCCCCTCAGGGTCCTCCTGGTCCCCCGGGCACTGGTATGCCCCCTGGTGGTGGTCGCGGGCGTGGGCACGGGCCGGGCGGGTGGGGCGGGCCCCCCGGTGGTGGCGGCGGGGAGATGACCTTCTCCATCCCCGCCCACAAGTGCGGCCTGGTCATCGGGCGCGGCGGAGAGAACGTCAAGGTACCGCACGGCACAGCCGCCCCACGCTTCGCTTCAGCTCGCTAACGTTTATTGGACCAGATTTTATTTGTGATTGTGCTTGTATTTAATTATTTTATTTATTTACTTTTTAAAGATTGTGAAGCTTTTCTCAAACTGTTTAGATTATTGTTGTTGTTGTTGTTGTTGTTGTTGTTAATAATAGTAGATGATGATGATGATGATGATGATAATAATAATAATAATAATAATAATAATAATAATAATCATAATAATCATAATAATCATAATAATAATCATAATAATAATCATAATAATAATCATAATAATAATCATAATATTCATAATCATGATCATAATCAGAACTCATAACTATTACGTATACTGTCATTACTGTAAGGCTTTGTAACTACATTTAGTAGTGACATATAAATAAAGAATATCACTATACGGCCATTAACCAGCAGACGGGTACCTTCGTGGAGATTATTGTTATAATTATAATTATTGTTATTATTAATAATAACAATAATTATAAATATTAATATTCCCATAAGGACATCAACCAGCAGACGGGCGCCTTTCTGGAGATTATTATTGTTGTTATTATTATGATTATTGTTATTAAAAATAATAATAATAATATTGATATTCCCATTAGGCCATCAACCAGCAGACGGGCGCCTTCGTGGAGATCTCGCGCCAGCCGCCACCCAACGGCGACCCCAACTTCAAGCTCTTCGTCATCCGCGGCTCGCCGCAGCAGATCGACCACGCCAAGCAGCTCATCGAGGACAAGATCGAGGTGCGGGGGGTGGAAGGGAGGACGAGATCGAGTGGAGGGGGGAGGGAGGGGACGAGATGGAGGGGAGGGAGGAGGGGGAGGAGGGGAGGGTGGACAAAACCATCTGCTAAATGGTGTAACTGTAACTGATAAAATGACATCACGATGCGCTCTGACACACGGCGAGTAAAAAAAACAAGCATAATGTGGCGTTGTGATTGGCTGTTGTGTTCTAATGTGGCATTGTGATTGGCTAACACTGGTCATGTGACCTTGTCTTTGATGCTGATAGGGTCCTCTGTGTCCTGTCGGGCCCGGTCCTGGAGGTCCAGGCCCCGCTGGCCCCGTTGGGCCCTACAACGCCGGACCCTACAACCCCGGGCCCTACAACCCAGGCCCACCTGGGGGACCACCTCAGTGAGTGTATACACACAGTCACACACTACACCCACACCACACACACCCACAACCCTGGCCCACCTGGGGGACCACCTCAGTGAGTGTACATATACACACACACACAACCCGGGCCCTCCTGGGGACCACCTCAGTGAGTGTATACACACGCACACACAACCCGGGCTCTCCTGGGGACCACCTCAGTGAGTGTATACACACGCACACACAACCCGGGCCCTCCTGGGGACCACCTCAGTGAGCACACATACACAACCCTGGCTCTGATGAGGGACCACCTCAATAAATGTATACACACTACACACACACAACCCGGGCCCTCCTGGGGACCACCTCAGTGAGCACACACACACACACACACACACACACAGTGAACTGAACAGGAAGTGCATGCAGTACGTGTGCCATGGACGTATACACACTGATAGTGTTTTGACTATTTGTCTCCTTATTTATTACCACTGCTACCTGTGCTGTACTCTTACGTGTCTGTATCTTCTGTGGTCACGTGCTTCGCTCCTGAGAGACCCTCCCTAAGGAAATATCAGTCTCAATCGGTTTTGTTTGGGCTGCGTAGAAAACTTTTCCTGGTGTATTGTGTGATTGTAGTGTAGATTGAAGTGTCAACCTAATCTCTTTCTCTCTTTTCTCTCTCTATCTCTCTCTGTTTCTCTCTCACTTTCTCTCTCTGTCTGTCTCTCTTTCTTTTTTCTCTGTGTCTCTGTGTCTCTCGCTCTTTGTCTCTCTCTCTCTCTCTCTCTCTCTCTCTCTCTCTCTCTCTCTCTCTGTCTGTCTGTCTGTCTGTCTGTCTGTCTGTCTGTAGTGGAGGCCCCCCTGGGGGACCCCAGTACCCCCCTCAAGGATGGGGTAATGCCTACCAGCCATGGCAGCCGCCCGCCCCCCACGATCCCAGTAAGTCTACACACACACACATAGAAAATAAACACACACACACCGTTCCCTGCACATATCGTGCACATTTTCTCAAGACACTTGAGATGAAATGAAATTCAATCAAATTTGGGTTTCGTTCAAAATTGTACACTTCACATCAATTATACACTTTAATTACACTTCAACTTCTGCCATCCCATTTAATTCATATGTAATTATAATGCATTGCAGTCTCCCCGTGATCCCATTTAATTCTGTTGTTTAACTCATTACGCTAAGCCCCGCCCTCCCTCGTTGTCCCCGCCCCCTCATTGTCCCCTCCCCCAGGCAAAGCTGCCGTGGACCACAGTGCAGCCTGGGCCGCCTACTACGCGCAGTACTACCAGCAGCCACCAGGGGGCGCCATGCCAGGACAGAACCCGGCCGCCCCCGCCGCAGCGCCTGCCCCCGCCGACCAGAACCAGCAGGCCCAAGCCGCTGCGGGCCAGCCCGACTACACCAAGGCCTGGGAGGAGTACTACAAGAAGATGGGTAAGGACACGTGTGTGTGTGTGTGTGTGTGTGTGTGTGTGTGTGTGTGTGTGAGAGAGGGAGGGAACCAGTAGGCCTGGGAGGAGTACTACAAGAAGATGGTTAAGGAGGGCACGTGTGTGTGTGTGTGTGTGGGAACCAGCAGGCCCGACTACACCAGTTTAGCATTCTTTAGTTATATAATAATAATGAATAATAATAAATGTGTGTGTATGAGTGAGGCAGCGGGGGCCTGACGGTTAGGGAGTTGGTTTTGGATCAGAGGGTTGTGGGTTTGATTCCTGTGCAAGTGGAAACAATGTTGGGGAGTAAATAACCAGAGCTCTCCTGCACCCTCATCCACAGCTGAAGTGCCTTTGAGCAAGGCGTCTAATCACCGTGTTTCTCCCTCCCCCTCTCCATTCCCCATCTCTTTCTCCATCTCTCTCTCTCTCTCTCTCTCTCTCTCTCTCTCTCTCTCTCTCCATCTCCTGGTCTCTCCCTCCCTCCCTCTTTCGCTCCCCCTTTCTCTCTTTTCCTCTCTCTCTCTCTTTCTCTCTCTCTTTCTCCCACTCTCTCCTTCCTGCTCTTGCTCCCCTCTCCCTCTCTCCCTCTCTCTTTCCATCTCCTGCTCTCTGTCCCTCCCTCTCTCGCTCTCTCTCCCTTTTCTCTCTCTCTCTCTCCATGTCCTGCTCTCTCTCTTCCTCTCTCTCTCTCTCTCTCTCTCTCTCTCTCTCTCTGTCTCTCTCTCTCTCTCTCTCTCTCTCTGTCTCTCTCTCTCTCTCTCTCTCTCTCTCTCTCTCTCTCTCTCTCTCTCTCTCCCCACCTCTCTCTCTCCCTCTCTCCCTCCCTCCAGCTCAGGCAGGTACTCCTGCGGCCCCAGCGGCGGGGGGCGGGGCTCCGTCAGGCTCGGGGCGTCTGGGCAGCAGGACTACAGCGCCGCCTGGGCCGAGTACTACCGCCAGCAGGCCGCCTACTACGGCCAGGGCCAGGGGCCCGCCGCCCAGCAGGGACAGCAGGTACACACACACACACACACACACACACACACACACACACACACACACACACACACACACACACACACACACATGCCTACTACGGCCAGGGCCAGGGGCCCGCCGCCCAGCAGGGACAGCAGTTACATGCACGCACGCACGCACTCACACACACACACGCCTACTACGGCCAGGGCCCTGCAGCCCAGCAGGGACAGCAGGTACACACACACACACACACGCACAACACGCCTACTACGGCCAGGGCCAGGGGCCTGCAGGTACACACACGCCTACTACGGCCAGGGCCAGGGACCTGCAGCCCAGCAGGGACAGCAGGTACACACACACACACACACACACACACAGCCATTTACTCATACATGGCCAAACTCACTCTGCACTGTGTCTGATTGTTGTAGCTCATTTATAGCTCTACTTAATCTGATCTCTTCTCTTCTCTCTCCAGACGCAGTGAGACTGATCCTCGTTGTGGGGGTCTCCCCTCTCCTCCCCTCCCTTGGGCCAACACCCCCACAACCACCATCCTCCTCCTCCTCCTCCTCCTCTTCCTCTTCGATCTAGTCCTCCCGCCTTCCTTACTCGCCAGCATCTCTCAGCATCAACCCCCCCCCCCCCAGCCTACACCTGGGTTATGTTGTAGTTTTATTCCTTTTTATTTCCTGGGGCGGGGGGGGGGGGGGGTGAAAATGGCTCCTCCTGCTGTTGGTTTCTCGCTTTTTCTGCCTGGCCCCAAGTAATGTGAGAGAACTGTTCAAAAAAATGACGGTGAAAGACGGTGGTGATCATTCTTATTTTCAGTCTACTTTCCTTGGGGGGGGGGCCTAGTTGAAGTTGAGCCCTTTGATCAAATAAGAAGTTTTGAAATGCCATCACTTCAAAAAAAAAAAGTAAAAAGGGAAATTTCTGGAAAAAGAAACAAACTGCGAACATCACCAACGAAACGTCCTCCTGCCTCCTCTGTGTCCTTACTGCCGAGCCCCCCCCCCCCCTAGATTATTCGGGCGCTTGCCTTGACCCTTCTGTCACTGAATTTAGAGGACTGTGGAAATGAACTCCTACCAACCACCCATACCCCACCCAAACCCCACTCTTACCCACCCATACCCCATCCATACCCCATACAACTCCATCCATACCCCATCCATACCCCATACAACTCCACCCATACCCCATACAACTCCACCCATACCCCATACAACTCCACCCATACCCCACCCATACCCCATCCATACCCCATACAACTCCACCCATACCCCATCCATACCCCATACAACTCCACCCATACCCCACCCAAACCCCACTCTTACCCACCCATACCCCATACAACTCCACTCTTACCCACCCATACCCCATACAACTCCACTCTTACCCACCCATACCCCATACAACTCCACCCATACCCCATACAACTCCAGCCATACCCCATACAACCCCACCCATACCCCATACAACCCCACCCATACCCCATACAACTCCATCCATACCCCACCTTTACCCACCCATACCCCACCCAAACCCCACTCTTACCCAGCCATACCCCATACAACTCCACCCTTACCCCACTAACCAGCCATACTCCATCCAAACCTCACTCTTACCACACCACTGCCCTCCCACCCTCCAAACTCCACCCCTACCCCACTAACCAGCCATACCCCATCCAAACTCCACCGCTACCCACCCATACCCAGCCATACCCCATCCAAACTCCACCCCTACCCAGCCATACCCCATACAGCACCACCCTTACCCAGTCATACCGCATCCAAACCCCCCATCCTTACTCAGTCATACCCCATCCAAACCACCACCCTTACTCCAGTTAACCAGCCATACCCCACCCAAACTCCATCCAAACCCCACTAACCAGCCATACCCCACCCAAACCTCCACTCTTACCCCACTACCCAGCCATTCCCCATCCAAACCCACCACCCTTACTCCAGTTAACCAGCCGTACCCCAATTGTTTTTACTGCTGCGTCCCTCCTCTCCTTTTTGACTGTAAAATTGCTTTGTTTTGTTCAGTCCTCCTCATGTTGAGAATAACAGCCCTTTCACCCAACCCCTCCCCTTTTTATTTCTTTCTAGCCTGACCAGAGCACACACTCACTCACTCATTCTGCTACAGCAGTGAACAAATAATTCTACTTCCTTGTACAAAATACTTCTCCCTTTTATTTTTTTATAAAGTTTTTGTGATTTTGATTCACCCCCCCCGCCCTCCTATGCTTTTAGTTGTTTTATTATGCTTTTGTTTTTTAAAGAGAAATGAAATCTGTAGTTTGAGTTGGAACATTCCTAGTGTTAAAGTACTTCTCGTTGTCTCCATGTCCGTTTGCTCTCTCTTCCTTCTCTCTCGCTCTCTCCCCATCCTCTCTTCTCTCAGTGAGAGGGTAGCCTAGTCTGTGATAACTGCTCAGATTTTTCTGTCCGTGTGTGTGTGTATCTGTTGGTGAGTGTGTGTGTCTGTGCATGGTATTGAGGTTAAGAAAGTCATGTACACTGAAATGTGTGGGTGTGTGTGTAGACGATGTTTTCTGTTGTGTACGGATTAGGGCGTGAATCAGCGGTGCGCATTGATGTAAGAGGGAGAGGAAGAAGGCTGACTGATTTGACTGAGGCTGTGTGTGTGTGTGTGCGTCTGCACACTGCTATGTGCTTGCTCGTGTGCTTGCGTATGCAGAAGCGGTCCTGTGTGTGTGTGTGTGTGTGTGAGATGGTACTTGCAAGCACCTGTCCTGCGGTCTTGAGTTCCCACCTTACTCACAAACCAGACGTCCTTCTGTTGCCCCCCGCCCCTCCCCACCCATTGAGTTCCAGGAAGTCATGCTGTTATATAAATATATATATATTGTACGCTCGGTTTTTTACTTTTTACTGCTTGTTTTTAAAAACTTCACAATAAAATAAGATCTACAGACATCTCAACGGACAGATTCGTACACTGGGTTTGTGTGTGGGTTTGTGTATGTGTGCGGATTACATGTGAATTTGGATGAGTGTTTCTGCATGGGTCCTGTAACAAAAGCCATATGCCACTCTTCCTCTCTCGCTCTGTGTCTTTTAAACGTGTCATCGTGTTTTTAAACCAAAAGTTGGGGTTCATGTAGGTACAGGGTTTACCAAAAATCATATAGCATTTTCCTCCTCTTCTCAATCATTGAGGTTACCACAATTAAAAACATGCTCATTAAGTTTCATTTCTCATGTAGTTCTCTCTCCAGTGATGGCATGGTTTATGCCTACGCAAGCGATGGTAGGACTGCCATTTGGGCACCGTTTCGTCCACCCTGTATAATGAGGAGCTTAAGAGACTTCTACTGTTTAACACTTCTTTCATTTCTTTAGAGAAATGAAAACTCACCCTCAGGGGTTAAAAGGGGCTTAGTACTTTGAGTTGGGTATAGATATCATTTACCGACATGCTTAAAATGCCTTCCTGGTTCATCGGTTGTGCTGTGCTACGTACTTTTACCCAGTGGTCTTAACCAGTGGTCAGAAAGTCTTGACACAAAAATAACACTTCGCTATATCTCAGCATCCAGCTAATAGCTGCATAATATAGTCTAGTGTTAATAGTAAACCAGCTAATAGCTGCATAATAAAGTCTAGTGTTAATGGTACACCAGCTAATGGCTGCATAATAAAGTCTAGTGTTAATAATAAACCAGGTAAGAGGTCTGCATAATATAGTCTAGCGTTAATAGTAAACAAGCAAACAGGTCTGCGTAATATAGTCTAGTGTTAATAATAAACCAGCTAACAGGTCTGCATAATATAGTCTAGTGTTAATAGTAAACCAGCTAACAGGGCTGCATAATATAGTGTAGTGTTAATAGTAAACCAGCTAACAGGTCTGCATAATATAGTCTAGTGTTAATAGTAAACCAGTTAACAGGTCTGCATAATATAGTCTAGTGTTAATAGTAAACCAGCTAACAGGTCTGCATAATATAGTCCAGTGTTAATAGTAAACCAGCTAACAGGTCTGCATAATATAGTCTAGTGTTGATGGTAAACCAGCTAACAGGTCTGCATAATATAGTCTAGTGTTAATAGTACACCAGCTAATAGCTGCATAATATAGTCTAGTGTTAATACTAAACCAGCTAACAGGTCTGCATAATATAGTCTAGTGTTGATGGTAAACCAGCTAACAGGTCTGCATAATATAGTCTAGTGTTAATAGTACACCAGCTAATAGCTGCATAATATAGTCTAGTGTTAATAGTAAACCAGCTAACAGGGCTGCATAATATAGTGTAGTGTTAATAGTAAACCAGCTAACAGGTCTGCATAATATAGTCTAGTGTTAATAGTAAACCGGCTAATAGCTGCATAATATAGTCTAGTGTTAATAGTAAACCATCTAATAGCTGCATAATATAGTCTAGTGTTAATAGTAAACCAGCTAACAGGTCTGCATAATATAGTCTAGTGTTGATGGTAAACCAGCTAACAGGTCTGCATAATATAGTCTAGTGTTAATAGTAAACCAGCTAACAGGTCTGCATAATAAAGTGTAGTGTTAACTATAGTAAACCAGCTAATAGGTCTGCATAGTGTAGTGTTGACAATAGTAGACCATTTGGCGGCAAAAACAACAAAATGTAGCGTACTAGGCATCTAAAACGTGCAACATCATTAAATGACGCATGGCTGTAGTCTTTAACTTTCAAGGAAACATTACTTTGTGCCCAGAGGTGTAGTGGTAAAATCAGAGGTGGGTAAACTACGATTGTGGTGATCACAGTGAGGTGGATGCCCTGTGCAACATGAAAGACATGAAAGACATTTGAACAGTCCCGGTGCATATATAGATGACATACTATGATTTTGGAAGGTTAGAAATTCTGTTTGGTACATAAATTCTACTACAGGGTAAAGAAGAAGTATTGCTAAGTGGATAAACACTTTTTTGTGAAATTTGAAATTGAGAGATGGGTAAACTAGGTTTACTTGAGTTTATCCTCCACTACATCCCTGTTTGGCTCTAGAATGGATTAACTGATTAATACCCTGACTTTACTACAATAACATATATAACAATAACCGTCAATAATGTCTTTCAGCAGTACAGATTTTCACGTCATCACACAGATTATCGTTGAGTGACTGGGTGTTTCTGCAGCATGAGGAGGGTGGTCATGTGATCTGGCACAGGAACGCTGTGAGGTCACAACTAATCCAAAACCCAGGATAGAGGGGCTCAGTGAATGTGGAGTGGAACGTGTGCAGGTGGGTGATTGTTGTGTCAGAGGAGACGCTGTAGAAGGACAGAGTGCCAGCCGGCCAGTCCAGGTACACTCCTACTCTTCTGGAGCGGGAGGAGGGGGCTTGTGTGGCAGTGCGCTCGTTATTGTGCCAGGCGATGTGACGGTCTGGGCCACAGCAGAGACTCCAGGACGTGTCATTGTGTCCCAGTATGCAGTCGTCGCGCCTCCCCTTCCTCTTGGTGCTTCTGTAGGCCACAGCCACGCGAAACACAGCTTTCCGACGGCACGCCAGACTCCACTCAGCCTCCCAGTAGCAGCGTCCAGACAGACCCTCTGCACACAGCACCTGCGGCCAGTCGAATCTGTCTGGGTGGTCAGGATACGGCTGCTCCTCACTCACATGTGCCACCCTTCTGTTCCCCTCAGAGAGACACAGGAGTGTGTACGCTGTGTTGGGGTCCAGTGTCACATCACAGACATCTGCAGACGATAAAAGCATGTCAGATATAAACGCGCACACACACACGATGTCTGCAGACCATAAAACATGTCAGATGTAACACACATATTCATACATGCACACAAACACGGAGTCACTCAAGCACGTGCACACACAAGCACACAACGTCTGCAGACCATAAAACGTCAAATACATCACACATATGCATACACACACACACACAAACACTGAGTCACTCATGCACGTGTGCGCACACACACAAGCACACTGCGGGTATAAATCGGAGCCTTCATGATGGTATGGCATGATATGATATCGGTAAGTACTGAGCATCGAGAGATCAATATGGAGACTTACATTTCCGCAAACCTGGTCTCAGTCTGATTTCTCCACAGTGGTTTGCACTGTGACACACACATACACACACACCACACCACATTAACACAACAGAAAAGCTAAGGTTGAAAAAACTACTTAGTGTTGCTTTAGGTTTCTGTAGACATACCTAAGTGTCTCCAGCTGACAGTGAGGATCCTCCAGTCTAGCAGATAAAAGCTTCAGTCCTGATTCTCCAGGATGATTGTAGCTTAGATCCAGCTCTTTCAGATGGGAGGGGTTTGAAGTCAGGGATGAAGCCAAAAAATCACAACCTTCCCCAGTGATGAGACAACCCAAAAGCCTAAGAGAGAGAAAGAGACAGAAAGAGAAAGTTAAGGGGGTGTGGGGGTGTGAGAGAGACATGATCCATGACAAAAATATACTCAGTTGTAATAAATAGTCATGTAGTCAATTAATACATAACCAATTGTGATTGCAAGTTTCCTGAACAGACAACCAAAAACTATGGGCGAGAAAGAGTTCAATGAAACGCCTATATAGCCTCTAAGATGTAGTCTAGGTCAAAATTAATCCTGATCCAGAATTCACAAGATATATATTCAGACAAAAAGGAAAGTATATATTTTTTTAAATCAACCGTAATGTTTGTAGTTTGCAGTTCGGACTGGACAGTCCTTTGGAGAGAAGGCGAATTCCAGAATCTCCAAGTTCACTGTCACTCAGGTTTAGCTCTAGCAGGGAGTTCGGTGACTGGAGAACAAAGGACAACATCTCACAGGACTTAGCACCGAGTTTACAGAAAGTTAGTCTGTGGACAAAAAAGCAAACAAACAAAAACCAAATTGGACAGCTACAGGTTACTGTTAAACAACCACTGTAACTAGGAAACACCTTTCTTCAATTAGTTTTTTTAGAGTGAAGAAAAATGTGCCAGAATTACAAAAACACATTGAATGCAACTACTTCTCTGTTACTATGTAAGTACATACTGAAGTGCTTCAACTTTACGGCGAGGATCCTCCAGTGTGCTAGACAGCAACTTCCGTGCTGATGGTCTTTGATGATTGCGGCCCACATTGAGCTCCTTCACACAGGTGGGGTTCAACATCAGCATAAGAGCCAGGCAAACATAACCCTCATCGGCGATACGACAATTAGACAACCTGAGAGAGAGAGAGAGAGAGAGAGAGAGAAAGTGAACAGTGCTCCCACTCTTTTCACTGACAATATTTCTAAAATTTTCCATGACCTAAAGTGATTTTTCCATGACTTCACTGCACCTTAAGTGTGTAGAATTTAGTGTACTTTTAGGGCTAAATATGAAATGTTTAACATTCAAAATACTGTCAATGCATTTATTGTCGACTCTAAATGCCTAATGATAACTTAAAGTGCTCTAGGTGAGTTGGGGAGAAACAAAAATTCCATGACTTTCCCAAAACCTTCAATGAATTTACAAAATTCCATGACTTTTCCAGGCCTGGAAAATTACATTTTCAATTTCCATGACTTTTCCAGGACTTCCATGACCATGTCAACCCTGTCCTCAATTCTTCAGAAGTTCATCCTAGAACTGAATCAAATGAATTGATTCAAATAAGACTGAAACAAGTCCATATGCAGCACGTTTTTAAGACTGCCTTCTTCTGTGGCCTTCAGAACTCCAGGTTAAGCGAAACAAACAACAACACAAGTTTACACTGTCTCACAAAAAAAAAAAACAGCACCTCTCCACACAAGGGCTACACATAAAGCTGCTAAAGTGGTGGGAACCAACTCCATAGTTAACATCTCTAATTTATCATAAACCAGCCCAGCAGATGGGCTCCCCTGGGGGTCACGGTTCTGCCTGAGGCTTTTTCCTCAGCTTAAAATATAGCAAATATACACATACACACACTAATACACACAAGGGCAGTAGGACTCCATTTGATTTTTTAAATATCTTCATATGTGGACCGTGAAATATCTCACAGTAATGTCCCATTTATTGCAGTTAAGCCATATTTCGCGATATGTATATCACAATATTGTATACTGTGCTACCATGATATTTTCGATATACTGTGCAGCCCTATTAAACACTGGCCTTTTTGCTGTGTGCTTTCATATACTCAGCAGAATACTCAAAGTGCTTGACATGGGGTGCTCATAGCTGTTGGGCTGTGTGCTTTCATATACTCAGCACTAGGGGTGTGCAAAAAATATCGTAATATATCGTATCGCAATATATCGTATCGCAATACACTGTATCGTTTTAAACATCAATATCGTGATACTAATTTTCACAATATACTATATCAATTTCTGACTCCAATCCTATGCACTTGTTATATTGACTTCAGTAACTCTGAGTTATGTTGATTTAATTAAGTTTTGATAAGATGTGAGACTATCTAGATTGTAAATAGCAACTGATAGTTTAGCTCTATTTTGACATTTTCACTGAACAATGTAGAATATCGCAATATATCGGAATATACCCAGTATCGCAATGTATCGTATTGTGGTATATGTATCGTGATACGTATCGTATCGTGAAGTCCTTGCCAATACCCACCCCTACTCAGCACAGTACTCAAAGTGCTTGGCATGGGGTGCCCATAGCTGTTGGGCTGTAGGCTTTCATATACTCAGCAGAATACTCAAAGTGCTTGGCATGGGGTGCCCATAGCTTTTGGGGTGGGGGGTCATTGGACTGCTGCCCTATTGTGGTTCTCTTGACCTGTTAAGGCAAAACGCAGCAATGAAGACCAAGGTCAAGCACAAACCATAGTGTCCGTAGTCTGCAGTGGGGACTAGACAAGCCCTGGAAGAGAAGCTGAACCCCAGAAACCCCCAGCATGCTGTCACTTAGGTCCAGCTCTACTAGGCAGTTCGGTGACTGGAGCACTGTGGCAGCAATCCAACAGGACATCTTCGTAATCCGACAGTTAGCGAGCCTGCGGTGTAATGAAAACAGGTGAGTAAGGTCAGGTAGCACTTTACAGATAATTGGATGAAATTTGGTTTCGGTTTGTTTATATGTTTACTGACTTTTTGCCTTAATCAAACCCAAACCCTTGCCTGACCTTAGCAAGACACTAGGGTTTGAGTGATAACACCACAGTAAGGTATCTCGCGGTATCTAAAAATAGCAACAGTATCAGTTTCATTAACGTCAACATAAAATCTGCTGCGCATATAGGGACCTAACTCTGAAGATGCAAAAGAGAGTTTCAAGAGATGCTTCATTGGTAGTGTCAGCATCTGCAGACAGTCTACAGCACCACATATATGACTGCAGACAGTCTACAGCACCACATACATGACTGCAGACAGTCTACAGCACCACATACATGACTGCAGACAGTCTACAGCAGCACATACATGACTGCAGACAGTCTATAGCAGCACATACATGACTGCAGACAGTCTACAGCACCACATACATGACTGCAGACAGTCTATAGCACATACATGACTGCAGACAGTCTATAGCACATACATGACTGCAGACAGTCTACAGCACCACATACATGACTGCAGACAGTCTACAGCACATACATACTTGACTGCAGACAGTCTATAGCACATACATGACTGCAGACAGTCTACAGCACCACATACATGACTGCAGACAGTCTACAGCACCACATACATGACTGCAGACAGTCTACAGCACCACATACATGACTGCAGACAGTCTACAGCACCACATACATGACTGCAGACAGTCTATAGCAGCACATACATGACTGCAGACAGTCTACAGCACCACATACATGACTGCAGACAGTCTATAGCAGCACATACATGACTGCAGACAGTCTACAGCAGCACATACATGACTGCAGACAGTCTACAGCAGCACATACATGACTGCAGACAGTCTACAGCACCACATATATGACTGCAGACAGTCTGTAGCAGCACATACATGACTGCAGACAGTCTACAGCACCACATATATGACTGCAGACAGTCTATAGCACATACATGACTGCAGACAGTCTATAGCACCACATACATGACTGCAGACAGTCTATAGCAGCACATACATGACTGCAGACAGTCTACAGCACATACATGACTGCAGACAGTCTACAGCACCACATATATGACTGCAGACAGTCTACAGCAGCACATACATGACTGCAGACAGTCTACAGCACATACATGACTGCAGACAGTCTATAGCAGCACATACATGACTGCAGACAGTCTACAGCACATATATGACTGCAGACAGTCTACAGCAGCATATACATGACTGCAGACAGTCTACAGCACATATATGACTGCAGACAGTCTACAGCAGCACATACATGACTGCAGACAGTCTATAGCAGCACATACATGACTGCAGACAGTCTATAGCAGCACATACATGACTGCAGACAGTCTACAGCACCACATACATGACTGCAGACAGTCTACAGCACATACATATATGACTGCAGACAGTCTGTAGCAGCACATACATGACTGCAGACAGTCTGTAGCAGCACATACATGACTGCAGACAGTCTGTAGCAGCACATATATGACTGCAGACAGTCTACAGCACCACATATATGACTGCAGACAGTCTACAGCACCACATATATGACTGCAGACAGTCTATAGCAGCACATACATGACTGCAGACAGTCTACAGCTGCACATACATGACTGCAGACAGTCTACAGCAGCACATACATGACTGCAGACAGTCTATAGCAGCACATACATGACTGCAGACAGTCTACAGCACCACATACATGACTGCAGACAGTCTACAGCACCACATATATGACTGCAGACAGTCTACAGCACCACATACATGACTGCAGACAGTCTGTAGCACCACATATATGACCATCCAAAATAAAGTGGGAATATACAGCTGTGGAATAAATTAAGAGACCACTGCAATGTTTCCTAAAATCAGCATCTCTACATGTATGACAGCCATTCCTTCCCAATGTCAGTTGAATTTGGAATTTGAGAATTTGGAGAATTGGAGATTGGGATTTGGAGAAAGGGATTTGCAGAAATGTTCTCAGTAGTTTACAGAATGAAACAAAAATGTTCACTTTACCCTCATGTATACCTATACATAGTTAAATCAGATGAACTGATAATTTCACAGTGGCCTCTTATTGTTTTCCAGAGCTGTATACATACAGTATAGTCAGTTTCTGTTACATGCCATAACATGGAGCTCATGATGGCTCCTTGCACAGCCGCTGTACTACTACAAACTTGCTGTGTTCAATCGCAACACGGCACTATAAAGATAAAACTTATAAATGACAAAGTTTATGATTTTGTGACATGAATAGTCAGAACTGAACCTTAATGTAAGCAGTCTGCAGTGGGGACTACAAAGTCCCTTCGAGAGAAGGTGAATTCCAGAATCTCTCAGATCATTGTCACTGAGATCCAGCTCTGTCAGGGAGTTTGGTGACTTGAGGACGTTGGCTACAATCTCACAGGATTTATCAGTGAGTCCACAGCCAGCAAGCCTGTGCAGAAATGCAGAAAGCCACAGTGGGCACAACAGTGATGCATCATATGACTGTAAGACGATCGCACTGTCTAAAACAGCGAGAGCAAGTTAAAAGATAAATTCTTGTGTCTCATCTCCTCCTCTCTCCTCTCCTCATGTCACACACGATTAAATCAAACAGAATTGGCAGCATCTCAATGTGACAAGACATTGTTCTAGACAAACACATTCCCTAAATACACGATTCCACTCATAATTACCATTTTAAGATTACATTTTCTGTGGTAAATTTTCTGTGGTATACACAGCACAAATATTCATGGCAAAAAACAAACATCTCCCACCCTCCCTAAAATCACTGATATTCTGTGGTGCTTCTTATAAGCAGCACACATATTCATGGCTATAAGGAAGCATCTCACACCAACCCTAATATCTGCAGTTTGCAGTGAGGACTACGGAGTCCCCTGAAGAGGACTTCCACCCCGGACTCCCCCAGGTGATTCTTGCTTAGATCCAGTTCCATCAGGGCGTTTGGTGACTGCAGAGCGGACGCCACAGGTCTGCAGCACGTATCGGTGAGGCCGCATCTGTCCAGCCTGGAAAACAGTGTGTTACATTACATTACAGTTACAGCTGTGTGTGTGTGTGTGTGTGTGTGTGTGTGTGTGTGTGTGTGTGTGTGTGTGTGTGTGTGTGTGTGTAGTGCCCACTGTAGGGATAACACACACTGCAGTTATAGCAGATTGCACTGACACACACACACTTACCACATAAATTTACCACACACACACATACACACACATTACATTACATTACACTTCATCCAAAGCGACTTACAAAAGGAGGACATAATAAGCTAACAGAGGTGTAGAGAAACAAAGAGTAAACAGACTACACACATGCACACAAGGAGATACATGTGCCTTAGGTAAGTTTCCTGGAGCAGGAACACCTCAGACACACACACACCCTCTACACACTCATGGAGCAGGAACACCTCAGACGCACACATCCCCTACACACACAGAGTCATACAAGCACGAGGCACCTAGGTTAAGAGTTGTGTGAAAACGTGTCTCTTATGTTACATTACATTACACTTAGCTGATGCTCTTATCCAGAGTGACTAACAGACATTTACAGGGTTTCAGTTACAATTCCTGGAGCAGTGTGGGGGTCAGATGCCTTGCTCAAGGGCATTTCAGCCATGGGTAGGGCAGGATTCGAACCTGCGACTCTCCAATCCCAAGACCAACTCCCTAACCACTATACCACAGCAACGTCACCATTGGGGTCTGTCTACTGTCATATGTAGTAACAGTATAACTATAACTTTTTTTTGATAAGCAATGATGGGCCACCACAATTTCCCCTCGTGGGATAATAACCTTGACCTTGGCTATTACTCAGGCAAAGGGAAAACAAAAAAATAGTGTTTAGGAATAAGACAGTGACAAGAATTCCAGTCAATAGCTCACTGTGCTGTTCTGAAGCACCTCACAGCAGCCAGCATACACACACCCACACACACACACACACACACTTACCACATACATTTACCACATACACACAAATGCACTTACAACACACACACACACATTACATTACACCGACAGGAATTCCAGTCAAAAGCTCACCATGCTGTTCTGAAGCACCTCACAGCTGGCAGCAGTCTCCTGCGTCCCTCGTCTGATGTGTTGTATTTCTTCAGGTCGAACTCCTCCAGCACCTCCTCAGACATCAGAAGCATGTGGGCCAGTGCTGAACAGTGAGCAGGAGACAACTGAGCTTTGAAACTCGTGGGTGTCTTCAGATACTGCTGAATTTCTTTGTGCATGGACACATCCTTCAGCTCTAGCAGGCAGTGGAAAAGATTAATGCATCTTTCAGGAGAGAGGTCTTCCTGGTTGAGACTCTTGATGTACCGACATGTCTCCCTGACGCTTTCTGAGCTGTTGCGTGTGTGGGTCAGTAAACCTTTCAAAAGCCTCTGATTGCTCTTTAAAGACAGGCCCATTAGAAAGCGAAGGAAAAGATCCAGGTGTCCACTCCTGCTCTCCAAAGCCCCATCCACTGCACTCTTCAGCAGCACATGCACATGATCCTGGGACCGCAAGCAATGATTCGACTTGAGAGACAATGAGACCGATTTGCTGGGTTCAACTCTGTGTTCTCGACTGAGCAGAGACGTCAGGGCCTCGTAGTTGTCTGTCACATAGGAGTGAAATGCATACAGAGCTGCCAGAAACTCCTGGATGCTCAGATGCACAAAGCAGTAGACCTTCCTCTGCTGAAACACGGATTTCTCCACCTTGAAGATCTCCATGTGCATTCCAGAGTCCGCTGAGTCTTCACCGAGATCAATACCGCACTCTCTCAGGTCTTCCTCGTAGAACATGAGGTTGTTGTTTTCCATGTTCTTGAAGGCCAGTTCCGCTAACTTCAATATCATTTCTCTGTTTCTTTGTTTCGAGAGTTTTTTCGTAAGCTTTTTATGGCTGCCTTGATGTTTCCCATCTTCCCTGTTGGTGTGGATGAGCAGGAAGTGTACGAACATCTCAGTCATAGTTTTGGGAATGTTTTTGGTGTTCCTCTTTTTCAGCATTTGCTGAAATACAATGGCTGCAATCCAACAGAAGACTGGAATGTGGCACAATATGTAGAGACTCCTACATGCCTTAATGTGGGAGATGATTCTGTTGGCATAACTCTCATCACTGCTTCTCTTCCGGAAGTACTCCTCCTTCTGCCTGTCACTAAACCCTCGCACCTCTGTAAGCTGCTGGATATAACGAGCTGGAATTATGTTGGCTGCTGCAGGTCGTGAGGTTATCCAGATTAGCGCGGAGGGAAGCAGAGATCCCTGAATGAGGCTTGTTATCAGAACATCCAACGATGATGTCTGGTTTGAATCAGACACCACTGCGTTCTGTTGAAAGTCGAGTAGTAACCGACTCTCATCTAAACCGTCAAAGATGAAAACAACCTGACATTCTTTGTATCCGTCACTATCCATTAATTCCCTCAGCTCAGGGTGGAATTCCAGCAGGAGCCTGTGAAGACTATACTGATCACTCCTGATCAAATTCAGCTCACGGAATGGAAAAGGAAACATGAAGTCCACATTCTGATTGGCTACTCCATCTGTCCAGTCAAGAATGAACTTCTGCACTGAGACTGTTTTCCCGATCCCAGCAACACCTATGGTCATCACAGTCCTGATGTTCTTCTCCTGTCCAGGTAAGGGCTTGAAGATGTCATTGCAGTTGATTGATGTGTCTTCTGTGGTTTGTGCTCTGGATGCTGACTCTACCTGCCAAACCTCATGTTCGCTATTTATCCCTTCAATCTCGCCTTCTGTGATGTAGAGCTCTGTGTAGATATCACTGAGGTGTGTCTCAGCTCCTGGTTTGATGATGCCTTCAGATATATTCTCAAACCTCCTCTTTAGACTGGCTTTATGAGTCTCTACAACTCTCCTCAGGACCACTTCATCTGTTTGGCACAGAAAATATCATTTTGATGAAGACAACTGCTAGCTAGTACTAGTACTAGTAGCTTTAATAAACACTTCGTTTACTGATCAAATCCAAGATGTGTATGTGTGTGTGTTCAGTATCACAAGAACCACAAGTCATTTCTGTTCATTTGTAAATATTTGCTAATCCTCCATGATCTTCACCTGTTTGTCTCCTCATGGTGATGGAGTCCTTCGGTTCTTGTTCCTTCACTTCACACAAAGACTGATCAGGACCCAACTCACTAAGTAGCCCATAAGATGAAGTCACACAGTCAACCAAAACAAATAATTCCACAAGCTGACAGTTAGTAATAACATTAGCTCAAAGCATGGAGCCAGCTAGCATAAACATTAGCACTACAAGCACATACCATTGAGTCAGTTAACATAAACATTGTCAACAGGGAGAAAGCAAAGAAACACAATTATCTGCACTTGACATTAACTGAAGTTCATCCTTTTGGGCCTTTGCCTTTTTGTTAAGATATTGTAGTAAAGAGTAAAGTAGTGCAGTAAAGAGAAAAGTAATGTAGTAAAGAGTAAAGTAGTGTAGTAAAGCGTAAAGTAGTGTAGTAAAGAGTAAAGCAGTGCAGTAAGGAGTAACATATTGTAGTAAAGCATAAAGTAGTGTAGTAGAGTAAAGTAGTGTAGTAAAGCGTAAAGTAGTGTAGTAAAGAGAAAAGTAGCCTAGTAAAGAGTAAAGTAGTGTAGTAAAGAGAAATGTAGTTTAGTAAAGAGGAAAGTAGTGTAGTAAAGTAGTGTAGTAAAGATTAAAGTAGTGTAGTAAACAGGAAAGAAGAAAATGAGTGGGGAAGGACATGGGGAGTGGGCTTTGGGAACATACCTGCCAGCGAAGTCAGTGAGCGACACAGAAGCAGCCATGCTATTCTCTCTGTTAATAGTTACATAGCTGCCCTGCAAAGGCGAGAGAGTCCACAACTTCAATTTTGGGCTAAAATTGCCCAAAGTTATTGGCATTTGTGGAACAATTAACATTAGTTTTATCATGTGTCAATATCTTGAGTCAATGTGTTTTTTTTTCCGTTCTTTTTGCCATAATGCTGAAAACACATGCAAGCAGAAGATTTTTGGAGTATTTTGTCTTAGTTTTGCACTCGGGTGAATTAGTCTTTTGCCTTTGGCCTTCTGTCTCTCCAGGAAAGACACCCATCTTCGAACAACCACCCTAGGCTATACAAGGATAGGGCTTACGTGTGTAAACGGCACTGGAGTGTTCCACCTCAACCATTACATTACATTACACTTAGCAGACACTTTTATCCAAAACGACTTACAAAAGAAGGACATAATAAGATAACAGATGTATAGAGAACATCGAAGGCACTTAATATAAAGAGATGGTTAGTAGAGTTAGTAGTTTTGTTAGGAAGGGAAGCAGTCTCGGAAAGGTGCCAACCAGAGATCAGTTTTGTTAGGGAGGGAAGCAGTCTCGGAAAGGTGCCAACCAGTGGTGTGGTGATTTAAAAAGAAAGATGGCTAAACTGCTCACGTCACGTGTGTGGTGGGTAAATGCAGAGGCTGAATTTGGTTGTGTGCACTGTGTGCTGTGATGTACAGTGTGTGATCACAATGACCAATGGGACTGACTTTCACTATACACACTGTGGGACAAAAAAAAGCTGTGGGTGTACACTAGTGATCATGATGAGGTCAGCAAACACTGATTTATGATATAAAGATGTGTGTAAAAGGCATTTGCCCTGCACTTCACCCCTGTGTGTGTGTGTGTGTGTGCGCGCACGTTCATGCTATGTGTGTGTGCCCTCCGTGCATGTGTGTGCATGCATACTGTACGTGCATGCTAAGTGTGTGTGTGTGTGTGTGTGTCGGATTGATAAAGAAATTAAAGCCTGGTTAATGGGTCTTTAAGGTGAGCAAACACTGTTTTATAATATGAAGAGGTGTGTAAGTTTGCCCTGCACTGCACCATTGTGTGTGTGTGTGTGTGTGTGTGTGTGTGTGTGTGTGTGTGTGTGTGTGTGTGTGTGTGTGTGTGTGTGTGTGGTTGATAAAGAAATTAAAGCCTGGTTAATGGGTCTTTAAAGACTGGGTGGGTGAACACTAGTGATCATAAGGTGAGCAAACACTGTTTTATAATATGAAGAGGTGTGTAAAAGGCGTTTGCCCTGCACTGCACCATTGTGTGTGTGTGTGTGTGTGTGTGTGTGTGTGTGTGTGTGTGTGTGTGTGTGTGTGTGTGTGGTTGATAAAGAAATTAAAGCCTGGTTAATGGGTCTTTAAGGTGAGCAAACACTGTTTTATAATATGAAGAGGTGTAAAAGGCGTTTGCTCTGCACTGCACCACTGGCTGCCAACCCAGTCTGTCTGAGTTGGACTCTGGACCTCTCTGCACATTTCAAACCGCTAAGCTGCAATCACAGGCAGACTAATGTGTTGGTCCGTGTAGCTGTGACCTTTATATCTGAACCACTAAACAGCAATCACAGGCAGAAAAGGTGGCTATGGTTCACAGTGCCTTTATTCACCCTGTCAATACAGTGCAGACAAGGAAAAGTTGCCATTTATTTACATCGCTAGGCAACAGGTCATTACAATAAGTACTCACTGGTCCACAGAGTAAACAGAAGTAGCCTAAACCTTTTGACAGTGAAATCGACAGCGGGACTACAAGGAATATGTAATGTTGAGATGTACAGCAGAAATATTTCCACATGACTTGATAGTGCGACCATAACACTGATAGTACGCAATGTAGCTTAATATTCATAGAATCAGTTTCAAAAGACAGCCCCGTTTAAAATACATGGGACAATCATGCACTTTGCACCATTTAAAAACATTTTGATTTTTGATTTTTGAAAATCAACGCCTTTAAAACACTTAAGTCCTCAGCAAACATTACGCATGGCTGAACCCTGGAGATATTTATCCAACAAGCTCAGTTGAGGTTTCACACACACACAGGAACTGAACTCTCCACTGTCTACTATTATATTTATATATTCTTTCACCCAAACACAACCCCCATCTTTATACACAGAGAGAGAGAGAGAGAGAGAGAGAGAGAGAGAGAGAGAGAGAGAGAGAGAGAGAGAGAGAGAGAGAGAGACTCAAACCTAAACTTTGTTAACAACCTTGGGGCAGGGTATTCTCTCCCTCTGCTTCACGCACGTCACATGGCCACTGTGCCAATCCTTCACACCCACGGTCATTCGTTCACAGTATTACTAGGATAATGGATAAAATTCATTACTTTACCAGGTGGGCTTATATTCCGGTAGTTGTGTACATCATTTAACATTCGTCTTTCATCCTCTATGGTGTCATACGGCCGCTGTCTTTCTTTACGCTCGTTGTTGTCAGTATTAATAATAATAAAAAAAAACATCTCACTCGTTTGTCTGCAGTCACAATACTCACGAATAAGATTTACAACAGTAACATGCATTAGACATGACTGTTAATGGGATCAGAACGATAACTCAACAGGCGTTCTCGAATTGGCAATCTTTTACATTTTATTTTCGAAGTGTCACTTACCAAAGTATGGGATCTCTCGTCTCTCTCAGAAGTCCCGGGATACTTTATTAGTATTTTAACGACCCCACAGCTTGTCGTTATCCATGTACTTCCAACATCCTCGAAGTTGGTTGCGTACATTGTGCAAGCAAGCGACACCAGAACGCCCTAGAGTGACAGAGTGCTCATTGGCCTCTATCTCTGCCATCTTTGCAGACCTACCAACCAGCTTGCTCTGTGGGCGGGCTTTACAGCTGACTTGACGCCTAACATTCTGTGGTGTAGAATAGATTAGAATACCGTAAAAGTAGTCATGTCCAACACATTTACATTTGCGCTCCATTTCGGAAGTACTATTCATATTTAGCACTGACTGCAAATAAATAGGGTAAGCTATGTGAACATGAACTTGTTGAAAGGGCTATCTGATTATTACAGAACATTAAATATATTAATAATACTTCTGTGACATCTGTACCATTTATAATTTGTATCTACTGCAATTTGGTAATATGCTGCTGGAATCCAAATTTCCCTGAAGGGATTAATCTAGTTTTCTTGTATTCTATTTAATCTGCACCATTCATTTTAAATCTACATTCAGCTTGTTTGGAGCTGGTGGGCAGCCTTTTAAACTGCATTATTTACCTGTTACCTGGTTTCAGAATTCGTCTCATGGCTACAACACTTGCTGAATTATCCCCGATAAACAAATACGAAGAACAACTTCAAGAGTGCAGACATCGGTGACAAAGGTTCTTTATTTACAAAACAAAGTGAAACTTCACCATCAGTTTAGTTCCTCTACAAAAGGCAACAATAAGCCAAATCCATCATCAATTTTTAAAGATGGCAAAATGAAATTACTAAAACAACAATAGAAGTAACCAGCAAATAAAACACAAACTCTGGAGGAAATAAAATTAAAAGCCATGGATGGGTACTGGGACCAAGTGTTCAGGGCCAATGGTATGAATTGGGACCAAGTGGTAGGGCCAAAGACAGGCACTGGGACAAGGATGGGCGCTCGGACAAGGTGGTAGGGCTAAGGATGTGGGTACTTGGACCGAGTGGTAGGGACAAGGGTACGAATTGGGACCAGGCCAAACCCCCCAGGGCAAGGGAAGCAGGCGGCGTCTTCTGCTTTAAATGAGATCCGCCACTGTAAGACAAAGTGATAAACATTAGAACGACATGCTTTAGAACGACACGCTTTAGAACGACACGCATTAGTTCAACAAGTGTGGCCGATGGCATTTAAAGATATGACGTGATAATATAACATAAAATATAATATAAAAGCACTAACTTTTTAATATACACTAGAATCCTTATATACACAAAACCATTATATACACTACACTGTAAGGCTGCTCAATTATGGAAAAAATTGGAATCACAATTATTTGGGCCAAAACTGAAATCACGATTGTTTTGTTTTCCTCAGTAACATGCTTCGTTTTTTGAAAATGTATTCAAAAACATTTCGAAAAAACATTCTTGTACCTTCGGATTTTCTCTAATACTT
>CM050198.1:6154761-6164761 GCA_027475355.1 Coilia nasus
CTCGCGTTCCTTCTGAGGCATGTCTCCGTGCATGGAGGACACCGTGAAGTTGGCCTCCCTCATCTTCTCCGTCAGCCAGTCCACCTACACACACATACACACACAATGAATTTGGCCTTAGCATGAAGAGATCAGTAGCCTCTATGTGTGTGTTGACCTTGTTCTTGGTGCTGCAGAAGATGTGTGTGTCTTGGTGCTGCCTGTGTGTGTGTGTGTGTGTGTGTGTGTGTGTGTGTGTTTACCTTCCTGTTGGTGCTGCAGAAGATGTGTGTGTCTTGGTGCTGCCTGTGTGTGTGTGTGTGTGTGTGTGTGTGTTTGTGTGTGTTTACCTTCCTCTTGGTGTTGCAGAAGATGACGGCCTGTGTGATGGTGAGTGTGTGTGTGTATGTGTGTTTACTAACCTTCCTCTTGGTGTTGCAGAAGATGACTGCCTGTGTGATGGTGAGTGAGTGTGTGTGTGTGTGTGTGTGTTTACTAACCTTCCTCTTGGTGTTGCAGAAGATGACTGCCTGTGTGATGGTGAGTGTGTGTGTGTGTGTGTGTGTGTGTGTTTACTAACCTTCCTCTTGGTGTTGCAGAAGATGACGGCCTGTGTGATAGTGTGTGTGTGTGTGTGTTTACTAACCTTCCTCTTGGTGTTGCAGAAGATGACGGCCTGTGTGATGGTGAGTGTGTCGTAGAGGTCGCACAGCGTGTCAAACTTCCACTCCTCGCGCTCCACGGCCACAAAGAACTGTTTGATGCCCTCCAGAGTCAACTCATCACTGTACACACACACACACACACACACACACACACACACACACACCAGATGTGTAACAAAACAGGTAACAGAATATAATTTTCTTTTTAGAATATATTCTAAGTTCATTTTACTTAGTTAAGCAGCCTAACAATGATTTCTAGGATTCATGCCTACTTGCATGCATATTTTATGTATAAGAATTTCTTTACTGGGTAACAATGAAATTATAGCGTGTGTTTTACTCGTTAAACCACATTTACCGGTCATCTCTAGGATGTCATGGAACACTGTGTGTGTGTGTGTGTGTGTGTGTGTGTGCGCGTGTGTTTACCATTTGACCAGGACGCGGATGGGGTCCACTGTGTGTGTGTGTGTGTGTGTGTGTGTGTGTGTGTGTGTGTTTACCGTTTGACTAGGATGCGGATGGGGTCCGTCATGAACTTGTTGGTCATCTCCAGGATCTCGTGGGGGAGTGTGGCGCTGATGAGGACCACCTGGGTGGCAGGGGGCAGGTAGCGGTAAACGTCATAGATCTGCTCCTTAAAACCTGCATGCGCACACACACGACAACACACACACAGGTCAGAGGTCTGCTCCATAATGCAACACTTAGTATGTTTTTCAACCTGAAAATAATGTTTCCAAAAGCGTTTTTAGTGGTGCAACAGGGTGAAAGCCACTTCAGAATTCGCTTTGCCGCCCTCCGTGGGCTATAACCGCACTAAGTAAGTTTGGAGGAGCAGAGCGTCTTTCTCTAGTTTTCTATGGGAGACAATTCCCCTTCAAACCTGTAGGGGCACCAAAGACGAAAATCACTCAGTGCTGCTTTAAACCTTACATACGCACATGACAAGAACACATGCACACAGGTCAGAGATCTGTTTTATAACACCTAGACACACATACAAAAAAAAAACACAGCTCACAAATCTGCTCTTTCTAGAGTCTAGACGCATACAACCTTCAGCAATGATGACTATAAAAATGAGACAGTATGGACAAAATAAATAAATAAATAAATAAAAAACAAAAACAGGTTACACTTCCACAAATAATTATGCCATCTTCAGCAGTACAGATTCTCCCCCCATGAATACCCACTCGTCTCCATTGACTAGTCAGTAATGCGTCTCCTCCTTTAACTCATCGCAGGTAGAATCGCACCAGTTTAACAATCTGGATAAAATGTGTGTGCATGTGGAGGTGATCAACACAGATAAAGTGTGGCATTTCCCCTCTCTCTCTCTGATGTATTTTGTAGTGGGTGTGGTGTGTGTGTGTGTGTGTGTGTGTATGTGGAGGTGATAAACACAGATGAAGTGTGTCATTTCCCCTCTCTCTCTGATGTATTTTGTAGTGGGTGTGTGGTGTGTGTGTGTGAGAGAGAGTGAGTGAGTGAGTGAGTCAGTGACAGAAAGAGAGAGACTGCGTCCTCACCTTTGTTCAGCATCTCGTCGGCCTCGTCCAGCACCAGCATCTTGATGGCACGAGTCCTCAGACTCCTCCGCCTGATCATGTCTGCCCAGGACACACACACACACACACACACGTTCACTCGGTAAGTTAAGAGAGATATATGTGTACTCAAACTCCTCCGCCTAATCATGTCTGCCCAGGAGAGGAGGAAAGGGGAGGAGGTGAGAAGAGGAGAGAAGAGGAGAGGAGCAAAGATGAGAGGAGGAATAAGAGTAGAAGAGTATGAAGTCAAAGGGATTAGTGTCTCGTTTGATAAAGTAGAGTGAATTCATTGGTCCAGAATATGTAATAACTCACACCTCCTTTATATTTATGTAACACCATGACAACTTTCCCCTTTTATGTTTTTCACCATCAAAGCAACCATGACTATGTGTGTGTGTGCATCTCTATGTGTGTGAATACTGCCTATCTGCATATTCCAGGCGTATATCTGTGTGTGTGTGTGTGTGTGTGTGTGTGTGTGTGTGTCTGTGTGCATCTCTATGTGTGTGAATACTGCCTATCTGCATATTCCAGGCGTATATCTGTGTGTGTGTGTGTGTGTCTGTGTGCATCTCTATGTGTGTGAATACTGCCTATCTGCATATTCCAGGCGTATATCTGTGTGTGTGTGTGTGTGTCTGTGTGCATCTCTATGTGTGTGAATACTGCCTATCTGCATATTCCAGGCGTATATCTGTGTGTGTGTGTGTGTGTGTGTGTGTGTGTGTGTGTGTGTGTGTGTGTGTGTCTGTGTGCATCTCTATGTGTGTGAATACTGCCTATCTGCATATTCCAGGCGTATATCTGTGTGTGTGTGTGTGTGTCTGTGTGCATCTCTATGTGTGTGAATACTGCCTATCTGCATATTCCAGGCGTATATCTGTGTGTGTGTGTGTAGAGCAGAGTAGTAGTAGAGTAGAGAAACTTTATTGATCCCGAAGGAAATTACGGTGTGTGTGTGTGCGTGCGTACCGAAAACACGGCCTGGGGTGCCGGCCACCACATGCTGGCCGTAGTCGAGCTTCCGGATGTCCTCGCCAACGTTGGTCCCTCCGATGCAGGCGTGACACTGCACATTCATGTAGTCACCCAGCGCCAGCAGCACCTGCACATGGGCACAATGACACAGGAGAGAGAGAGAAAGAGAGAGACAGAAGAATGAGGACAGAAAGACAGAAGAGGTGTGTGTGTGTGTGTGTTAGAGAGAGAGAGAGAGAGAGAGAGAGAGAGAGAGAGAGAGAGAGAATAAAACAGAGAAGGGATGAAACCAGTTGGAGAAAGGGAAGACAAAGGAGTTCAGAGGCAGAAGACAGAAAGCTATTTAGTCAGGTCATATAACTCAAGAATGTATTTCTACATACTGTACACACACAACCAGATCTCAGACACACAGAGCTGTGCTCGTACCTTCTGGATCTGTCCAGCCAACTCTCTCGTCGGCGCCAGAATCAGCGCCTGTGTCTCGCGCACCTGTGAGAGAATATTAGTGAGCGACCAGAGCTCTCCCCAAAGGTGACACACTACATAGCACTGTGTGTGTGTGTATATATGGTGGCATGTACTACATAGTACTATGTGTGTGTGTGTTTATAAGGTGGCATACACTACATAGCACTACATGTGCGTGTTTACAAATATGTTTGTGTGTGCGTTTACAGCACTCACCTGGATGTCCAGACACTGCAGCACAGACACACAGAAGGTGGCCGTTTTACCCGTACCAGACTGGGATCTGGGGAGAGAGGGTCACAAACAAACAAATAAACAAACTGAGACACGCATCAATCGCGTGTTTAAAAACTCCCCTCATGAAGTGCCAGTTGCAGTTTTTATGTGCATACTAAAAACGCTACAATGACGAAATTCTGCAAGGACACAGAACCATGAGCATGTCAGAGTATTCCTTAGCGGCCTGGGTCTTTGTTGAAAGTGCATATATATATATATAATCAAATATAACATCAGTTGTGTTTGACACAAGCGTAGGACTTTAAACATGAAGACAATACCAGCCAGATTCGCCACACTTAAAGCCTGGGCTGCAGATACTCACTGAGCAATCACATCTCTGCCCTTGATGATCTGTTTGATGGCTCTCTGTTGGATAGCGGATGGCTTCTCAAATCCTGAAAGGCATTTTCAACACGCAAACGGTTACACTCTTTGGTAAATATCCAAATACAGTGTACAATCTTATTGCATTATTTGATAAACATCTACATCTAAATATCATCATCATAAATCCAATACTGTTTGCTACAGAGTAACATTAGACAATCTTAACAAGCAGAACTCCCTGAAGCCCTGAATTCCACAGCCTACAAAACATGCAGAATGTCCCATTATGCTTTTTGATTACAACTACCTTTCCCTCTTTCGTCATCCTAAGTAAATATTCATATTAGAGCAAAATATACATAACGTTAGAGGAAGATGTACATGGGTGCTGTACATGGGTGGCCGCCTTCTCAACACGAACATCCATAGTTTACATTAGCTTGCTAACAAGTTAGCCAAAAGTAGCCGCCACAAATGTTCCCAAATTGTAGCTTACCCCAAAGTAAATAATTATCGCCATGCTAACACAACAACAATCACCGTTCTACAGAATATCTTACGAGAAACAAAACAAACAAAACAAAAAACTACTTTGGCACATAAAATTATTAAGCGTGGTAGCACCCTAGCCCTCTCTCTTAGCTGAGAGTTACAGGAAACTCTTTAGGGGAGGACATGTTTGGCTAATAACCTAGACACGTTAGCATGAGAGGCATATAATCCATCACATAACACGCCCTACTTCACATTATTACCGCATCAGTCCAACACAACACTGAAAAATAAGGCTATATTTTACAAACTGAAAGAAATATGACTACACAAATATGTCAAACATGACTAATGTACTTGCAACGGCTCGGCTTAAGTGTTAGCGCATTAGCTAGGCCCTGTGTTTCAAAGACATCCTCGGACTCTACCGTAAGCGTAGATCCCACGGAGCAGGTCCTCTCGCAGGCCCATGGTATCGAAGGTTGGCGTAACATCTACCTCTTCACTCGTCTCAAATTCCACTTTGGTCATATCTTCCTCCTTTAGAAGCCGTTTTCTTCCCGGTGCCTGTGCTGCGGCCATCGTGCCCTCTAAATGTTTGCAAAAACTTTGATAAATGAAAAATTACACTGTTCGACGTTCCACACGGAGGAGTCAGAGAAAAGACCGCCGCGTGTGTCGTTGACCTGACGTCATATGGATGCGACAGCTCTCAGGATTGCGCATATTGATGATGAGTTCAGCTCGTTTTCTTCCTGTATCGACAGATTTGCTTGATTTTTGCATGACTTCAACTTGCATAACGTTGTTGTTTGATATATTGTGAGTGTTTTTACTGTCGCGCTGTGAAACGACAATCTTTAGGAAGATATCAGTCACAACGCTACGGATAATGGCAGCTACATCGGTGTTCCAGAGAGTCAGGACCGGATCAAAGATAGGAGCGCAGTATGACCAAGACGGCAACCTTATCCAGGTGGAGACACGGGAGGACGAGGAACAGAATGTGAAACTCACGGAGATACTTGAACTTCTGCTCGCAGCTGGTTACTTCAGAGCCCGCATAAAAGGCTTGTCTCCCTTTGACAAGGTGGTTGGAGGTATGACCTGGTGCATCACAACATGCAACTTTGATATTGACGTCGACCTGCTCTTCCAGGAAAACTCTACTATAGGTCAGAAAATCGCCCTCACGGAGAAGATTGTGTCCGTCTTGCCAAAGATGAAGTGTCCATATCGCCTAGAGCCCCATCAGATCCAAGGTTTGGATTTCATTCACATCTTTCCGGTTGTGCAGTGGCTGGTGAAGCGTGCCATCGAGACTCGGGAGGAGATGGGGGACTACGTGCGCGCCTACTCCGTCTCTCAGTTCCAGAAATCTCACAGTCTGCCCCAGGACGAGGCCTTTTCTCAGAGGAAACACAAAGCTGTCAAGACTGTGCAGGACGTGTGTGACGTCTACAAGCCTCAGCGGAGGTACAAGAGGCAGGCTGTGGCTGGGGAGCACCTTGACGAAGAGTCCCAGGTGCACTCTACCTTGCTGGAGTATGGCAGGCGGTACGGGTACGGCAAGCAGACCCAGAACAAACAGGGCAAGGAGGACAAGAACCTGATCAAGGTGCACGGCGGCGCGCCAGCGGGCCCCACAGAGTTGTCCGAGGAGGAAGACCTGCAGGCCGCGGAGGAGAGCCGCATCCGAGCCCTGATGACCAGCATGGCCTCCATGACGACAGAGGAGGGGCGGCTGACGGCGAGCGCCGTGGGGCAGATTGTGGGGCTGAAGTCGGAGGAGATCAAGCAGATGGCCAGCGCGTACGCCGAGCGGGCGGAGCGGCTGACGGACGACCAGGTGCCGAAGTACGGCTCCACACAGCAGCACCGCCGAACTGTGGCCTCCCTCAACAAGCAGATCCAGCTGCGGAGCAGAGAGCTGGAGGAGATGCAGGCGCGGCGCCTGGAAGTCCAGGGCACGTACGACGAAGCCAAGAAGAAGTTCTCCGACGTGTCCGTGTCGACGGCCAAGCTGCAGAAGGAGCTTCGCGAGCTGGAGGACCTGGAGGGCAACACGGAGTCGAGTAGGGGTGGGTATTGGCAAGGACTTTACGATACGATACATATCACGATACATTTGTCACGATACGATTCTATCACGATACATTGTGATACTGGGTATATTGCAATATATTGTGATATTCTACATAGTTAAGTGAAAATGTAAAAATCGAGCTGAATTATCAGTTGTTATTTACGATCTGGATAGTCTTACATCGTATCAAAACTGAATTAAATCAACATAACTTAGAGTTACTGAACTCAACTTAACTCAAAAACATAAAATGCAAAGGATTTAGAAAATAGACTAGGCTACTGGAGTTGTAATGTAAGTTTAAACTGTGTGTGAGGATTTGATATCATATATTGTGAAAATTAGTATGACGATACATGGCGGTATCAATGTTTAAATCGATGTAGTATATTGTGAAAATTAATATCACGATACATTGCGATATCGATGTTTAAATCGATGTAGTACATTGTGAAATTTAGTATCATGATACATTGCGATATGGATGTTTAAATCGATGTATTACATTGTGAAGTTTAGTATCATGATACATTGTGATATCGATTTTTAAATTGATGCAGTACATTGTGAAATTTAGTATCACGATACATTGCGATATGGATGTTTAAATCGATGTAGTACATTGTGAAATTTAGTATCGCGATACATTACGATATCGATATTTAAATTGATGTAGTACATCGTGAAATTTAGTATCACGATACATTGCGATATGGATATTTCTGCACGCCCCTAGAGTCGAGCTTGCTCGCCGGCCTGCGGGAGCTGGTGGCGACCAACGAGGCCTTGAAGAGCCAGGAGCAGGAGTTCCGGCAGCAGTGTCGGCAGGAGATGGCGCAGCTGCAGCAGAAGATCGAGGACCTGAAGCAGGAGTCCGGCGGCACCGGCGACAGTGATAACGACAAGGAGCAGAGGCGGCTGGTGGAGATGCAGCACAGGGCGGACAAGGAGAAGCTCCAGAAGATCCGCCTGCTGATGGCCAGGCGGAGCCGCGAGATCACGGTGCTGCAGCGGAAGATGGACGAGATCCCGAGCCGCGCCGAGCTGACCCAGTACCAGAAGCGCTTCATCGAGCTCTACGGCCAGGTGTCGGCCACGCACAAGGAGACCAAGCAGTTCTTCACCCTCTACAACACGCTGGACGACAAGAAGGTGTACCTGGAGAAGGAGGTCAACCTGCTCAACTCCATCCACGACAACTTCCAGCAGGCCATGGCCTCCGCGGGCGCCCGCGAGCAGTTCCTGAGGCAGATGGAGCAGATCGTGGAGGGCATCAAGCAGAGCCGCCTGAAGAACGAGAAGAAGAAACAGGAGAGCAAGATGCGGCGTGACCAGCTCAACGACGAGTACCTGGAGCTCCTGGACAAGCAGAGGCTCTACTTCAAGACCGTCAAGGACTTCAAGGAGGAGTGCCGCAAGAACGAGATGCTGCTCTCCAAGTTCAGGGCCAAAGGAGCCTCCTGAGGGACAAGGGCCGAATCAGAAATGGTCACTCGGTCACTGTCCAACAAAAGAATGTAACTCACACCCCATACAACATAACTCACACTCTATCGTAGTGCACTTTGAAGTGCATGAGTAAACATTTTGGACACAGCCCTAGTACACTTCATAGGGAACAAAACAGTGTAGCTCACAGCCTATGTAGTACACTATATAGCTCTGGAGATCTTGGCTGTGTCCGAAATGGTCACTCATTCAGTGTATAGTGTACTACATAGGGTGTGAGTTAGACTATTTTGTTCCCTACATAGTATACTCCATAGGGTGTGAGTTAGACTGTTTTGTTCCCTACATAGTATACTGCATAGGGTGTGAGTTAGACTGTTTTGTTCCCTACATAGTATGCTACATAGGGTGTGAGTTAGACTGTTTTGTTCCCTACATAGTATACTGCATAGGGTGTGAGTTAGACTGTTTTGTTCCCTACATAGTATGCTACATAGGGTGTGAGTTAGACTGTTTTGTTCCCTACATAGTATACTACATAGGGTGTGAGTTAGACTGTTAGTGCACTTTGAAGTGAATGAGGTCACAGCTTGAAATGTTTACTCGTTCAGTATATAGTATACTATGTAGGCAACAAAACAAAGCTCTCACCCCTATATAGTATAACTCTCACCCCTATATAGTATAATATGTAATGAATGAGTGAACTCTCACCCCTATATAGTATAATATGTAATGAATGAGTGAACATTTCGGACGCAGCCAAGATGTCTACAGCACGCGTACGCTTGACACACATGCAGAGACTTTATACTAACTTCACTTTGTCTTTATCAGGATGACTAACAGGATGATTGTAAAGGCTGCCGTTTGGGTTAATGGGTTGCTGCTTCCTCTGGTAGAGGATGTATGCATCTCATTTCACAATTTCTTTTGGCCAAATTTTGCACGCTGACATCTGAATAAGAAAATCATCATGATTTTTTTTTTTTTTTGATTTTGCATTAATTATACAAATGCAGTTCACTACCGTATGGTGGATACCTTATGTGTTGTGATACATTTGAGAATGGAATTTAAAAAATGCCTGTCATTTTTACCTGGCAGGTAAACATTAGTGATTTCTCTAACCAACATCAGTGTTAAAATGTTAACATTGGCATCAGTGCACTTAACATGTTATATGATTATCAACACGTCTGTTATTCCAATGACTAATAATCATTAAAGATTTCTATTACACCATTGTGGTTTGGCTGTGTGGATACACTCTTTATAGTGTCGGGTTTTCACCATGTCTTTAAAGCAATACTAAGTAGTTTTTGTCTTCGGTCGCCCTACAGGTTGAAAGCAGATTTGTCTCTCATTCGAACTACAGAGAGATGGCTACGAAACTCACTTAATCTGGTTATAGCCCATGGAGGGTTGCAAAGAGAATTCAGAAGCATCTTTCACCCTTTCTTTATAAGTTGATGAACCACTGAAACGATTTTGGAAACATTTTAAAGTTGAAAACACTGCTTAGTGTTGCTTTAACTAGCATTAATGTACCAAATAAATGTCCATCAAAGCACGTTTTAAAAATCATTTCAATACATTGAAGACATGATGTGAGAAAAACAATTTTAACACAACTCAAAATAGATGAAGGAGATGAGGCCTACAGTTTGTAACTGTGTTAAGGACCACACTTCATCTATGTTAAAGCA
>CM050198.1:6174761-6179761 GCA_027475355.1 Coilia nasus
ACACAGACACACACACACATACACACAAACAAATACACACAATGCAAGACACGCACACACAATGCAAGACACACACACACACACACGCACACACACACGGTGCAAGACATACATACACACACGTACACACACACACACACACTCTCTCACCTGACATGATGGTGAACCCTGGTGGCAGGACGATCCCGGCGGAGGAGGTTGCCGTGGCGATGCTGGGCGTGGCCATGCTGGGCGCGTGTGTGGCGATGGTGCTCTTGAGCACGCTAGCGTTGGCGCTCTGCAGCGCACCTCCCACGCCCACTCCCACTCCCACTCCAGACCAGCAGGGGGCAGCAGCAGCAGCAGCAGCGGTGGAGGAGGAGGAGGAGGAAGAGGAGGGGAGAGGGGGAGGAGAGGAGGAGGAGGAGGAGGAAGACGGAGGAGTGGAGGTGGCACTAGGAGCGCCGCCCTGGAGGGAGGACAGGGTAAAACCCACCTGAGGGAGAGAGAGAGAGAGGGAGGGAAAGAGAGAGAGAGACACAGAGAGAGACAGAGAGTAAGAGAGAGAGAGATGAGAAAGAGAGAGAGAGAGAAGGATAACACTTTTTAATTACACCACCATCTCCATTTTACACGTGATTACATCACAACAACATCATACACCACAAATCACACTCCACACACACACAAGGACATGTAACAACAACAGCATACACCACAAATCACACTCCACACACACACAAGGACATGTAACAACATCACACACCACAAATCACACTCCACACACACACAAGGACATGTAACAACAACAGCATACACCACAAATCACACTCCACACACACACAAGGACATGTAACAACGACTGCGTGCACATGGAGGAGTTGAATCCGATTGGAAATGGTTTGGGATCGTATCGACTTCATGGGCACAGGCTAAGGATCGTATAGGGATTGGTTTCGCGAATCCGATTGCAACCCCTGGCTTGAGCCGGTTACAATCCGCTTGGTGCCACCTTGTGCACGGTTATTGGTTTGGATTTGTGTACTGCGCATTAAGGCTGTCAACGAATATTCGAAATTCGAATATATATTAGAATAGTTTTTTAAAAAAGGAATTCGAAGGTGAAAGTTAATATTCGAATGTGAAAAAAACGTGCACTTGTGCTTTGGAATGTCGAAGGCAAAAGAAATACTCCGTGTCTGCTTAGTGAGAGTAAAATCCACCCACACGGTAAATTCCATGGCAAACCAATAAAAACGAGGACATTTACATCACTTTATGAACGCGTCTTTTCCTCCGCTGGGAATATAGTAAATAAAAAGAGATCGGCGCTGGCCCCTTCAAATGTGGACTATCTTGTGTTTTTGGCAAATAACCTGTAGGTCTTCAGGCCAATAAGACACGACGGTGACAGTTTTTCTTTTTTATACAAGTACCAAGAATGTAAGTAGCCTTTTCGTTTTTAATAGCGATTTATTTTTTATGAACCTCTAACCTTACAGTTTCGTGCACTTCAGGCTTGCACTGGTTTGTTTATTTATAGTTTCATGTCAGGGAAAAGTGTCATGTTTAGGCCTACCTCACTACAGCTCGCTCGGAGTATTCCAGGTTTTAAAAAAACGTGCGCAGAGAGCGTTAGGGTGCGGGCGAGAGAGAAAGAGCGTGTGCGAGTGAGAGTGCGGTCTTGGCAAATATTTTTTTGATTTACTTGTTTTGTGTAGGTAATGTATTCTTAAATATGTTTAAATAAACTACCTATACAAGTAGTTATGTCTCTTTGTACCACTCGATCCAAGAAGCTTCTGTCCCTTATTTTCATCCATACTGAACGTCGAGGCTTTCAGTATTTCACCACTGGGCAGTGGTGGCCTACTGGGCAGTGGTGGCCTAGCGGCTAAGGCATCGGACCTGTGACCGCAAGGATCGCAGGTTCGAATCCCAAGTCGCCAGTAGTGCCACTGAGGTACCCTGAGCATGGTACCGTCCCCACTCACTGCTCCCCGGGCGCCGTTGTCATGGCTGCCCCCTGCTCACATGTGTGATGGGTTAAATGCAGAGGTTGAATTTCGTTGTGTGCACTGTGTGCTGTGCTGTGCCGTGTGATCACAATGACAGAAATGGGAGACTTTCACTTGACTTTCACTTTTTTCTATTGCCTGCTCTAAACAAGTCTCGGTGTCCTCAATTGCTTGTAATATCAAACGCCGACGGCACAGTTCATGTCGTATCAAGGAAACCAAAAACGCTGTTTGTTCTTTCATACGGACTTCCAAACAAAGGAGAATGCACAGCACGCATGCAGATGCTGCTCTGTCAACCTCCTCGAGCGCTATCTTTGTTTTGTATGCCGCCAGATAGTTTGTTTATTTTCTTTTTAGCAGCCGTTAACCTGAAGTAGTTCTAACACCACTTGTTGAAAGGAATATAGCGCCATCTAGCATAGCGGAAACGGCCAGATCTCTGACCATTATCCGCTTACACGAACTCTCATGTGCACAGGGATTTGGGACAGACCACCCGTTGGGTAGCAACTCCCAATCCAATCCCAATCCAATCCGATCCTACCATGTGCCCGTTGTGAACAACAGCATACACCACAAATCACACTCCACACACACACACAAGGACATGTAACAACAACAGCATACACCACATATCACACTCCACACACACACACAAGGACATGTAACAACAACATCATACACCACATATCACACTCCACACACACACACAAGGACATGTAACAACATCATACACCACATATCACACACACACACACAAGGACATGTAACAACAACATCATACACCACAAATCACACTCCACACACACACACAAGGACATGTAACAACAACATCATACACCACAAATCACACTCCACACACACACACAAGGACATGTATAAACAACAGCATACACCACAAATCACACTCCACACACACACAAGGACATGTAACAACATCATACACCACATATCACACACACACACACACACAAGGACATGTAACAACAACATACACCACATATCACACACACACACACACACACACACAAGGACATGTAACAACAACAGCATACACCACAAATCACACTCCACACACACACAAGGACATGTAACAACATCATACACCACAAATCACACACACACACACACACACACACACAAGGACATGTAACAACAACATCATACACCACATATCACACACACACACACAAGGACATGTAACAACAACACACACCACATATCACACACACACACACACACACACACAAGGACATGTAACAACAACAGCATACACCACAAATCACACTCCACACACACACAAGGACATGTAACAACATCATACACCACAAATCACACACACACACACACACAAGGACATGTAACAACAACATACACCACAAATCACACTCCACACACACACACAAGGACATGTAACAACAACATCATACACCACAAATCACACTCCACACACACACAAGGACATGTAACAACAACAGCATACACCACAAATCACACTCCACACACACACAAGGACATGTAACAACAACATCATACACCACAAATCACACACACACACACACAAGGACATGTAACAACAACAGCAAGAGAGGAAAAGAGAGAACGAGAAAGATATAAAACAGAGAGAGGGAGAGAGAGAGAGAGAGAGGGAGGGAGAGGGAGATAGAGAGAGAGGGAGATAGAGACAGAAAGGGAGAGAGAGAGGGAGAGAGAGAGAGAAAGGGAGAGGGAGAGAGAGAGAGATGGGAGGGAGAGGGAGAGGGAAAGAGAGAGGGAGATAGAGAAAGAGGGAGATAGAGAGAGAGAGGGAGATAGAGAGAGAAAGGGAGAGAGAGAGGGAGATAGAGAGAGAGAAAGGGAGAGAGAGAGGGAGATAGAGAGAGAGAAAGGGAGAGGGAGAGATAGAGAGAGAAAGGGAGAGAGAGAGGGAGAGAGAGAGGGAGAAAGGGAGAGGGAGAGAGAGAGGGAGATAGAGAGAGAGAGAAAGGGAGAGGGAGATAGAGAGAGAAAGGGAGAGGGAAAGGGAGAGAGAGAGGGAGATAGAGAGAGAGAGAGGGAGAGGGAGATAGAGAGAGAGAGAGGGAGAGGGAGATAGAGAGAGAGAGAGAGAGAGAGAGAGAGAGAGAGAGAGAAAGAGGGAGATAAGGAAAGTGAGTAAGAGACAGAGCAAACAGAGCAGGAGAGATGGGAGGATGGGAGGATGGTGATATGATGTCACTCTGAACAAACATAAAATTCCTCACTTGCAAAAGCAAGCACACACAGACATGCCACACACACACACACACACACACACACACACACACACACACACACACACACACACACACACACACACACACGTGCAAGACACACATACACACACACACACGCACACACACATGCAAGACACACATACACACACACACACACACACACACACACACACACACACACGTGCAAGACACACATACACACACACACACACACACACATACATGCAAGACACACATACACACACACACACACACACACACACACACACACACACACACACACACATGCAAGACACACATACACACACACACAGACGTGCTCTCACATGCAACAGGTTCACAGTATCCCCCATTATGAGGCTTGTGCCAGTGTTGGTTTTGATCAAATTGGGGATGCGGTGTTTACATGAACGCAGAGTAACGGGGAGCAGAGTAAAACACTAGTAGTAAAAAAGTAGTGATGTAAGCATGGGGCAACCCCCTCAGGGAAAGCTCTACATGCGGAGCTGTCAGTGGGCAACCCCCTCAGGGAAAGCTCTACATGCAGAGCTGTCAGTGGGCATCCCCCTCAGGGAAAGCTCTACATGCCGAGCTGTCAGTCAAGATTCACAGGAGACAACCCCCTCAGGGAAAGCTCTACATGCGGAGCTGTCAGTGGGCAACCCCCTCAGGGAAAGCTCTACATGCCGAGCTGTCAGTCAAGATTCACAGGAGACAACCCCCTCAGGGAAAGCTCTACGTGCCG
>CM050198.1:6187261-6202261 GCA_027475355.1 Coilia nasus
CAATACCTGATTCTCATAATTGTAACTAAGTGGACTTGCAATTAAAACACAACAAAACAAGAATGAAGATGTCCGAGTTGATCCATATAACCCTGATGTTGGCTTAGGACTTTTTCAAGTTTGGGCAGACTTCAAATAAAAATAACCCAGGATAACTTGACAGGACCCTCTCGATTCCCATTTATCTCTATGGGACCCCAATGACTCCACAAAGCAGCATAGTGCCTGATCCTCTAAATCTATGTCATTAGCTCTCTTGTGCTTCAGAGCCCAGCCCCCAGTTGCTTTCCGCTTCCGAACGCTCACTGCTCACGTCACGTCATGCCTTTCATCCATTAGGCTATTCATCAGAAAGAGACAAAAGCTTTCAAATCAGCCAGACACTCATTCCACCTCTAAATCCAACAGTCTTAGCAGGCTAGCTGTTGATGTGCTTCAAAGCCCAGCCTACCATTGATTTCAGTTTCCAAACGCTCATTACTCAATGTCACCTCACATGTGTCACCCAGTATTACTTAGAAAGAGGCCTAAGCTTTCAAATCAGCCAGACACTCATTCCACCTCTAATCCACCAGTCTCAATGGGACGACTCGACTCTGACAGACCGCAGCGAAAAGATCCTCCCTGTGTTTCCGCCCGGTTTCGAACCGGGGACCTTTCGCGTGTGAGGCGAACGTGATAACCACTACACTACGGAAACCTGTGGCAGCCTAGCCGCGCCCCTTAGCTCATGGTTTCTCGGGTTACAGGGCAGAGAGGCAGAGCATGGCAGCCTTCAGGTTTGGCCTGTTGCCCTCCTTCATACTTCATACACAGCCAGATTTACAGCAGAAGAAATGAGGTCTTAAGGAGTGATTAGGCCTCTCCAGCTGAGCTTCAGGGGGGTTTAGCACATTAAAAATGTGTTTCCGCCCGGTTTCAAACCGAGGACCTTTCGCGTGTTAGGCGAACGTGATAACCACTACACTACGGAAACCTGATGGCCCCACCGACAGTGGTGGGGTCACATGAATGCCGAGCTATCCCAAAGTACAGCCCATCATTCTCACAGCATGTTCATGTTTGTGTGTGTGCGTGCATGTCTGCATATGACGGTGGATGTTTGTTGTGGATATGAGGGTGTGTGTGTGTTGGTAGATGGGTTCTTCTACAGCATGTGATTGTGTGTGTGTGTGGAGTTTCCCTATGCATGAGATCAAGCTTATTCATACACAAAGAACACACACACACATGCGCACACACACACATCCCCTCCTACACAGCAGACACAGACACACAACATGCACTTGTGTATGCTTGGTTTACAGTAAGTCTTTAAATCATAAGTGTATGTTGTGGTATGGGCATGTATTGATGTTTCTGTGTGTGTGTGTGTGTGTGAGCGTACACATGTAGGTGTGAGTGTGTTCATGTGTGTGTGTGGGTGTGCTCCGTCTCCCTCTGCTATAGTGTGTGTATGTGTGTGTGCGTGTGCGTGTGTGTGTGTGTGTGTGATGTCTTCAGTCTCCCTCTGCTATAGTGTGTGTGTGTGTGTGTGTGTGCGTGCGAGTGTGTGTGCTAGAGCAGCTTCTGCTCCTCTGTGGTTGCTTAGTGACGGATCGGTGTGATGCGTTTCCCATGGCGACAGTTTGTTTTAAATGAGAGAGAGGGAGGGAGGGAGAGAGAGAGAGAGAGAGGGAGGGAGGGAGAGAGAGGGAAAGAGAGAGAAAGAGAGACAGAAGGAGCTTTCACACTGCAGGACACGGGGTGGCGACACGGTACAACACGCTAATTTACCCCGGAATGGCATTGTGAATGCACGGCGTGTTTTTGAACCCTCTTCTGAAAAGGTGGGTTGAGGAGGCGTAGCCCAGTGGCACTGTAACATTACGCCACGCATATTGCTGGGCGTGTACAATGACGTGAATGACCCTTGCATCGTAGTAAATACACCTGTCTGCAAAGTTTTCATTCAGTTTTTTAAAACAACCATGGCGAGACACACAGAGTTGTTGCTGGCTCTTTGCACAACCATTCAAGGGCAAATGACATGGTACTGTACTGCACCTAGATGCTTACATGGGATTGCAAATATTTGCAAAGAATACATTTGATGCCGATTTACTGTAGCTATTTGTACATGGCACCATCAGGTGAACTATAGCGCTATCATTAAATAATTTACTCTATCCACAAATTTTGCGCCCACGTCGAAAAAGCCCTTAGGGTGAAGATGCACTGGGGATATTTGCAGTCACATATTTTGGGATATTCACAATATATGGAGATATATTGATGGATGCGCTCTGGACATATGTTTCCTTAACAAAACAGTAGCGCTATCATCAAACATCACTCTACAGTTTTCAAACATTTTACTCTCCTGGTTGAAAGGCACACAACACACAATGATTTGTCTCTCAAAATATGCTGTTTATTTAACATAAAATGTTCGGCATAGCATTTACCCTAGCATTTCCATTGTCATGTCATTGTTTTGTGTTTCTAAAAAAATGTTTCCCGCGACCACGGAGTTTAAAATGACGCTACGACTACCGGGGTAACAGGAAGTGAACTCGCATTTTTGTTTTTATTCAAAATCATGCACTTCCAAACAACACCGAAATGGGGGATATTATTCCTTGCACATTTAGGCTACATGATAAAGCTGTTGACCAACAAACATGCACAGCATCTAAATTAAAAACAAATTACGAACTCACGTTGGGTGAGTTATATATGATTTAGGCCAAATAAACAGCATGTTTCGAAAGACAGTCTTGCCTCTGCTGGTGTTCACGCTCGCCCCGTGTCGCAAAAAAAGTGTAGGGTCCGAGGTGGGTCGAATTGGCGTGTCGTTTGGACACGCCACCCCGTGTCGGCAGAGTGAACGCAACAGACGACCCACTAATTTCGTCTGAAATTACCGGTAAATTGGGCAGTGTGAAAGTGGCTAGAGAGAGAGAGAAAACTAAACTCATCCTGTAATCCTGAGAGAGTTCTGTCGTTCCTCTAGAGAGGGAAACTGAGTGCTAAAGAGGGAGAGGGAGAGAAAGAAAGAGGGAGAGACAGAGGGATAGATAGAGAGAGAGAGAGGGATAGATAGAGATAGATAGAGAGAGAGAGAGAGAAAGAGAGAGAAACAGATAGAAATAACTACTCGTCCTGCAATCCTGAGAGAGCTCTGTCGTTCCTCTAGAGAGGGAAACTGAGTGCTAAAGAGCGAGAGGGAGAGACAGAGGGATAGAGAGAGAGAGAGAGAGAGAGAGGGAGAGACAGATGGATAGAGAGAGAGAGAGAGAGAAAGAGAGAGAAAGAGAGAGAGAGAGAGAAAAAGAGAGAAAGAGAGAGAGAGACAGGGAGAGGGAGAGACAGAGGGATAGATAGAGATAGAGAGAGACAGAGGGATAGATAGAGAGAGAGAGAGAAAGAGACAGGGAGAGACAAAGGGATAGATAGAGAGAGAGAGAGAGGGAGAAAGAGAGATAGAGATAGAGAGAAATAACTGTACTCATCTTGTAATCCTGAGAGAGTTCTGTCATTCCTCTCCAGACTGTGGGAAATGTGTCCCTTCTACACACAGCATGGCCCTCATTCACCGCACACACACACACACACACACACACACAGCACAGCCCTCATTCACTACACACACACTACACACACACTCACTACACACAAACACACACACAAACAAACACACAACACGGCCCTCATTCACTACACACACACACACTCACTCACTACAAACACAGACACTACACACACATTACACACACACTCACTACATACACTCTACACACACACACTACACTAACGGGTAGCCTACTGCAGTATCACTGCATGCACCTGGCTAACAGGTAGCCTAGCGCAGTATCACTGCATGCACCTGGATAACAGGTAGCCTACTGCAGTATCACTGGCTACACCTGGATAACAGGTAGCCTACTGCAGTATCACTGCATGCACCTGGCTAACAGGTAGCCTACTGCAGTATCACTGCATGCACCTGGCTAACAGGTAGCCTAGCGCAGTATCACTGCATGCACCTGGACAACAGGTAGCCTAGCGCAGTATCACTGCATGCACCTGGATAACAGGTAGCCTACTGCAGTATCACTGCATGCACCTGGCTAACAGGTAGCCTACTGCAGTATCACTGCATGCACCTGGATAACAGGTAGCCTAGCGCAGTATCACTGCATGCACCTGGATAACAGGTAACCTACCGCAGTTACTAGTAGTGACTGCTACCGTGAGATGTTTGTTTTCAATACCATATTAAAATAGTTACAAATTCAGTTAGAGTTATGTTGATTTCACTGAAATTCAGTTTTACCGATTTATGCAGTATATCACAGGATATTGCAATATACCCAGTATTGCAATGTATCGTGATAGAATCGTGTATTGTGTGGATATGTACACTGTATCGTGAACTCCTTGCCTACATCCACCCCTACTTCACTGTAAGTCTGGATAATAGCATCAGCTAAATGCAATGTAATGCAACGCCAACTACCTGAAAACAGCCTATAGATTTAACCCCCAATGCCAAATACATACAAATTAGGGCTGCACGATATTGGGAAAATGTGCTATATGCGGTGACATTGCTGAATGTTGCGATGACGATGTTTTGCGATAAATAAACTTAATTATGTGAAAAAAAAATTATGTTAAAACATTTAAATACTTAAATATAGTTTTAGCATCTTTCAGCTTAATCTTCACCGCTAGGCCGTAGCCAGTGCGCAGCCTATGGGGGTTGATATCAAGGGCAGTAGGACTCAATTTGTTTTCCCCAATATCTTCATTTGTGGAGCATGAAACATCTTACAGTAATGTCCCATTTATTGCAGTTAAGCCATGTTTTGCGATATGTACATCATGACGTATATTGCGGTATCACAATATTTTCGATATATTGTGCAGCCCTAATACAAATACATGCTCCACCTACAGTAGCAACTACTTACACTCAAGCAAGACCCCAGCCTGCCTCCTCTATTGACGATGTGAACTTCCTACAAATGAGCAGAGATGGGCCTGCTTTATTTATCCTGAAGGAAATTAGGCAAATTAAATGATCATGTAGCCTACAATGTCAACTATGCACCAGTATCGTGTATAACATATAATATCATCACATTACAAGCATCATATGCGTCTTTTTTGAGATGAGTTTTTAAAACTCATCTCAAAACCCACTTTTATGCCTTGTATAAAATGGTTTTAGTTTACTTATGTCTTATATGGGTCTTTTAGTTTATGTATTTGTTTTTAACTTTCATTATTTGTTTTTATGCATTGTTTTAGCTTATTTATCATTTTCTCTTAGTTATTTATTACCCTAAAATCATTTTACGCCTTGGCGTCTTATACTACATGCTTCTTGTTTTACAAACATATTATTTATTATTTATCATTTATTGTCACTAATGTCGCTAATGTCAACAGTAAACTATACTCGGACTTCTGTGGATGTGATTGGCTGTTTGAAAAAGAAAAAAAAAATGCACATTTGTGCATCAAGTGCTGTCAGGAAAGTCTCAAAAATCCACAAATAAATGCAGGGGTATTCACAAATATGTACGGTGGTTTGTAAATGCAGTTATGGGTTTGTGAATAAATGTAACTGCACTGACATGTGTGCATCTCATAACATTTTTTTAAAATTGAGGAATGCATTTGTGAATGGTGTCACATTTATTTGTAAGTCATGAATTATATTTGTGAATCGCGTTACATTTGTTTCTGAATGAAGAAATATATTTGATAATTTTGAGACAAAACTATCTCCATATGCAAACACTCTGTCATATGCACACCTGCAGGCATACATACACACACCTACATGTGCGTGCACATACACACACACTCTCCCTCACATAAGCACGTACACACACACACACACACACACACACACACACAGTGCAGCAATCATGCTGACTGGTCTATTGCCTGTCTTATAGCATGTCTTTATGAAGTGTAGTTGCATCTCCAGTGACTGCAGGTTTGCATGGTTGGTAACAATGTAATAACGTATAGTGGTCGTTCTTACAGTATGATAGTGAGTTGCACAGTGGACAGTGGGACGTATTGGGCATGCACAGACATCTATGATGACCACTGAGCATGCACAGACATCTATGATGACCATTGGGCGTGCACAGACATCTATGATGACCACTGGGCATGCACAGACATCTATTCTGACTACTGAGCATTTACAAACATCTACGCTGACCACATGAGTTTCTGAAATAGCATCCCAAGTAATAAGAGGGCTATGACTAGTGCCTGGATGCAACAGATGTAGTCACGTCAAAGGGGATATCCCGTGTTGATGCAACGTCGCAAACACTGTGTGTTAGTGGGTGTCATTTCTGTAGTGAGCATCTGACTCGTCTATTTAGCCTGGGTCAGCAAACGGTTGTGCAAGACGACGTTGACAAGTTTATGTGGCCCTCGCATCACGGCACGGCACACGTCCTGCCGCTGACCCAAGAGGATATGACATTGCGGTAACTCTTCTGCTTCCACAGCAAACAACATGCGTCGTGTTGGCCTGTGTGGATATCTCAACTACAGGAGATTCATGTGTCGTCCTGGCGCAACAGCTAGCGTCTAACAAACTTTTAGTGCCACAACTCGGATGGGAAGTTGTCAGAATAGCTGTATAACTTAGCTGCTGCAAAGCTAATGGCTTAGCGAGCCGCACAGACACCATGCTTCATAGTCATCGTCACAATACGGTCTGGTTAGCTTTGACAGCATACATGAGTTGCACTGACATACCTTTTTCATGATCCCCGTCTTCCTTTTGCTAAACGTGGTATACCGCCTCAGCTTGTTGTCGATAAATTCCATTTTGATTTTGACTCGCCCGCGAGTCTTCTTGCCTGGCTTCGCACCGGCCACGCCACCTGCGGAAGCTCCGTATCCACCTGGTGCCAAGGCCATTGCCCCCGAGGAGCTCCCGACCTCCATCTCCGCTCTCTCTCGCTTTACCCCTCTCCTGTCCCCGGCTGAACCTATGTCCTCGTCATCCCCCGAATCTGATTCCGCGTCGGAGCAACTGAGGACCACATCTACAGACTCCCTTTCGTCATACCTGCCACTGTCTGGCATAGGCATTCCTGCATTTATCCCACCGACACTTCCAGATGTATTGGCAACCTGTAGCGTCGTTAATCCAGTCCCGTTACCAGAGCGCACACCCCCTCGGGTACCCATACCTGTGCTGCTACCCGCAAACATCAAAGGCACGTTCCCCCAGGTCGTCCGTCCGCCCCAGCGAGGAGCTAACAGCAACCGACGCTGTTGCTGTTCAGTAGTTCGATGAACTGTTCTTCAAATATAAATTTACCCCGGTGACCAAGGCCCGTTGTCAGATGGTTCAATTTATGCTCGGTGTGTGGCTGAAAGCGCAAGTCCACTTTATTCAGGTAAGACAGCGATGGATAACGTTAGCTTTCACCTATCTTCAGTTGACAATCGGTGTGCAAAAGTCTGTACTGCGCCTTTGATGAGAGTAGTTATGCGGATCTGATCACGTATCTTCAACAAGCGTTACAAACAAAAATACCATCAGTATGAGAAGTAATTTAAGCCACAACAACTGAGCAAAGTTTACAAAGTGATGTTTCCGCCTACAGTCCATCAATCAAAACCACCCCCCCAGAAACATACACTGCATGCCACATATGGAAATGGCGAAGCACGGCCTGAAAAAATAGCTCCGCTTAGAAACCTAGTCCGTCATGAAAATGTCGTAAACAACCACCATTTTGTCCCCTGGTGAGTAACGTCCGATCATACTACAATAAGCACGTCCAAACGAAGACAAACTGGGTTAGAAAGCAACAGAAATGTGATGTTCAGATGTAGCCGAGGTAGTCGTTATAAATGCCAGATCTACTTCCCTCCATATAAAGAGATACAATGTTGCCTTTTATGGTCTTGGCTCTCCTTATTTGGTGAGTCACGGTGCCCTGCTATCATTGGTTACTTGAGTTGAAGAGCCGAGGGCTGTCATTGGTTCACAGGCCCTCACGTCAGAGGGTTTGAACTCTCCTCGGTGTGAGTGTTGGTTTAAGCGACTTGGGACTTGGGGACGACTCGACTCACAGACAGTAAAGGGACGATCACAATTACCAGAGGAAAGTCCATAGCGAAATAAATTAATTGGCTAAACTTAGGAGATGTACATAAGCAATACCTGCAATACCTTTACAACCACACACCTTGCGGCAGACATAGTCTCATGTTTGCGCAAAAGGTAAAGTATATAAAATATATAGGTCTAGCCTGCATAAGAGGCTATCAGGATGATATGCGTAGTGTCGTTTTGCAGCTATTTTAGGCTAAAGTGCATTCATTGTCTCCCACACACAAAGAAACAAAACCAACTGCACACACTGTTGTTTCGTACTTACTGCGGCAATTTGTGCAGTCAGTCTCTAGAACTATAAGTGGATATTTTGTTAGTTTATTTAGGTAAAGAAGATTAGAAGACACTAGCAGCCCTCTAGGGCACTATCAGGTGACAGACCTCTCATTCCACGACTAATTGCTTTGCTGCTGGAGTTGGTGGATCACTGTTATGAAAATGACCACTAGATGTCACCATAACCCCGGTTTTGCTGCAAAAAGGAACGTTTCCAGTCCAATCCATCTTTTCTTTGGGAGACAAATTATATCTGACGTTTCTCCCAATAATAAATAAAGTGAGTTACATATAAACCTTGAATAGAAAATACTGCTGAATAAGAAATATGGCATGGGAATGACACCTACAGCAAATGATTGTGTAGCCTACTTCATGTTTTTTTTTTCCAACAGATCCAATATTTGCTTTTTTTTTTTTTTTTTTTTTTTAAAGCAAGGTTATTTTAAGTTGCCTCTGCTATTCCAACCGTAGTGTATATAACAACACTGTTATAACGGTAACTAAACGCTGAATAATAATAAACATTTAAAAATATAGCAAACAATCCATTCATACTAAGTATTATAATGGTTTATTAAACAGTAGGTATACATTTTTAAAATGCTCTTTTTGTGCCTTGCTATATTACTGAATGACCTAATTTTATACCTGTTTGTTGTCTGTATTCTAGAGAAAATAAGCATGTTGGCAGCAGAAGTGCAGTGTATTATGTACACTTATGTAAGTGCTAGGACTTGTCCTATGATTGTTGACCAATTTGTGCAAAGAGCTAGTAGGCTACACCCCTTTGCCTGTATCACGTACATTTGTGACAGGTGCTAACATTACCCCTTGCTTGTACATATGTGCTAGATGCTAACACTGCACATTCTGGTCTGTACACATGTGCTACATGCTAACACTACACCTTGTCTGTATGTGTAAATGTGCTACATGCTAACACTGTCTGTATGTAGGCCAACACTGGGTGTGCTAGGTGCTAAGACTGCACATTAGGACCTGTGGGGTTTTGCATCATGCTAGCAGCTGCCCAGGGATACCTGTGCCAGTGGGTGCATGCCTACAGGGATACCTGTGCCAGTGGGTGCATGCCTACAGGGATACCTGTGCCAGTGGGTGCATGCCTACAGGGATACCTGTGCCAGTGCCTGCATGCCTACAGGGGCTGTGCCATGGCACGTTTCAGGCTATGAGGACTCTCTCCAGACATGCCCTCAAACACAGAGAGAGAGAGAGAGAGAGAAAGAAAGAGAGAGAGAGGGAGAGAGTGAAAGACAGAGACAGAGAGAAAGACAGTGAAAGAGAGAGACAGAGAGAAAGAGAGCGAAAGACAGGGAGACAGAGACAGAGAGAAAGACAGTGAAAGTGAGAGAGACAGAGAGAGAGAGTGAAAGAGAGAGAGAGTGAAAGACAGACAGAGACAGAGAGAGATAGAGACAGAGAGAGAGAGGGAGAGAGTGAAAGACAGAGAGACAGACAGAGAGAGTGAAAGACAGAGAGACAGAGAAAGAGAGTGAAAGAGAGAGAGAGTGAAAGACAGACAGAGACAGAGAGAGATAGAGACAGAGAGAGAGAGGGAGAGAGTGAAAGACAGAGAGACAGACAGAGAGAGTGAAAGACAGAGAGACAGAGACAGAGAAAGAGAGTGAAAGAGAGAGAGAAAGAGAGTGAAAGAGAGAGAGACAGAGAGAGAGAGTGAAAGAGAGAGAGTGAAAGACAGACAGAGAGAGTGAAAGAGAGATAGATAGAGAGAGAGAGTGAAAGACAGAGAAAGACAGAGAGAGAAAAAGAAAGGATGACTAGAGAGAAAGAGAGAGAGGGAGGGAGAGACAGAGAGGATGGGGAGAGAGAAAGACAGAGGGAATGAGGGAGAGAGAGAGAGAGAGAGAGAGAGTTGGTAGCCTGGAGGAGTGTTGTTTTTGGCATGTAAGAAAGTTGTTTGTTCATGTGTCAGACACCTGCATGGATATTTTCCCAGTGAAAAGATCACCCCATCTGGGGAAAGATCACCCCCTCTGGGGAAAGACTTGCCTCCATCCATAAAGACCAGATTTGCCTCCATCGGTAAAGATCACCCCCTCTGGGGAAAGGATTCCCTGGCTGTAACATTTTGTTACCTTTGTTACCAACAAAATATGCTAGTATGTCAGCAATAAAAAAAAATGTGTAAAGGTGCGAGAGTACATTTTTCAAAACATTTCATTTAACTTTACAAAGAACGTTTTATTTGTTTATTTTGAGCAAGGCAGGGCTGCTAGGAAATGGAACAGTGTGGGTGAGGTTATAGCTGCACTGACAATGAAAACTTGTGTTTTTTTCCCCATGCAGAGGATGACACGTGTTTGACACATGCCGTAAGACCTACTGCTTTCGTAAACAGTCTGGACGTGTTCCACAACTCTGCTCTGGAACTCTCTGCTACAGTGGAAGCTCATTGCCATGGTTACCTGTATGTGCGTAGTCGGGGCGTGGCATCTGATTTGGATCCCAGCAGGGTTTGAAGTAGTGTGGTGGTGTAGTGGTGTGAGTGTAGTGGGTGGAGGTGGGGGTGGAGTGTGTGTAGTAGGGTTTGAAGTAGTGTGGTGGTGTAGTGGGTGTGGGCGTAGTGGGGTGGGGGTGGAGTGTGGTGGGGGTGTGGGGTGGGGTGGGATGGGTGGAGTGTGTGTAGTAGGGTTTGAAGTAGTGTGGTGGTGTAGTGGGTGTGGGCGTAGTGGGGTGGGGGTGTAGTGGGTGGAGGTGTGGGGTGGAGTCGGTCGAGTGTGTGTAGTAGGGTTTGAAGTAGCGTGATGGTGTTTAGTGGGTGTTGGTGTAGTGGGGTGAGGGTGGAGTGTGGTGGGGTGGAGGTGTGGGTGGGATGGGTTGAGTGTGTCTAGCAAGGTTTGAAGTGGCGTGGTGGTGTAGTGGGGTGAGGGTGGGGTATGTTGGGGGTGTGGGGTCGGGTGGGTGGAGTGTGTCTAGTAGGGTTTGAAGTAGCGTGATGGTGTGTAGTGGGTGTTGGTGTAGTGGGGTGAGGGTGGAGTGTGGTGGGGTGGAGGTGTGGGTGGGATGGGTTGAGTGTGTGTAGTAGGGTTTGAAGTGGCGTGATGGTGTAGTGGGGTGAGGGTGGAGTGTGGTGGGGGTGGAGGTGTGGGTGGGGTGGGTGGAGTGTGTGTAGTAGGGTTTGAAGTAGCGTGATGGTGTAGTGGGGTGTTGGTGTAGTGGGGTGAGGGTGTAGTGGGGTGGGGGTGTGAGGTGTGGGTGGGGTGGGGTTTGAAGTGGCGTGGTGATGTAGTGGGTGAAGAGTATGAGAGTGGGTGGATGGAGGTGTGGGTGGGGTGGGGGTGTGAGGTGTGGGTGGGGTGGGGTTTGAAGTGGCGTGGTGATGTAGTGGGTGAAGAGTATGAGAGTGGGTGGATGGAGGTGTGGGTGGGGTGGGTGGAGTGTGTGTAGTAGGGTTTAAAGTGGCGTGATGGTGTAGTGGGTGAAGAGTATGAGCAGGGGCGGTTTTAGGGATTCTGAGGCCCTGGGCAAAGAACAGTTTTGAGGCCCTACCCAGCCGGCGTTTTGGGTGACCGAAAACGATACTTTTTGAGAACGGGTTCCAAAGTGAGAAAGTCTGACAACGCCGCCGTTTTGTTCTTGTGTGGACAGGCAAAACGCATCCTTTTGAAAACGATGACGTCGTCGCCCATTTACCTTGCACAACTTCAAACTTTTACAAACTGGTTGCTGTCGAATAAATTGTGATTTGATTAGCTTGTACTGTAGGCTGGCTGTTGTGCAATTGTCTCTATCCTTTGCCATTAAACTGTCTGTATGGCTAGTAGGCTATACAAATACTTCTTGTAGGCTTTCATTATTCTTAATTAATTAAAGAGCAACTGTCGCTGCCTTCAGCTCCCCTCAGTAACAACACGCATTGCTAAAATCAACATATGACATGTTTTAAGCGAATAATTGCGCAGTTGTCTCAAGTTTATTTGCAGCTCCTTCTATTTTTTCATGTTCTGCTCCGTATCGCTTAAATGGGTCAATTTAACGACGTGACATCTCACAACAGCGTCAAACTTTTACAAACAGGTTGTTGTGAACTTAGGGGTAAAAATCGTCTGCAGTGTAGGCTATGTGTAATGCAACTGTTTCTACCTTCTGACATTGAACTACAGGATGTTTTTTGTATACATCGCTAGTTCAGCCCAACAAACGCTTTTCAAGTTATGCTTTTTAAATAGGGCAACTGCCGCTGCATCCGACCCATCTAAACTACGCACATTGCTAAAATCATACATTACATGTTTAAAGTGAATCATTGCACTTCTGATCATGCCCCTCAAGCTGGGACAGAACACCTTCTGCAATGACAACGCAGACGCCAGAGCCAGAGCGAAGCCGGACAGTCGTGTGTGAGAGTACACGCATTGAGAATATAATATAATATGCCTGCTCTCAACCCGAATGATGCATAATATTAATATTGCTTTTATTACTATCATAGCAGTGACGACGAGGCCCCTGATTGGACGAGGCCTCGGGCAAATGCCCATGTTTGCCCAATGCAAAAACTGCCTATGAGTATGAGAGTGGGTGGATGGAGGTGTTGGTGGGGTGGGTGGAGTGTGTGTAGTAGGGTTTGAAGTAGCGTGATGGTGTAGTGGGGTGTTGGTGTAGTGGGGTGAGGGTGGAGTGTGGTGGGGGTGTGAGGTGGGGTGGGGTGGGTTGAGTGTGTCTAGCAGAGTTTGAAGTAGCGTGGTGGTGTAGTGGGGTGGGGGTGGAGTGTGGTGGGGGTGTGGGGTGGGATGGGTGGAGTGTGTCTAGTAGGGTTTGAAGTAGCTTGATGGTGTAATGGGGTGTTGGTGTAGTGGGGTGGGGGTGGAGTGTGGTGGGGGTGGAGGTGTGGGTGGGGTGGGTTGAGTGTGTCTAGCAAGGTTTGAAGTGGCGTGGTGGTGTAGTGGGGTGAGGGTGGGGTATGTTGGGGGTGTGGGGTGGGGATGGACTATTGTGGGGGTAGAGGTGTGGGGTGGGTGGAGTGTGTCTAGTACGGTTTGAAGTGGCGTGGTGATGTAGTGGGTGAAGAGTATGAGAGTGGGTGGATGGAGGTGTGGGGTGCGTGGGGTGGGTGGAGTGTGTCTAGTGGGGTTTGAAGTAGCGTGATGGTGTAGCACAGGCCTCTAATTTAGTAAAGCCCTCCAAAGGCCTCTAATTTAGTAAAGCCCTCCAAAGGCGTTCCCCTTTAGAGTAATCGCGGTGGCTGGCCAAGACAAACACACACACACACACACACACACGAGTCATGGTGCAAGGGTGGGCAGTGCACTTGGATCGCTGGGGGGCTCCGTGGACGGACGGACGGACGGACGGACGGATGGACGTAATCCTGGGATTAACACATAGCGGAAGATCGCTGCAGTGTTGGCGAGTCCTGCTGGAGTCCAGGGCAGATTACACAGTCACATTTCCCTCTCCTCACTGCTGGAGTCCAGGGCAGATTACACAGTCACATTTCCCTCTCCTCACTGCCTTCACACGGGTGTGTGTGTATGTGGGTGTGTGTATGTGCATGTGTGCGTGCATGTCTGTGTGTGTGTGTGGGTGTGTGTATGTGTCTGTGTGTACGTGCGTGCATGTGTGTGTGCGTGTGTGTGGGTGTGGGTGCATGTGTGCGTGTGTGTGTGTGTGCGTGTGTGTGTGCGTGCATGTGTGTGTGTGGGTGCATGTGTGTGTGTGTGGGTGCATGTGTGTGAGTATGGGTGCATGTGTGTGTGTGTGTGCGTGTGTGTGTGCGTGCATGTGTGTGTGGGTGTGGGTGCATGTGTGTGAGTGTGGGTGCATGTGTGTGTGTGTGTGCATGTGTGTGTGTGTGTGTGTGTGTGTTGCTAAAACTAAATCAGCGAGGATTATGATGACAAATGCGATGTGTATGATTACAAGGCTGTGAACTGAACTTCCCATCGCATGGTATAATGGTGACCTCAGGTGGCCTGGCCCATTAGCCTGGTAAACCCCCCCCTCGTACTTCATTTCATTTCATGCAGAGGGTCTGGAACAGACACTGTCAGAAACGATTTGCTGGAGGTGTGGATTCTGCTGAAGTTTTAAAAAAGTGCCTCTGCCTTTACCCAATTGCTAACGCCTGGTCGTCACGTATGCAATTAGCCTACCTACGCACTACAGTTCAAATGTAGCACACAAGGTCAACGTCACCGCTAACGAACACACCCTCTGTTCGCTGATTGGATCGTACTTTCTGCGACTTGCCAAATGCTTCTCAAGAGACTCTGGTCCAGACCCTCTGCACGAAATGAAATGAAGTACGAGGGGCGGGTTTACCAGGCTACTGGTCCATGGCAGTCAATGCAAATTCTGCATGGAGTCTTGCATGGTGAGCATGCATGCACGGATGCTGTGGCGGTTCAGTGCATTGCTTATGATTTTCTTTGAAACAAGACCCACCAATATAAGGTTGTCCTGAAGTTCACGAGCGGTTCTTGGCTCTTAGGGCTCATTCACACCAAACACTCTCCGTATTCAGCGTGTGGCCGTATTCTGTCCGTACAATATGTTTCTATGGTGATAGAATACGCTCAGAA
>CM050198.1:6219761-6222261 GCA_027475355.1 Coilia nasus
GGGTGGCGGGAGCCATGCCAGGTTGGGCGTGCGTGACACCAGAGAACATACTTTTGTGCTTTACAGTGGTCCCTCGCTATAACGCGCTTTACCTTTTGCTCAATACACTAAATTACATTATATTACATTACATTAAACTACATTACCCTACCCTTAATTACATCATATTACATTAGATTAAACTACATTACCATACACTAAATGACATTACAATAAACTACATTACCCTACCCTAAATTACATTATATTACATTACATTAAACTACATTACCCTACCCTAAATTACATTACATTACATTACATTAAACTATATTACCATACACTACATTACATTAAACTACATTACTGTACACTAAATTACATTATATTACATTACATTAAACTACATTACAATACACTAAACCACATTACATTAAATTATATTAAACTACATTACAATACAGTGGTCCCTCGCTGTACCTTTTGCGGCCTTGTTGTTTTGTGGAGACACACACACATACACAAACAGAATAGAGACAGAGACATACAGAGAGACACACACACACACACACACTTTCTGTCTCTGACTCTGTTACACACACATGCAGAAGTGTGCCCACGTGGCTACTAGACTGTTTGCTGACACGTACTGAAACTGACCAAAGCTTTCAATCCTTGTTCAAAAGGTTTTGCGAGCCTGCCAGGAGTCGAACCTAGAATCTTCTGATCCGTAGTCAGACGCGTTATCCATTGCGCCACAGGCCCCCACGGAGCACTGGGGGCCCCGCCCCCTCATTATGTCATCATGTCAGCACAGCAGTGGGGGAGGGGCAGCCTGCCGGAGAAGGGAGCTAGCGACTTACTGATTGAGAAACACACGCACATGCATTCTCTCTCTTACTCTGCCACACACGCACACTCACAGCGACACACACACATTCTCTCTCTCTCTCTCACACACACACACTCCCTGTCACACACACACACACACAAAATAGAGACAGAGAGAGACGGAGACAGACACACACAGGTTTTCTCCCTCTAACTCTGTCACACACATTTTCTCTCTCTAACTCTGTCACACACACACACACACACACTTTCTCTCTGTAACTCTGTCACACATACACACACACACACATTTTCTGTCTCTCACTCTCTTACACACACACAGAAATGTGCCATGTCGGTACGACTGAGTCTGTGTACTTTCCGGAGATGTACTGAAACTGGCCACAGCTTTGAATCCTTGCTCTGCTTGAAACTCAAAAGGTTTTGCGAGCCTGCCAGGAGTCGAACCTAGAATCTTCTGATCCGTAGTCAGACGCGTTATCCATTGCGCCACAGGCCCCCACAGAGCACTGAGGGCCCCGCCCCCTCATTATGTCATCATGTCAGCACAGCGGTGGGGGAGGGGCAGCCTGCCGGAGAAGGCAGCTAGCGACTTACTGACTGAGAAACACACGCACACACACACACACAGGCAGTTAAGGCAGCTAAAGAGTTACTGAGAAACACACACGCACACACACAGTTAAGGCAGCTAGCGAGTTACTGACTGAGAAACACACACACACACACACACACACACACACACACACACACACAGACACACAGTTAAGGCAGCTAGCGAGTTACTGACTGAGAAACACACACACACACACACACACACACACACACACACACACACACACACACACACACACACAGTTAAGGCAGCTAGCGAGTTACTGACTGAGAAACACACACACACACACACAGTTAAGGCATCTAGCGAGTTACTGACTGAGAAACACACACACACACACGCGCACACACACACACGCACACATTGCCCCATGATACACACACACACATTGCACCACAACACACACACACATTGCACCACAACACACATGCACACAGAAACACACACACACCCACACACACATTGCGTGCAAATGTGGGAAAACAGGACTGAGAACACAGGCCTCTGCTAGAGATCTCAGAGCATGAGGACACACACATACACACACACACACACACACACACAAAAGATAATTGAACAATAGGATCAACCTCAGAGAGGCCAGGAGAGGGGAAGGGGTAAAATGGCAGTGAAGGCAGAGTGGTGTTTTAGAGAGTATTTAATAAAAGATTAGGAGGTTAAATGGCAGTGAAGGCCGAGCGGTGTTTTAGGGAGTATTTAATAAAAGATAAAAGATTAGGAGGTTAAATGGCAGTGAAGGCCGAGCGGTGTTTTAGGGAGTATTTAATAAAAGATAAAAGATTAGGAGGTTAAATGGCAGTGAAGGACGAGCGGTGTTTTAGGGAGTATTTAATAAAAGATTAGGAGGTTAAATGGCAGTGAAGGACGAGCGGTGTTTTAGGGAGTATTTAATAAAAGATTAGGAGGTTAAATGGCAGTGAAGGCAGAGCGGTGTTTTAGGGAGTATTTAATAAAAGATAAAAGATTAGGAGGTTAAATGGCAGTAAAGGCAGAGCGGTGTTTTAGGGAGTATTTAATAAAAGATTAGGAGGT
>CM050198.1:6227261-6239761 GCA_027475355.1 Coilia nasus
CATGGAGTACTGGGGGCCCCGCCCCCACCATGGTGTCGGGGGCCCCTGGCCTCCACAGACAAGAGTGAGGGAGAGGCCCTCATTGGGGCACAGTGGGGAGGGGGGGGGGGGGAGGTGGGCAAATGATGGTGAAGTCCGAGACAGAGAGACAGAAGACAGAGAGAGAGACAGAGGGAGGGAGGGAGAGAGAGGGAGAGAGACAGAGACAAAAAAAACACAGACAGAGAGAGAGAGAGAGAGGGAGGGAGAGAGAGAGAGAGGGAGGGAAATAAAGATAGAGACAGAAAAGACACAGAGAGGGGAAGAGAGGGAGAGAGAGGGAGAGAGAGGGAGAGAGAGAGAGAGAGACAGAGGGAGGGAGAGAGAGAGAGAGAGAGGGAGAGACAGAGGGAGGGAAATAAAGATAGAGACAGAAAAGAGACAGAGAGGGGAAGAGAGGGAGAGAGAGGGAGAGACAGAGGGAGGGAGAGAGAGAGAGAGAGAGGGAGGGAGAGAGAGGGAGAGAGAGAGAGAGAGAGACAGAGGGAGAGAGAGAGAGAGAGAGAGGGAGGGAGAGAGAGCGAGAGACAGAGGGAGGGAGAGAGAGAGAGAGGGAGAGAGAGAGGGAGAGAGAGAGAGAGAGAGGGAGGGAGAGAGAGAGGGGGAGAGAGAGGGAGGGAAATAAAGATAGAGACAAAAAAGAGACAGAGAGGGGAAGAGAGGGGAAGAGAGGGAGAGAGAGAGAGAGAGAGATGGGGGGAGAGAGAGACACACACAGAAAGAGAGAGGGAGGGGGAGAGAGAGAGACAGAAAAGAGAGAGAGAGAGAGACAGAAAGGGAGAGAGAGAGGGAGGGAGAAAGAGAGAGGGAGGGGGGAGAGACAGACAAAAGGCAGCAGTGGGGGGAGGGGGGAAGATGGGGCTACAGACTGAGAAACCACAAGACAATACTGCAGCTGCCTTAACGGAATATCACACACACACACACACACACACACACACACACACACACACACACAAAGACAGAGCAAAGCTCATGTAGGTGGCTTTGTACTCCTTTCATCTCTTAAAATTCTACGTGTCGCAACAGGACTCCATGACACACACACACACACCACACGCGCACAGACTCACAGGCCTCTGCTGAAGACGTCAGAAGATGACACAGAAGACCCGCAGTTCACTTCTAGTGTTAGCCTAGCCGCAGTTCACTTCTAGTGTTAGCCTAGCCGCAGTTCACTTCTAGTGTTAGCCTAGCCGCAGTTCACTTCTAGTGTTAGCCTACCCGCAGTTCACTTCTAGTGTTAGCCTACCCGCAGTTCACTTCTAGTGTTAGCCTAGCCACAGTTCACTTCTAGTGTTAGCCTAGCCACAGTTCACTTCTAGTGTTAGCCTACCCGCAGTTCACTTCTAGTGTTAGCGAACCCACAGTTCACTTCTAGTGTTAGCCTACCCGCAGTTCACTTCTAGTGTTAGCCTACCCGCAGTTCACTTCTAGTGTTAGCCTACCCGCAGTTCACTTCTAGTGTTAGCGAACCCACAGTTCACTTCTAGTGTTAGCCTACCTGCAGTTCACTTCTAGTGTTAGCGAACCCACAGTTCACTTCTAGCGTTAGCCTACCCGCAGTTCACTTCTAGTGTTAGCCTACCCGCAGTTCACTTCTAGTGTTAGCCTACCCGCAGTTCACTTCTAGTGTTAGCCTAGCCACAGTTCACTTCTAGTGTTAGCCTAGCCACAGTTCACTTCTAGTGTTAGCCTACCTGCAGTTCACTTCTAGTGTTAGCCTACCCGCAGTTCACTTCTAGTGTTAGCGAACCCACAGTTCACTTCTAGTGTTAGCCTACCCGCAGTTCACTTCTAGTGTTAGCCTACCCGCAGTTCACTTCTAGTGTTAGCGAACCCACAGTTCACTTCTAGTGTTAGCCTACCTGCAGTTCACTTCTAGTGTTAGCGAACCCACAGTTCACTTCTAGCGTTAGCCTACCCGCAGTTCACTTCTAGTGTTAGCCTAGCCACAGTTCACTTCTAGCGTTAGCCTACCCGCAGTTCACTTCTAGTGTTAGCCTACCCACAGTTCACTTCTAGTGTTAGCGAACCCACAGTTCACTTCTAGTGTTAGCCTACCCGCAGTTCACTTCTAGTGTTAGCCTACCCGCAGTTCACTTCTAGTGTTAGCGAACCCACAGTTCACTTCTAGTGTTAGCGAACCCACAGTTCACTTCTAGTGTTAGCGAACCCGCAGTTCACTTCTAGTGTTAGCCTACCCGCAGTTCACTTCTAGTGTTAGCGAACCCACAGTTCACTTGTAGTGTTAGCCTACCCGCAGTTCACTTCTAGTGTTAGCGAACCCGCAGTTCACTTGTAGTGTTAGCCTACCCACAGTTCACTTCTAGTGTTAGCGAACCCACAGTTCACTTGTAGTGTTAGCGAACCCACAGTTCACTTCTAGTGTTAGCGAACCCGCAGTTCACTTCTAGTGTTAGCCTACCCACAGTTCACTTCTAGTGTTAGCCTACCCGCAGTTCACTTCTAGTGTTAGCGAACCCGCAGTTCACTTCTAGTGTTAGCCTACCCACAGTTCACTTCTAGTGTTAGCGAACCCGCAGTTCACTTCTAGTGTTAGCCTACCCACAGTTCACTTCTAGTGTTAGCCTACCCGCAGTTCACTTCTAGTGTTAGCCTACCCGCAGTTCACTTGTAGTGTTAGCCTACCCACAGTTCACTTCTAGTGTTAGCCTACCCGCAGTTGAGTCATTCTGAGAAATGAGTCATTAGGATTGGCTGACCTGCAGGGACTGGGGGGGAATGAGTCATTAGGATTGGCTGACCTGCAGGGACTGGGGGGAATGAGTCATTAGGATTGGCTGAGAGAGAGAGCCTGTCACAGCCCACTGTTCTTGTACTGTAATCATTGGCATTGACATGTACGCTCACATCCTCTCTCCCTCTCCCTCACACACACACACACATAAACACACACACACACACACACACAAACATAAACACACACACACACACACACATGCACACACACACACATACATACATGCACACACACCCACACACACACACACACACGCGCACCCACACAGCAATGTCGACTAGTGGGTTTAAAACCCCTGAGGCCCTGGTGCTCTGGCCCCATTTATGGTTTCATTTAAACGGAGGTGAGCAACACAGTTATACCCTCATTTTCATTTTCAGAGAAATATGGGAATATCTATATGCAGATGGGAAGGTAGTGCATCATTTCAAAAAACAAAGATTTTGTTTCCACCCGGTTTCGAACCGGGGACCTTTCGCGTGTTAGGCGAACGTGATAACCACTACACTATGGAAACCCACATTGCAGGTCTCAAGGTCATGTGACCATGTAGTCAGAGAGCTAATGCAACTTCATCTCAGTGTCTAATTAGATTGTGTAACATGATGTCAATCAAGATCAAAATCGCACAAGATCGGAATTTAGAAAGAAAGTTTTCCTGCCACCATAATGTTTTAGCGCCTGACCACAAAAAAACGAAATGTAACAGGGCATCAGCCACATCTTGTGATTGGTTTGTTGGCCTTATTCACAAAGTGCTTTAAATCCATAGTTTTCTATGAGATACCACTGCTTTATAAAAGTCAGATAAGACTAAAACTTCTAGTGTTAGCAGTTCCATAGTAAATCCATAGTTTCCTATGAGATACCACTGCTTTAGAAAAGTCAGATAAGACTAAAACTTCTAGCGTTAGCCTACCCGCAGTTCACTTCTAATGTTAGCCTACCCGCAGTTCACTTCTAGTGTTAGCCTACCCACAGTTCACTTCTAGTGTTAGCCTAACCACAGTTCACTTCTAGTGTTAGCCTACCCACAGTTCACTTCTAATGTTAGCCTACCCGCAGTTCACTTCTAGTGTTAGCCTACCCACAGTTCACTTCTAGTGTTAGCGAACCCACAGTTCACTTCTAGTGTTAGCCTACCCGCAGTTCACTTCTAGTGTTAGCGAACCCGCAGTTCACTTCTAGTGTTAGCCTAGCCACAGTTCACTTCTAGTGTTAGCCTACCCGCAGTTCACTTCTAGTGTTAGCCTACCCGCAGTTCACTTCTAGTGTTCAGCACCCAGTCGGCAGAGCAGAGGACTGTGAGGGAAAGTCTAGTGATTGTGATTCAAATCCGACTCGAAAGAAGTGCTGGTTTGTGATTTCTGCATGTAGTTTGTTGTAACGGAGGCAAAAAAATAAAAATAAAAAAAGGCTACTTCCCTGACCGGGAATCGAACCCGGGCCGCGGCGGTGAGAGCGCCGAATCCTAACCACTAGACCACCAGGGAGCTGAGTGGCTTGGGCGGCCCTGGCACTGAAGTAACCGAATGCAGGAGCAGGATCACGTATGAACCCTAAAACTGCTGGAAGTGAGGTGCACTGAGCACCCCCCCCCCATCCCCCAGGCACACCAACAGCCCCCCACCCCCCTGTAATGTAGAACACACATGATAGTACACAATCAGTGTATCGCATTACCTACACCCACGTACACAACAGATGCATCCAACACAAGCAGATTATACATGCCAGCCATGATAGATAGATAGATAGATAGATAGATAGATAGATAGATAGATAGATAGATAGATAGATAGATAGATAGATAGATAGATAGATAGATACAGACAGACAGACAGATAAATAGACAGACAGACACACAGACAGACAGACAGATAGATAGATAGCAAAGAGGTTATATATACACTACAGTGCGCCATGGCTTCAAACCGTGTGATTCCATGGTGACGTTATCATGGCCGCCAAAACGGGCAAAAGCCAAGTCAATTTATTAATATAGCACCTTTAAACACAACAGAAGTTGACCCAAAGTGCTTTACAGACAAATAGGTAATGATAACATTTTAAAATAAGGCAGAATAGCATACAATATTAAGATATTACGATATTTCATCTTTCAGAAGAAAACATTAAAAACATAATGCCAGACTGTTGCGTTTGTTATAAGTGTACAAACAGAATAGTGAAAGGGAATCATGTGTCCTTCCACAGGTAAGGGCATTTGTGGACTTACTATTTACTAATTTAGTGAAAAAGTAAGTTGTTACTACTTGGCTAACTTTTTGGTGCTAATATTTACATTCCGTTTAGCTTGCTAACACGGACATTAGACAGAACTGGTCAATATAACTAACTGGCTGACCTTATTACCTTTTAAATATGACTGTATGGACATCTTGTACTATGCACATTAACATGAGGGTAAATTTATTTTACAAGTAGCCTACATTGGTGTTGTTCTGAGAGTTAACATGCTACACACAACAGTACTAACATTCTGGTGCTTCCTTTGGTTAACTGAAAGATTAGCAATCTTATAAGATGAATACTCGTAGTACCCTGAAACAAACCCAGGGCTATTGCAGCTGTTTCCACTTGTCTTGCTGGTAGTCCCAGATAGCTGCATTAAGCATTTTGCGGCATATAATAAATCTTTTTGGCCAGTGGATGCTGCAGCGTCTTTTTTGCCCTGTTTGGACGCCATATTCGATCCTCCATGATGTCACAACACAAGACAATGGCCCAGATAGCAAGTGCTCGTTCTAGTTGTTATTATAAGTTCTTTGATAGACAGACAGACAGACAGACAGACAGACAGACAAACAGATAGATAGATAGATAGATAGATAGATAGATAGATAGACAGACAGACAGACAGACAGACAGACAGACAGACATTTGACAGTGACCTTCAGATGACCTGGTGGTCCTGCACCTACCTCGGCGGTCGGGGGTGGCTGGGCGGGGCAAGAGGGCTGGTGCGACGGGGGCGGGTCCGGGGGCGGGGTCAGACAGCGGTGGGAGGGGCTGGGAGTGAGGAAGTAGGCCGGCCGCCGCCCCCTCCTCCTGCTCGCCGTGGCTGATGATGATCTCGGCGTTGGTGGGCAGGCACAGGTAGCCCCCAAAGTGGTTCACACACTTCATGCCCCCCTTGCAGGCGTCCGGCAGCACCGCACACTCGTCTATGTCTGGGGGGAGCAGGGGAAGTTAGTGCGACACACTCGTCTATGTCTGGGGGGGGCAGGGGGAGTTAGTGTAGCACTCGTCTATGTCGGGGGGGGGGCAGGGGGAGTTAGTGTGACACACTCGTCTATGTCTGGGGGGGTAGGGGAAGTTAGTGCGGCACACTCGTCTATGTCTGGGGGGGTAGGGGGAGTTAGTGCGGCACACTCGTCTATGTCTGGGGGGGTAAGGGGAGTTAGTGCGACACACTCGTCTATGTCTGGGGGGGGGTAGGGGGGGTAGTGTGACACACTCGTCTATGTCTGGGGGGGGGTAGGGGGGGTAGTGTGACACACTCGTCTATGTCTGGGGGGGGTTGGGGGGGTAGTGCGGCACACTCGTCTATGTCTGGGGGGGGCAGGGGAAGTTAGTGCGACACACTCGTCTATGTCTGGGGGGGGTAGGGGGGGTAGTGTGACACACTCGTCTATGTTTGGGGGGGGGGGGTAGGGGGGGTAGTGTGACACACTCGTCTATGTCTGGGGGGGGGGGTGGTAGGGGGAGTTAGTGTAGCACTCGTCTATGTCTGGGGGGAGCAGGGGAAGTTAGTGCGACACACTCGTCTATGTCTGGGGGGGGTAAGGGGAGTTAGTGCGACACACTCGTCTATGTCTGGGGGGGTAGGGGAAGTTAGTGCGACACACTCGTCTATGTCTGGGGGGGTAGGGGAAGTTAGTGCGACACACTCGTCTATGTCTGGGGGGGGGGGTAGGGGGAAGTTAGTGCGACACACTCGTCTATGTCTGGGGGGGTAAGGGGAGTTAGTGTAGCACTCGTCTATGTCTGGGGGGGCAGGGGGAGTTAGTGTGACACACTCGTCTATGTCTGGGGGGGGTAGGGGGAGTTAGTGTAGCACACTCGTTTATGTTTGGGGGGGGGGGATTCTTATCTAAATAATTTAAACAATTCTGCGAAATAATATTTCGCCAACTGTATTTCGCCTCCCTCAAAGTCAACGAGAGCGAGAAAGAGAGGGAGAAACAGGGAGACAGACAGAGACAGAGAGAGAGAAAGGGAGGGAGACAGAGAGGGAGAGAGAGATAGAGAGAGATAGAGAGAGGGAGAAACAGGGAGGGAGAGAGAGAGGGGGAGAGAGATAAAGAGAGGGAGAGAGAGAGGGAAAGAGAGATAGAGAGAGGGAGAGAGAGAGGGAGAAACAGGGAGACAGACAGAGACAGAGAGAGAGAAACAGGGAGGGAGACAGACAGGCAGGCAGGCAGACAGCAGTGGCGTGCTCACACGTGTATCAGACGCACGCTTGCAGCTGATTTTCCAGGCTGAGAAAAAACACACAATTACCTTTGCAGGCATGTCTCACACACACACACACACACACACACGCACGCACGCACACGCACACACACACACACACACACACACACACACACACACACTTACCTTTGCAGGCATGTCTGGTGTCATCATACTCATAGCCGTCTGTACACTGCAGAAAGCAATACACACACACACACACACACACACACACACACACAGAGAAGGCTGTATAAGTTCACACAAAATTACTCTAACTTCACACAAAATTATCTTGGTGGCATGCCCTTCATTTGCCCATAAGAGTGTGTGTGTGTGTGTATGTGTGTGTGTGTGTGTGTGTGTGTGCGCGCATGTGTGTGTGGTACTCACCGTATAGGTGACCTGTGAGAGGGCGAGACTCAGGATCACACTCAGAATGAAACAGATCCTCAACATGGTGGGAGACACACACCACCTGCTATACAGACAGGCACACGCCACCTTCAACACAGACAAGCAGACAGAGAGACAGACAGACAGTCAGACAGACAGACCTGTAAAACACAGACAGACAGACAGAGAGACAGACAGACCTGTAAAACACAGACAGACAGACAGACAGTCAGACAGACCTGTAAAACACAGACAGTCGGACAGACAGACAGACCTGTAAAACACAGACAGACAGACAGTCAGAGAGACAGACAGACCTGTAAAACACAGACAGACAGACAGACAGACAGACAGACCTGTAAAACACAGACAGACACACAGGGAAACAGACAGACAGACAGACAGATGTGTAACAGACAAATCTGTGACAACACAAACAGACAGACAGAGAGACAGACAGACCTGTAACAGACAAATCTGTGACAACACAGTCAGACAGTCAGACAGAGAGACAGACAGACAAACAGATCTGTAACACAGACAGAGAGAGGGGGTGGGATTTGCAGCCAGAAAGACAAACTGACAAGAACATTAAACTACAGCCCTCACTCTCTGGCTAGATCCTATTAAACTTACTGCAACAAGTGTGTGTGAATTAAGAACTAAGATACAAGAATTACCGCATTTCCATTAGCATTTAGTTGATTCACTAATTACCTGTCATTTATTTCGCAATGAACTGAAGACGCACACAAAACGTTGGCAAGCTGCACTGACGTGAAGCCGCTATACCCGCCGGGGAGTAGATGAAGCGTATCTCTATACTTCACTGTATGTATTGTATGTATTATATATAAGGGCTGAACGGAAGCTTGAAGAGATATACAACCCACCGCTAAACCACGGTCACGTTCAGCAACGCGAAAATGACCCCCCTCAGGAATGGCCCAGGCATGCCCCAGCTTATCCCAGCTCGCTCTCTGGCAGTGGCACCGTTTTTATTGGCGCAGATATGAGAATGCCCTGCAGCGGTTCTTCCAAACCCACATCCCCAAAACTGCACCCTGCTGTTTTTCTTGAGGACGATCTCTCTTTCCAGCCGTGAGTTTCAGTCACGGTTTACAAGTGGAAGAACACCTGTGGCGGTTGTGAAATTGCTCATTACCAGAATATTACACTGAAGCAGCGTCTCTATGAATTTAACATGCCCTGGGTCGCCACACAGTGTAATGTGAGAAGACAACAAAACATTTACTGTTTATCTTGCACAGTGTGACACAGGGTTGTGTGCGTTTGCCACAATAAAGTTCTTTAATGTTGCAGCGAAGCACGTGCACAGCGCGTTATGGAGCACACTTCAACGTCTTTGCACAACTTTTCCACAGCACGTTTCAGAATTTTGCACTAAAACGATGAAATGGTACAATAAGTTGCACTGTCATTGCATCTAGCCTTGCGGGAAACCACGTCCATGCAGACTTACCGGGTGAAGTGTTTGAAGTGATGGCTAGCAAAGCAACAGTTATGACGGAGGTGATATTGCGCCTAAATGTCAACAAAAAGTTTGTGTTGTTGTTGCGTTTGCTGTCACGGCGATGCTTCAAGTGTAGAGTCCTGCTTTAGATACCTAGCTTGTCCTGCTACCTAGGTTGAGACCTCCCTGTGGGCGATTCTGCTCGATGAAAACTGATATCTGCAAAGACTTCCGATGACTGTATTAAGAGCATAGTTCGAATTACGTGGGAGCCAATGGGAGCTGAGCTCCCATACCCTCAGGCTCCAATGAAAGAAGCAAATTTCATTTACTGTGGAGGCTTCTCGAATATGTCATATTACCATGATAAGCTTAAATATATCACCATATAAACATAAATAAAATTCGCTTCATTTACGATCACCATGCAGCCATCTTTGTATTTAATTACGACGTGATATTGATTCACCATCACACCACTATGCGCGCAAATCTGAAATTTGGGGCTTGCGAACGTGACGTTCAGTCCGAAGAAGACTTCTCATCTACCTCCTATCTTATATCAATCTTCCTTCATTTTGTAATGCGTTTTTAGAAATACAAAAATAATACATAGGTTGCCTAAACTTTCCGCCATGCCACCGAAAAAAAAACAGCACTGGCTGGCCTTGTGTCGTTTGGCTTCACAGCGGAAAAAAATAAAAAGGACAGTGCGTTTTGCTTTTTTTTTTTTTTTTTTTTTTTTAAAGATAGAGACCCCCATAGGGTCAAATTTATAATTCGAACCCTGATTAAGAGGTGATAGCGGGGGAAGGAGGTGTGAGTCATGGAGGCCAATCTCTCTCTCTCTCTCTCTCTCTCTCTCTCTCTCTCTCTCTCTCTCTCTCTCTCTCTCTCTCTCTCACACACACACACACACACACACACACACACACACACACACACACACACACACACACAGACATATGGAGAGGGATAGCTAATTTTATTTCACTCTTTCAATTTTAGAAATCGTCTTTCATCAGTTACATGTGCACAGGGCGCCATCTGGCGGTAGTGTTTGTTAGACGTTTAGAAGATCTGCGCCATTTGTGAGAATAAATATACGCTGAAAATGGTTCAAACTAAGTTGCATAATACCGGGCAGGAACATAGTAGTAGACTGCATAAATAAATAAATAAATAAATAAATAAATAAATAAATAAATAAATAAATAAATAGATAGATAGATAGATAGATAGATAGATAGATAGATAGATAGATAGATAGATAGATAGATAGATAGATAGATAGATAAGTAAATAAACATTTTTGGGCTGTATGTATGAAACCCATGTTAGCTGTACAATCTCTGTGTGTTGTTTTGTTGAGTTGAAATCTCAGAGGGAGGCTACACTTTGCATGATGGCAAAGGGCCAAAGCACTCAAGTCCAGTGATTCTCTAAGCATTCAAAACCTTTACCTTTAAGTGCCTTTAACTTCATGTCCTACTTACCTGACCTTTAACCTCATGTCCAACTTACCTGACCTTTACCCTCATGTCCAACTTACTTGGCCTTTAACTTCATGTCCAACTTACTTGGCCTTTAACTCCATGTCCAACTTACCTGACCGTTAACTTCATGTCCAACTTACTTGGCATTTAACTTCATGTCCAACTATGTTTTCTGTCCTGGACCCATTCACACTGCATAATGGCGGAGAAAATATAAGTGCTTTTTAGAACACTGTAGTGTCAAAAACCTTATACGCACATCACATCACATCTCTCTCTCTCTCTCTCTCTCTCTCTCTCTCTCTCTCTCTCTCTACCCCTCTCCCTCTTTCTCGATCTCTCCCTCTCCCCCCCTCTCTCTTTCTCTATCTCTCGCTGTCCCCTTTCTCTCTCTCTCTCCCCTCTCCCCCCCCACTCCATCATTAAAACAATTTTTTACAGTCATGATTTGATTTTTGTAATTTGGTTGTGGACCAAGTGTTGTTTAAAGGTGTACTTCCAATGCATCTTCACTAACCCCACACTGCCCCTGGTGGTCAAGTGTGGTGCAGGATGTGTCCAGGAAGTACTAGTTACTACAGTAAGACTGAGTCTCTCTCTGACTGATTTTTTTCTTTAAAGGTGTACTTCCATCATGTTTTCATTCATTTTGCGGTGTTCTCTAGTATTAATAATTGCCCTGTGCGCTGGTTTCGATGAAAAAAATGTTCTAGTGCTTCTGTTTCAGGCTGTTTTAGTTTGGTGGAGGGGGTGGGGCCGGGAGAACGACACGATTTCACCAGAGGCGTGACACGCTCCCTGCAGCTTCCTTTGCCCCACAGTCAACTTGATAGCAGAGTAAGGTAAAGGGGAAAAGTCAACTTGACAGCGCTAAAACTGCACACAGAATGTCTTCGGAGATACAGCCTTATGTGTTTGATCCTGAATCCGAAGAGGAAGGAGAGATGGCACAAGCACAGTCACTTCCTGACCGTTTGTCAATGAACGTTTCAGAATGGTAATATTTGCATGACAAAACAGTGCAAGTGCCCAGCTAAATGCAGTTCAGTCATTCAACTAGCCTGCTAATCTTATGCGAGTCACTCACAGGCTAACATCATTTAAAGCCCATTAGGTCAGTTTGTCTTATATGCATTTGCACGTCTACGTCACGCTGCAGGCCCTTTTCGCATTGGGTCGTTTTTCCGCCTATTGTCTTCTTTTGACTGATATAGAAAATGGGGGTAGAAAAACATTTTGATATGCAGCATGCATATGCAACTCGGGGTGACCTATCATATTTCAAAAGAGCAAGTACTAAACGGTTTCTCGTGGAAGTACACCTTTAAGCTACTTAATAATAATAGCATATTATAACATTATAACATTATACCATTATAACATTATAACACCAGAAGGAACATGATAAATTAAGTCACAGAACAAAAACCCAACCTAGGCCCAACCTAGGCCCAACCTAGGCCCAACCTATGCCTTTAGAAGTGTTACTCAGAGCAGAAAATAAAGGTGCATTTACAGATATTTTTGGCAAAGAGAACTGCTGTTCTCAAAAACCCAACCTATGCCTTTTAGAAGTGTTACTCAGAGCAGAAAATAAAGGTGCATTTACAGATATGTTTTGGCAAAGAAAACCGCTGTTCTCAAAAACCCAACCTGTGTAGAAGTACTGTGTATAAGTATTACTCAGAGCAGAAAATAAAGGTGCATTCACAGATAAGTTTAACCGCTGTTCTCAAATTAGTTTTGTCAGAGGGAGGCGCTATCCTTCACTGAGTTTTGGAAAAGAAAACACTGTTGGGCTACTGAGACTTATAGGACATATTCATTTATTAAATGCAGTCAGTGGTTGCTG
>CM050198.1:6252261-6259761 GCA_027475355.1 Coilia nasus
ATATGAAGGAGGCGTAGAGTAGACTACATGAAGTAGCATATGGAGGAGGCGTAGAGTAGACTACATGAAGTAGCATATGGAAGAGGCGTAGACTAGACTACATGAAGTAGCATATGGAGGAGGCGTAGAGTAGACTACATGAAGTAGCATATGGAAGAGGCTCATATATTACTGGAGCGTAGACTAGACTACATGAAGTAGCATATGGAGGAGGCGTAGACTAGACTACATGAAGTAGCATATGGAGGAGGCGTAGAGTAGACTACATGAAGTAGCATATGGAGGAGGCGTAGAGTAGACTACATGAAGTAGCATATGGAAGAGGCGTAGAGTAGACTACATGAAGTAGCATATGAAGGAGGCTCATATATCACTGGAGCGTAGACTAGACTACATGAAGTAGCATATGGAAGAGGCTCAGCCACATGTCCCACAAGGAAGCAGGCGGCTGCCATTGTGCAGGAGTCAAAGGCAAAACACACTTACACACGTACAAACACACACACACACACACACACACACACACACACACACACACACACACACACACACACACACACACACTTACTGAAGATCGACTGGAAGTTATCGAAGATTGACGACAAGTCACGGGAGATGGATTGCAGGTGTCTGTCTGGAGGCTTAGTCGCTGCATTAGACTAGAGCGTTACGGCCTGCCTACGGCTGGCTTCGTTACCGAAGATCGACGAGAGACGAAACGTCAGCAAACACACTTGCGACAGTCGCGAGTGAGCTCTACACCACAGGATTTCACCACACACATCAGGGATGGAAATTGGCACCAACCACCAGCCAAATACTTACAAAATATGAAAGTAACTGGCAGATTTCAGACACAAAATAACTATTTGCTGTGGAGTGGAGTGGATTTCACCGTTTATTTGTCAGTGGCAGGTAAAGGTTTGATTTTTGTAAAGTTAATTTCCACCCCTGACACACATCCACCATCATTCATTCAGTCTGACATCTAAGGCCATTCATGAAGGGCTACAGCGAACGCTGAGCAGAAACTCCAAGAGAAATGTTCAACATCAAAGGCATTTCAACATAAAAGACATTTTCAAGCAGCTAGACCTCTAAGATTCCTGAATACTGCGTTAGAAAAAGAATGAGCAAATGATGCTGAGAAACAATTACATTTTTTATCATGCAGATACAAACATTTTATAAACATTTTCACAATATTATTAAAACTTACCACAACATTGTAGTCCCCATATGCCAAAAGTGACCCCGGAGTATGACTGACCACACACACACACACACACACACACACACACACACACACACACACACACACACACACACTGTGTGCTCTGGTCGGGACAGACTGCCTCAGGCTTGCAGTGCACACGGTAACATGGACATGCGCACACACAGACACACACACACACACACACACGTGCTCTGGTCAGGACAGACTGAGTGAGGCTTGCACAGTGACATGCAGTCGGGAGGCACAGCCAGCGCTGGTCTGCACATGCTCAGTGTGAGCTACTACTACTACTACTGCACATGCTCAGTGCAAGCTACTACTACTACTACTGCACATGCTCAGTGTGAGATACTACTACAGCCCTGCACATGCTCAGTGTGAGATACTACTCGTACTACTACTGCACATGCTCAGTGTGAACTACTACTACTACCAGAGAGAAAAGAAGTAGAGAGCGGCAACTCCCATTGGCCTGCATTGTCACGTCACTAACGTCAGCCGCCATTTTGATTTTGGTAACTACAGACATCAAAACAGACACAGCTGATCGATACAAAAAACTGATAGTGATCATACATATGCTTCCCATAGCCTCGCTAAAAACAAAACCACAAAATTTGGTACACAATGTGCAGCAGTAGGCTGTACAAAATAAGGATAAAGCCAGGTGATGATGAGTTTTGTTTAGTTCTGGCAAGATAGACTACACAGTTAGCATAATGAATTTTGTTTCATGTTTACCTGTTTATTGTTGAAAAAATCAATGTGATTTTGTCATTCGTTTTAAAATTGAAGTAGCCACTTGTTATTTGTCTTGTCTTACTTGTTTAACTAAGATGTTAAAATATAGCTTTTAAATTTAAACACTACACCAGCAACTATTTTGAAAAGACCCCTTACAGTTTCCAGATCCACGGATTGGTTCCTTCTTATTTTATTTTTGAATTACTGTATTACTGTTTCAAATGTATGAGATATCCCTTTAAATAATATGTAGGCTAGATTTTAATTCAACCACTTAACAGCGCAGTGGTTTTCAACCTTTGCTGTAATATACTATTCGAGCAGTGCATGCTGATGGGGGAACCCAATAACTAGCAACATATCAAAACCAGAAATCTTCCTGTAGGTGGCGGTAATACAACGAACGGTGTCCGATTCACCACAAAACAAAGAAGAAGAGGAACCGTAATAACAACAGGAAGAACAACCAACTGCAAACATATTTTGAAAATATTTTGAAAGTCTGCACTTGCTGCTTATTTAACCACAGAAATTACATTGTTTAACAAAATTAAAATGGCGGCGCGGTGACACAATAAAGGGGAAGTTGCCGCTCTCTACTTCTTTTCTCTCTGCTACTACTACAGTCATGCACATGCTCAGTGTGAGCTACTACTACTACTACTGCACATGCTCAGTGTGAGCTACTACTACTACTACTACTGCACATGCTCAGCGTGAGCTACTACTGCACATGCTCAGTGTGAGCTACTACTACTACAGTCATGCACATGCTCAGTGTGAGCTACTACTACTACTACTACTGCACATGCCCAGTGTGAGCTACTACTACTACTACTACTGCACATGCCCAGTTTGAGCTACTACTACTACTACTACTGCACATGCTCAGTGTGAGCTACTACTACTACAGTCATGCACATGCTCAGTGTGAGCTACTACTACTACTACTACTGCACATGCTCAGTGTGAGCTACTACTACTACTACTGCACATGCCCAGTGTGAGCTACTACTGCACATGCCCAGTGTGAGCTACTACTGCACATGCTCAGTGTGAGCTACTACTACTACTACTGCACATGCTCAGTGTGAACTACTACTACTACTACTACTGCACATGCTCAGTGTGAACTACTACTACTACTACTACTGCACATGCTCAGTGTGAGCTACTACTGCACATGCCCAGTGTAAGCTACTACTGCACATGCTCAGTGTGAGCTACTACTACTACTACTGCACATGCTCAGTGTGAACTACTACTACTACTACTGCACATGCCCAGTGTGAGCTACTACTACTACAGCCCTGCCTATGAGGAGGTACACACCCCTTTAATGTTAAAATTAGCTGCTGTCCCTGTCACACACACAACACACACACAACACACACACACACACACACGCACACGTGCATACACACAACCATATTTGAATATTTGTGTGATCTCCTAGTACTGACGTAAAAAATGGTATTCAGATATTATTAACAGTCATACGTGCAAACACAGACACACACAAACAGACACACACGCACGCGCGCACACACACACACACACACAGACACACACAAACAGACACACACACACACACACACACACACACACATACACACACACACACACACACACACACACACACACACAAATGCACACACACACAGTATAGAAGCCTATATGCAAATGCAATTACATGAGCTCAGGGCGTCAACCAGCAAGGCCAAGTCTTCTCCACTGCCCCCCAGCCTATACTGAGCACACACACACACACACACACACACACACACACACACACACACACACACACATACACACACACATACACACACACATGCACACCAGAGACAGAGTGTGAATTACCATGATAGGGGGTATTACCTCCTATGTTCTACATTAACTGTATTAATATGTTGGTACCACACACACACACACACACACACACACACACACACACACACACACACAGTCTTACACTGAAGTGTATGTGGGAATCGAGGGCCTGTGCTGTTAGAAAGACACTGTTGTGGTAGTGATGTGGCACAGTGTGGACCAATGGCATGTCATAAGGCATATGGCCAATAGCATGCAGTCAGTCCAATACAGAGGAAATTACTGCGCACACATACACATGGTGGAACGACAGAATCGCCGCAGGGAGAGAATGATGGGTGAAGGGAAAAGAAGAGAGAGAAAAAGAGAGAGAAAGAGACAGAGAGAGAGATAATGAGAGAGGGAGAGAGAGAGAGAGAGAGAGAGAGAGAGAGAGAGAGAGAGAGATGGTAGCTTATGAACATGAGAAAAGAACAAGATGGATCCAGGTGGGTGTTGAAAGACAGAATGAGAGAGAGAGAGAGAGAGAGAGAGAGAGGTGGGGGAAAATAGAGGTCAGGGTTTGAGAGACCGGTAGAGAGAGGGAGAGAGGGAGAGAAGGAGGAGGGGTGAAACTTTAAAGAGTTGTCTCTGTCATCTTATCTTGGCCCAACCTGCCTCTCTCCCACAGTCTGCCATTAACATTTACCCTAGACACAGACACACACACATACACACACACACACACACACACACACACACACACACACACACACACACACACACACACACACACACTGCATCTGCTTGTTCTCCCAGAGTTGTTTGGCTTCATTGCTTCAGTCCTTCAGCAGGGCATCAAACTCCCTCACCTACACCCAGAGTAACCACCCAGCGCTCTCCCGCACCCCTCTCCATGGCTGAGGTGGCCTTCAGCAGGGCATCAAACTCCCTCACCTACACCCAGAGTAACCACCCAGGCGCTCTCCCGCACCCCTCTCCATGGCTGAGGTGGCCTTCTGCTTGTGACAAACTCTCTCACCTACACCCAGAGTAACCACCCAGCGCTCTCCTGCCCCCTCTCCATGGCTGAGGTGGCCTTCAGCAGGGCATCAAACTCTCTCACCTACACCCAGAGTAACCACCCAGCGCTCTCCTGCCCCCTCTCCATGGCTGAGGTGGCCTTCAGCAAATCGAATCAAAAATCAAACTTATAAATTACATTTTCCCAGTTTCTGCATTTTGTGAGCATGCCGGTTTCCCTCAGTCATTACACCTCTCACTTTGTTTCTCTCTGCATCTAGAAAACACTGAACTTTCTGTTTTGTTTCCACTACAGCGTGCTTATTCTCCTCTCTGCGTACTTAGCTGTTAAATAAAGCCCACATCCTGCCTCTCTGCATACTTAGCTGTTAAATGAAGCCCACATCCTGCCTCTCTGCGTACTTAGCTGTTAAATGAAGCCCACATCCTGCCTCTCTGCATACTTAGCTGTTAAATAAAGCCCACATCCTGCCTCTCTGCGTACTTAGCTGTTAAATGAAGCCCACATCCCACTCAGATCAACAGACTCATAGATTAGATGACTTCTGTAACAACTCCAGTGGCAACAGCATGGCACTGATTTAACAGAACCTTTCACCAAAATCACCATTTTATGCACAAGGAGCCAATCACATTAATCTGTGCAATACTCTTCATACCTTTTATACTTTTTATTTATTTACATCTTAATTTGCTGCTTCGCTGCTGAAATCCCACCCTACCTGAAGGAACCTTCCAAAGGGAGGGATAAGCTTTTATTTTATTCTATTCTATTATACTCTATTCTATTCTATTCTATTCTATTATATTATACTCTATTGTACTCTATTCTATTCTATTCTGTTCTATTCTATTCTGTTCTATTCTATTCTATTCTATTCTATTCTATTCTATTCTATTCTATTCTGTTATATTCTATTCTATTCTATTGTACTCTATTCTATTCTATTCTATTCTATTCTACATTTTTATCTCCATTCTTTCTCTGATCATGCTATAGTAGTGTCTCTCTGATCTGATCCAACCCATTTGAAACAGCCACATGCAGCGTGAAGCCAGACTGCCTCTGTCAATATAATTACAAAGCTTTTATTGTTTATGTATTAAAACATGATTATTTATTTCTTTTATTATTATTTATTTTGGTTATTTAAAACACATACATATGACCTTTTTCTCATTTAATGGAATGCCACAAATGTTAGCTATGAAGCCTATGTATAGAAATATTATTAATAATAATATTTACTTGGTATGTATAGAAATACAATTCATAACAATGTTAACTATGTATGTATATAAATAATGTTTTAAATAATATTAACTATGTATGTATAAAAAATATTATTCAGAATAATATTTAGCCTACTGGGTATGTATAGAAATGGAATTCATAATAATGTTTACTGGGTTTGTGTAGAAATATAATTCATAATATTTTTACTGGGTTTGTGTAGAAATATAATTATTTACAATTTTTACTGGGTTTGTATGAAAATCTGCCCAGGATACAGCTGATGAGGGCAATGAGTCATTAGGAAAAATAGATTGGTTGAAATAAAATAAAATGAAATAAATGGACTTCACACATTTTGCACTGGGAAATGTATTTTAACAGCACAACGTTACTGGCACAATAAATAATTGTGAATGAAACAATGATGTTGCGTTAAGATATGACTCTGTAGTTAAGGATGGCATTATTCATGGGAATTGAATAAAAATATGTTATACAAAAATGTAAACAGTACAATTTTAAACTGTATTAAGGATCAAAGCATTTATAATATGTATAAAAAACATGGAAAACTATGATTTATGTATATGTATCTTTTATGATTTAAAATCAAGTTATTTTCCTGTCCCTGACTGAATATGTAAATGTTTAAAATGCGTAGCGTACGAAACAAAGGCGCTGCCACACCTAAGCTTGAGGGCGAACCAGTAATGAGCTACAGTGGATTAAATATCCAACATCATCACACGACTACATCTCTAAATAGCAGTGTGTCACTAACATTATAGTATATCCAACATCATCACACAACTACATCTCTCAGTGGTAATGTTTCACTTACAATAAAATATATATCTAACATCATCACACAAATACATATCTAAATAGCAGTGTTACACTAAAATACAATACATCCAAGATGTAACACGCATTTCTAAAAGAGGATCAAGATTTCCTAAAATCTAATTTCAGCAACTCGTAAGCGAAGCCCTGCAGAAAGGGAGGACATTACAACACACACAAAGGGGGACTTTACAACATACACATACACACACACACACACACACACACACAGACACACACACATGCAAAAAACATACACATACACACAAACACACAAATACACACATGCAAACATACACACACACAAACATGTAGGATAGAGAGAGAAAGGGGGACTGTACAACAGACACACATACACACTCTCTCTCTCTCACACACACACACGCACACACACACACACACACACACACACACACACAGACACACACACACACACACACACACACACTAACACTCCATGAGGAGGGAACCCCGTCAGTTACGTAAAGGCCCTTAGATTTGTCCCAACGTCCACCTTCCTTACGCGCACACACACACACACACACACACACACACACACACACACACACACACACACACACACACA
>CM050198.1:6287261-6289761 GCA_027475355.1 Coilia nasus
GAGAGAACGTCTTTGTGTGTGTGGCATTTATGGTGTGAATGTTTACGTGTGTGTGCAGGTGTGCTTGTGAGCATTTATGTCTGGATTTTTGTGCTTACTGTATTAGTGTGTGTGTGTGTGTGTGTGTGTGTGTGTGTGTGTGTTCGTGTGTGTGTGTGTGTGTGTGTGTGTGTGTGTGTGTGTGTGTGTGTGTGTGTGTGTAATCAATTTAACTGAATAGAGATGTCAAACAGATTGCCCAGTAATGGTCTGTTGTCAGTCATGGTGAAGGAGGTTGGTTGTGTGTGTGTGTGTGTGTGTGTGTGTGTGTGTGTGTGTGTGTTGTCAAACTGATTGATATAGCCAAGTAATGGTCTATTGTCAGTCATGGTAAAGGAGGTTGTATGTATGTGTGTGTGTGTGTGTGTGTGTGTGTGTGTGTGTGTGTGTGTGTGTGTGTGTGTGCGCTGAAGCAGTTGAAGGTCGTCTGGGTGGCTTGGCCATCTGTGAGCTGCTCTTTGCTGCTGAGGAATAGTGTCAGTGTCAGCCAGATTTGTGTGTGTGTTAGAGAGAGAGAGTGTGAGTGTGTGTGTGTGTTTGTGTGTGTGTGTGTGTGTGTGTGTGTGTGTGAGTGTGTGTGAGTGTGTGTGTGTGTGTGTGTGTGAGTGTGTGTGTATGTGTGTGTTTGTGAGTGTGTGTGTGTGTGTGTGTGTGTGTGTGTGTGTGTGTGTGTGTGTGTGTGTGTGTATGTGTGTGTGTGTGTCAGCCAAAAGCAGGAAGGCTACGCTGGCCTGTGATTGGTGGAGGCACGCATCTTATTGGTCGATGCATATGTTGCATATGTTTGATGAGTGCATGTGTTTGCGTATTGCAAATGTTTGATGAGTGCATGTTGTTGCATATTGCATATGTTTGATGAGTGCATGGTGTTGCATATTGCATATGTTTAATGAGTGCATGTTGATGCGTTCTGCATATTTTAGATGAGAGTGCATGTTGTTGCATATTGCATATGTTTAATGAGTGCATGTTGTTGCATATTGCATATGTTTGATGTATGCATGTTGTTGCATATTGCATATGTTGATGAGTGCATGTGTTTGCATATTGCATATGTTTGATGAGTGCATGCTGTTGATGACACAGTAGCTGATTTTAGATTAGACCAGACCTTTTGACACGCACATGTACACGAACACACATGTACACACACACACACACACACACACACACACACACACACACACACACACACACACACACACACACACACACAGACACACAACCACACACACACACACACCCACACACTTTCCTCCATCCTCCATCCTGCATGGCATTGTCCCCACACTGCCCCCTGCTTACACGTGTGATGGGTTAAGTGCAGAGGTGTGCTGTACTGTGTGATGGGTTAAGTGTTAAGTGCAGATGTGTGCTGTACTCTGTGATCACACATGTGATGGGTTAAGTGTTAAGTGCAGATGTTGGCTGTACTGTGTGACTGTGTGATTACGCATGTGATGGGTTGAGTGTTAAGTGCAGAGGTGTGCTGCACTGTGTGATCACGTGTGATGGGTTAAGTGTTAAGTGCTGAGGTGTGCTGTACTGTGTGATCACACGTGTGATGGGTTAAGTGTTAAGTGCAGATGTGTGCTGTACTGTGATCATGTGTGATGGGTTAAGTGCAGAGGTGTGCTGTACTGTGTGCACATGTGTGATGGGTTAAGTGTTAAGTGCAGAGGTGTGCTGTGATCACACGTGTGATAGGTTAATTGTTAAGTGCAGATGTGTGCTGTACTGTGTGATCACACATGTGATGGGTTAAGTGTTAAGTGCAGATGTGTGCTGTACTGTGATCACGTGTGATGGGTTAAGTGTTAAGTGCAGAGGTGTGCTGTACTGTGATCACATGTGATGGGTTAAGTGTTAAGTGCAGAGGTGTGCTGTACTGTGTGATCACACGTGTGATAGGTTAAATGTTAAGTGCAGAGGTTGGCTGTACTGTGTGACTGTGTGATCACGCATGTGATGGGTTAAGTGTTAAGTGCAGAGGTGTGCTGTACTGTGTGATGGGTTAAGTGTTAAGTGCTGAGGTGTGCTGTACTGTGTGATAGGTTAAGTGTTAAATGCTGAGGTGTGCTGTACTGTGATCACATGTGATGGATTAAGTGTTAAGTGCTGAGGTGTGCTGTACTGTGATCACGTGTGATGGGTTAAGTGTTAAGTGCTGAGGTGTGCTGTACTGTGTGATGGGTTAAGTGTTAAGTGCAGATGTGTGCTGTACTGTGATCACGTGTGATGGGTTAAGTGTTAAGTGCTGAGGTGTGCTGTACTGTGATCACGTGTGATGGGTTAAGTGTTAAGTGCTGAGGTGTGCTGTACTGTGTGATGGGTTAAGTGTTAAGTGCTGAGGTGTGCTGTACTGTGTGATGGGTTAAGTGTTAAGTGCTGAGGTGTGCTGTACTGTGTGATGGGTTAAGTGTTAAGTGCTGAGGTGTGCTGTACTGTATGATCACGTGTG
>CM050198.1:6294761-6297261 GCA_027475355.1 Coilia nasus
GGGTCATGTAATCGGCCTGAGCAACGGCGATCCAATCAGCGAACAGAGGGTGTGTTGACCTTGTGTGCTACATTTGAATTGTAGTGCGTATGTGGGCTAATTGCATACGTGACGACCAGGCGTTAGCAATTGGGTAAAGGCAGAGGCACTTGTTTTAAACTTCAGCAAAGTCCACACCTCCAGGAAGAAATAATTTCTCATGGCCTCTGCTCTAGACCCTCCGTACAAAATGAAATGAAGTACGAGGGGCTGGTTTACCAGGCAAATGTCACTATGCATGCTAAAAAAAGAACAATATCATAATTTGAGATAACTATGCTGTAACATAAATACAGATTAAAATTCAGTAATCGATATGCAGTAACACTCTAAATGTATTAAAACTGTGTGTTGGAGGAGTATTTTAAGGCTTCAACTATAAAATAAAAAGAAACCCTGGCCCATACTAGCACAGCTACTCCAAACATCTGCCCCGGGCTGTGTCCTTCTGTGTAAAGGCATTCAGATGAATACAGACTGGCCTACATGCACTAATAGTGGGAGATGAAGCTGACATAATACCCCATAATACCCCATAATACCCCATAGAAAGGCACTTTCATGGTGACACAGTCTTTCCTGCCCTTCTTGTTCTTGTGAGTGACAGCTAAACCGATGATGTGATAGCTAGCCCGCGCTGTCTGCACGCCGGCTCTAAAGTGGCCCTATTAGTGTCATTGGTGTTGCCACGGCGAGTATACTAGAAGCTTTAGCGTCATTGGTGTTGCCATGGCGACTATACTAGAAGCTATAGTGTCATTGGTGTTGCCACGGCGAGTATACTAGAAGTGTTGCCACGGCGAGTATACTAGAAGCTTTACCGTCATTGGTGTTGCCACGGCGAGTATACTAGAAGTGTTGCCACGGCAAGTATACTAGAAGCTTTAGTGTCATTGGTGTTGCCACGGCGGGTATACTAGAAGCTTTAGTGTCATTGTTGTTGCCATGGCGACTATACTAGAAGCTGTAGTGTCATTGGTGTTGCCACGGCGACCATACTAGAAGTGTTGCCACGGCGAATATATTAGAAGCTTCAAGGCCTGGATATACTCGCAAAAGTGACGTCAAAATGACGTCAGTGCACATCTGGCGCGGCGTTCTCAAGCGCATAGTTGCCGTGTGTGCACCTCCGATTTTTTGTAACTTGCGCGCGGCAGCCCCATTGTAAAAAATAGGCAATGGCTAGTCTGGTTTCAGCAAACTTTAGCCTAGTAACTACCAGCCTAAACATGTATTTTCCATTGCTACAAATCAGCTAATATTACTGGAAACTCACAAGAAATACAAACACTGACTAAAAACTTTTAGGATTTTGTTCAGTTTTATCCACAAACCAACTTAGGTGCAAAGCTGCAGTTCGTTTATTAAGCTAACTTTTTGCCTTATCCTATCATCACTCATAAGGTCTTATAAAGCTGAAAACACTGTAAATATACACACTGACTCAAACCTTTTCGGATTTATCCAGTTTAATTCCCAAATCATGATGTAAACCTGCAATTCAGTCATGTTTCACTCCTCTGACACGCAAGGTTCCCGAACTACTGTGGCATTTGACACCTCTGACGAGGAGAAGATTGCCGTGTGTGTCGAATGAAGTATATATGGGCGTGCGGCGCTGTGACGTCACTTTTGCTCGCGCACTTCTGCATGCGGCGAGTATACACCTAGCTTTAGTGTCACTGGTGTTGCCACGGCGAGTATACTAGAAGCTTTAGCGTCATTGATGTTGGCACAGCGAGTATAATAGAAGCTTTAGTGTCATTGTTGTTGCCATGGCGAGTATACTAGAAGCTTTAGTGTCACTGGTGTTGCCACGGCGACTATACTAGAAGTGTTGACACTGCGAGTATACTAGAAGGTTTAGTGTCATTGGTGTTGCCATGGCGACTACTAGAAGCTATAGTGTCATTAGTGTTGCCACGGCGAGTATACTAGAGGCTGCATTGTCATTGGTGTTGCCATGGCGATTATACTAGAAGCTTTAGCATCATTGGTGTTGCCACGGCGAGTATACTAGAAGCTATAGTGTCATTGGTGTTGCCACGGCGACTATACTAGAAGTGTTGCCACGGCGACTATACTAGAAGCTTTAGTGTCACTGGTGTTGCCACAGCGACTATACTAGAAGTGTTGCCACGGCGAGTATAATAGAAGCTGTAGTGTCATTGGTTTTGCCACGGCGACTATACTAGAATTGTTGCACCGGCGACTATACTAGAAGCTTTAGTGTCACTGGTGTTGCCACGGCGAGTATACTAGAAGTGTTGCCACGGCAAGTATACTAGAAGCTTTAGTGTCATTGGTGTTGCCATGGCGAGTATACTAGAAGCTTTAGTTTCATTGGTGTTGCCACGGCGAGTATACTAAAGGCTGTAGTGTCATTGGTGTTGCCACGGCGACTATACTAGAAGTGTTGCCACGGCGAGTATACTACAGGCTGTAGTGTCATTGGTGTTGC
>CM050198.1:6302261-6304761 GCA_027475355.1 Coilia nasus
CAGCATACACCTACTTAACACATGCCCTCATCTACACCTACCTACAGTGTACACCTACTTAACACATGCCCTCATCTGGTACAGCACACAATATAGTGTACACCTACTTAGTATGCTTTATGAGACCCTAAAGGAAAGTATGAGAAATATAATATGCTTAACACATGCCCTCATCTAGCGCACCAGACAATACAGCATACACCTACTTAACACATGCCCTCATCTAGCGCATCACACAATACAGCATACACCTACTTAACACATGCCCTCATCTAGTGCAGGACACAATACAGCATACACCCACTTAACACATGCCCTCATCTAGCGCACCGCACAATACAGCGTACACCTACTTAACACATGCCCTCATCTAGTGCATCACACAATACATCATACACCTACTTAACACATGCCCTCAGCTACTGTAGAGCACCACACAATACAGCATACACCTACTTAACACATGCCCTCATCTACACCTACTTAACACATGCCCTCATCTAGCGCACCACACAATACAGCATACACCCACTTAACACATGCCCTCAGCTACTGTAGAGCACCACACAATACAGCATACACCTACTTAACACATGCCCTCATCTAGGGCACCACACAATACAGCATACACCTACTTAACACATGCCCTCATCTAGAGCACCACACAATACAGCATACACCTACTTAACACATGCCCTCATCTAGTGCACCACACAATGCAGCATACACCTACTTAAAGGAGAACTTCGGTGTAAAATGAAAATTGGCATGTTAAAACATCATACCGAGTTGGTATGTGTACTGGGGAGAAAATTTGATTTAGCCTGTTTCATTCAGAGTTTAACTATTTTTTATCGTTTGTCCCAGAAGGCTAACAATGGAAGTGGTAGGTGCCCTCAGACGAAGCATGACGACTACGCTATTTTCAAACCATTACAACAGCTCGAAGGAACTCCACACTCCATCGGTAGTACAACACAGGTCCTGACATTAAAAACGAGGCACTGAGATCTTTGTAAGTGTACACAACATTTATTAATAAAATAGTTTTGACAGGCAGTACCTTGCTGTAGTTTCTCGTCGCCGCCATGATGAAGGTCCGCACAAGTCGATTGAGGAACACGAACCAGCAGGAAGAATAGGAGAAGAGGTAGTACAATCGACTTGTTTGGACTTTCATCATGGCGGCGACGAGAAACTACAGCAAGGTACTGCCTGTCAAAACTATTTTATTAATAAATGTTGTGTACACTTACACTTACACCTTATGAGACCCTAAAGGAAGCTAGAAATAATAAACTAGAAAAGCACTCAGAGAGTGCAGACCTCCGCTAGGACAGCTCAGATCACCACCAAAATCTAAACACTTTTAAGTTAGCTAGTAAGTTATTTTTGACCTACCCTGAAGACCGACCCTAATCAAAATCCAATCGTAACTTTTTGAGTTATCTTACTACCAAACAAACAAACAAACAAACAAACAACACATACTGCTTAAGGTGCTTTAGAACATCAACCACAACTGATGCTTGGCCAGAGTACATTAGGGCCATATCAGGGCCACTTTAGGGGCATATCAGGGCCATACCAGGGCCATTTTAGGGCCATATAAGGGGCACATTAGGGCCATATCACAGCCATGTCAGAGCCATATCAGGGCCATATCAGGACCATATCAGGGTCACATTAGGGCCGCATCAGGGCCATATTAGAGCTATATTAGAGCTGTATCAGAACTATATCAGTACTTATAGTATTTATAACTTAAAAAAAAGAAAACTCCTCTTCCTCTTCCTCTTCCTCTTCTTCTGTTTTTGCTCTTTGTGTGTGGCCTTGTCTGAGGACGAGCTCACTCAGAGATGTGCAGGACAACACTGATAGCAGAGAATAGCATCTAACTACTGCTGCAGTTCCTGGACCAGAATATGAAGCATCTCACACACACACACACACACACACACACATACACACACACACACACACACACACACACACACACACACACACACACACACACACTTAGAGATGTGCAGGACAACACTGATAGCAGAGAACAGCATCTAACTACTGCTGCAGTTCCTGAAGCATCTCTCTCTCTCTCACACACACACACACACACACACACACACACACACACACACACACACACACACACACACACACACAGATCCACTAGCTGCTGTGGTGATTACTGGAAGAGAACATGCAGAACTAACTCACAATGGGAACAGAAGCAAGCGGTTCCCTGTGGGGGGGAAAGGGGAACTCCTGTAGCCCAGACCCTTTGTGTGACACCAGTGTGGAGAGAAACATCACACACATACACTTAGCTGGGAAAGAACAGGGCCATGTGTCTGATCTGTGTGTGTGTGTGTGTGTGTGTGTGTGTGTGTGTGTTTGTCTGATCTGTGTGTGTGTGTGTGTGTGTGTTTGTCTGATCTGTGTGTATGTGTGTGTCTGATTGGTGTGTCTGATCTGTGTGTGTCTGATCGGTGTGTGT
>CM050198.1:6319761-6327261 GCA_027475355.1 Coilia nasus
ATATTATATTATATTATATTAATTAGATATTATATTATATTATATTATATATTATATTATATATCATTCCTGGGGTCAAGTGTAACATCTCACCTCGTAGATTATCTCTAATATTTCCATCGTATTATAACATATTTCCATTGTATTATAACATATTATATTATAACATATTATATTATATTATATTATATTATATTATATTATATTATATTATATTATATATCATTTCTGGGGCGTGAGTGTAACAGCTCACCTCGTAGATTATCTCTAATATTTCCATTGTATTATAACATATTATGTTATGTTATATTATATTATATTATATTATATTATATTATATTATATTATATATATCATTCCTGGGGCGTGAGTGTAACATCTCACCTCGTAGATGATCCTCTGCACCAGGTCGTACTCTCCCTCCAGCGAGGCGTCCAGCAGCAGAGCCAGAGGGTTGAAGCGCACGCGCATGCCGTGATTGATCCGCTCCGACCCGCTCTTACGCAGGTTAGTCCTTTTACCCTGCGGCACAATCACACATATCACACATCAAACCCAGTGATTGATCCGCTCCGACCCGCTCTTACGCAGGTTAGTCCTCTTGCCCTGCGGCACAATCACACATATTATATTACTCTTACGCAGATTAGTCCTCTTGCCCTGCGGCACAATCACAGATATTATATTACTCTTACGCAGGTTAGTCCTCTTGCCCTGTGGCACAATCACACATATTATATTACTCTTACGCAGATTAGTCCTCTTACCCTGCGGCACAATCACACATATCACACATCAAACCCAGTGATTGATCCGCTCCGACCCCGCTCTTACGCAGGTTAGTCCTCTTACCCTGCACAATCACACATATCACACATCAAACCCAGTGATTGATCCGCTCCGACCCGCTCTTACGCAGGTTAGTCCTCTTACCCTGCGGCACAATCACAGATATCACACATCAAACCCAGTGACTGATCCGCTCTTACGCAGGTTAGTCCTCTTACCCTGCATCACGGACCATGGACAATCACATATATTCACATATCAAACCCAGTGTCTGTACAACAAACGCTTAGCTGCCTTTAGCTACTGGAGTTTACTCACATGTTGTGGAAGTTAGTCCTCTTACCCTGCAGCACATACACACCAGACCAGAATCACAGATCAAGCCCAGATCCTGTAGCCTGGTAAACCAACCCCTCGTACTTAATGTCATTTTGTACAGAGGGTCTGGCAGTGATTCCATTGACATTGCTGTCTTAGGCAGAATTCTGCCCAGCCAATGAGCGATGGCTCATTCGTGAGCGATGACGTTGACTTTGTGTGCTACATTTGAATTGTAGTGCCTAGGCAGGCTAATTGCTGTTATGACCAGACGTTAGCTATCAGCCACTTGTTTTAAACTTCAGCAGCGTCCACACCTCCAGAAAGAAATCATTTGTGTGCATGTGATGTGTGTGTGTGTTGTGTGTGTTTATGTATACCGGTGGGAGGGCGGTTTCTCCGGTGATCTCGGGGGCCTCCATGCTGCAGCAGTCGTCCCCTGGGGCTTCTTGCTCGGGCTGCGAGGGGTAGGGGGGGCGGGGGGTAGGGGGGGGTACTCGTCTATGTACCCCTCTAGCGGGGCCGTACCGCTGGGCTCTGAGGACCCCCTCTGCTCCTCCAGATTGGGGCGCGGAGGCAGGCTCGGGCAGAGGGACCCCGCCGAGGGCTCGTGGAGGATGGGGGCGCGCGGAGGCAGGGGAGGGGGCCTCAGCTTTTCTAGCTCCTCCTTCTCCTCCCCCTCCTCCTCCTCGCCTCTTTCCTCGCGCCTCTCCTCCTCCTCCTCCTCCCTCCTCCTCCTCCTCCTCCGCGTGCTCGGGGATGATGGTGCACGGGCTCTCCGCGGCGCGCCGGCTGTCCTCGGTCACTGAGGACACGCTCAGGCCAGTGCAATCCTTCATCATCGTCATCATCGACATCATCATGGTGCCGCCTGCGCTTGCTCCGTGGCTGGGAGAGAGAAACACACACACACACACACACAGACACACACACACACAGACTGTCATATGTGTGTGTATGTGTGTATATACTGTATCTGGTATGATCCCCCCCACCCCCGCATTGATCATGGTGCTAGCTGCGCTTCCTCTGTGCCTGTCGAGTCAAGCCAAGCCAAACCAAACCAAGTCATTTCATTTCTGTAGCACATTTAAAAACAGCAGACTTGGCCCAAAGTGCTTCACGACAGTAGCAAGACTTAAAAACAGGACGTGAAATGCATAAAAACATAACTATGTTAAAATACAGACAAAGCAAGGAAATAAAAACATGAGATTAAAAAAGGGTCGATATGACAGCACCTAGTAAAAGCCTCACACTGAGCAGAGCAGAAAGAGAGACCTGTCCTGTAGAGAAGGTCGAATACAAGCCTGAGAGTGAGCTGAAAGCAGCAGAGAGGAAGACGCCTGTCCTGTAGGGAAAATAAAAGCCTGAGACTGGGCCAATAGCAGGAGAGGGAGAGACCTGTCCTGGAGGCCAAATAGACTCTTGACACTGGGCCAATAGCAGGAGAGGGAGAGACCTGTCCTGGAGGCCAAATACAATCCTGAGAGTGAGCTACAGTAAAAGCAGGACAGAAAGAGAGATCTGTCCTGCAGAGGCCAAATAGAAGCCTGAGACTGGGCTGCAATCGAGGCAGAAAGAAATACAGAGAGATAGGGGAGAAGGGGAGAGGGACAGACCTGTCCTGTAGAGAAGGCCAAATACAAGCCTGAGACTAAGCTAAGAGCAGGAGAGGGAGAGACCTGTGCAGGGGAGGAGGTCAAATACAAGCCTGGGACTGAGCTAAAAGCAGGAGAGGGACAGACCTGTCCTGAAGGTCAAGTAGAAGCCTAAGAGTGAGCTAAGAGCAGGAGAGGGACAGACCTGTCCAGGGGAGGAGGTCCTGTCGAGGGCTGGAAGAAGGGCGGCGTGGCGCTGGCGTTTGCGCTGGTCTCCATGGCGGCCAGCGTGGTCTTCTGGTAGAGCAGCTTCTGGATGTTGGGGCCGGCGGGGCCCTCGGGCTCGGTGATGGAGCTGCGCTTCTTTAGGGGCCGCGGCGCGTGGTGCAGACGCTTGCGCAGCGCCTCCAGGTCCACGTCGCTCTGGTGACGGAACGGCTGCGACAGGAAGGGGAGGAGCTTGGTGGGGCTCAGGGGGCGGGGCGCCCTGTCTGTCTCCTGAGCGGGGGCGTCGCCCGACGATGATGACGACGACGATGACGACGATGATGAGGTGGTTGCCGCTGACAACGAGGACGAGGATGATGTGGAGCCAGCCTGATCCACCTCCGTCTCAGAAGCAGCAGGGCGGTCGCTATGGGCTGCTTCAGGGGCATTGTGGGAATTCTGCTGCTGCCCACTAGAGGATGGGAGGACTGGCTTTCCATACACTACAGCAGAGAGAGGTGAGACAGGAGGATAAGACAAGAAAAAGATGGTGAAAAAGAAGAAAGGTGCAGAGAAAGAGAGCGAGAGAAAGAGAGAGAGGGAGAAAGAAAAATAGAGAGAGAGAGAGAGAGCAAGAGAGAGAGAGAGACAGTGCGTGTGCGCGCTTGAGTTTAAATTGCACATTCGGTGTCTGGTGAAACACAATTTCAGTCCTTTATGTAATGCTTGTTACACAGTGAACTGACAATAAAGTATATTTTGACTTCGACTTTGAAATAGTACTGAAATGGCCAAATAGACCACAGCAGAGGAGTCACCAGTGCAGCTTCCCAGATCCATGTAAGAATATTATCACCAAATAATCACCAACATTGATGTAAAACCTGATACGTATTTTGGTAATAGTGCTCTACAGCTACTACTAGTGCCGAAACTACACAACTACTGACTCTACCAGCAGCTACTTCTAAGGCCTCATTTCCACCCACTTGAGCGTGTACAGCGCGTATCCGTGTACAACATGTGTGTATGTGTGACAGAATACACTCAGATCATGCATACGGTGGAAATGGTCTAATCTGTTAATTATTATTATTATTATTATTATTATTACATTACACTTAGCTGACGCTCTTATCCAGAGCGACTTACAGATATTTACAGGGTTTCAGTTACAATCCCTGGAGCAGTGTGGGGTTAGATGCCTTGCTCAAGGGCATCTCAACCATGGGTAGGGCGGGATTCGAACCAGCAACCTTCCGATTGCAAGACCAACTCCCTAACCACTAGGCCACAGCTGCCATTCTAAATGCATATGGACAGAAAACGGGCACTTGCTGTCTACACGCTGTATACGGAGAGTGTTTGGTGGAAATGAGCCCTAAGATCCCTGCAGACGGTGGTCTAACTCTAATACAGAGAGCGCATGCTGGCTGGAGTTGCTGTCCTACTCTACTCTACTACCCTTACCGCTGCACCCCATTACCTCTGGGCCAGGCCCTACTCTAATGCAGTGCACCCCCTTACCTCTGAGCCAGGCCCTACTCTAATGCAGTGCACCCCCTTACCTGTGGGCCCCCTTACCTGTGGGCCAGGCCCTACTCTACTGCAGTGCACCCCCTTACTGTACCTCTGCACCCCCTTACCTGTGGGCCAGGCCCTACTCTACTGCAGTGCACCCCCTTACCTGTGGGCCCCCTTACCTGTGGGCCAGGCCCTACTCTACTGCAGTGCACCCCCTTACTGTACCTCTGCACCCCCCTTACCTGTGGGCCAGGCCCTACTCTACTGCAGTGCACCCCCTTACCTGTGGGCCCCCTTACCTGTGGGCCAGGCCCTACTCTACTGCAGTGCACCCCCTTACCTGTGGGCCAGGCCCTACTCTACTGCAGTGCACCCCCTTACTGTACCTGTGGGCCAGGCCCTACTCTACTGCAGTGCACCCCCTTACCTGTGGGCCCCCTTACCTGTGGGCCAGGCCCTACTCTACTGTAGTGCACCCCCTTACCTGTGGGCCCCCTTACCTGTGGGCCAGGCCCTACTCTACTGTAGTGCACCCCCTTACCTGTGGGCCCCCTTACCTGTGGGCCAGGCCCTACTCTACTGCAGTGCACCCCCTTACCTCTGGGCTTCGAACGTGGCAGCGTGGCCCCGCCTAACTCGGCGTATGCCTTCCATGCAGGTCGCTCTGTGGGGGTACATGTGTAGAGGATGGAGTCTAGCGCTGGCCGATATGCACCAAAACTTATATCATGATGTTTCTGGGCTGACTGGCGATGTATGATATATATCGATATTTGAAAAAACAAAATAAGCAAGGTGTTTCATGTTAAGGTAAGACTGTGCAAGTTAAGAGCTGTGCAAATAACAAGGAAACAGCAACACATGCAGGGGCACAGCTGAGCGATTCGAGAAAGCTCCGGCTGTCTGAACACATTAGAATAAGTGCTTTTGATAAAGTGGTATTAGAGCATCGAAAATATATCGATACGACGATATAGTGTCATATCTACTTCAAAAGTATATTGATATTACGATAATATAATAATATTGATATATCGCCAAGCCCTAATGGAGTCGACTATCAACACGGTCAACAGTGAATACCTGAGCTGACCTATAGCTTAATGTACATCTGACCTGTCTAGGGCTGACCTGTGCTCTAAGCAGCACAAGCAGAACCAGAGTGTGTCAGTCTGTGTGTGTGTGTGTAAGGCACTAAGGAATAACAAAGCCTTTATTCAAACATGGTGGTAGGATACCAGCAGTCACTACCCTTCATATCACTTCTGTTAGGATATCAGCTGTCCCACTACGCTCCATATCATTTCTGATTGGCTATCAGCTGTCCTGTCACCCTTGACATTTACTTATGATTGGACAGCAGTCAGTGCTACACATTTCACGTCTACGTCTGATTGGATATCAGCTGTCCCACTACCCTCCATGTCTATTTCTGATTGGATATCAGCTGTTCCACTACCCTCCTTATCATGTCTGATTGGATACCAGCTGTCCTACCACCCTCCATGTCTATTTCTGATTGGATACCAGCTGTCCCACTACACTCCATATCATTTCTGATTGGATACCAGCTGTCCTACCACCCTCCATGTCTATTTCTGATAGGATACCAGCTGTCCCACTACCCTTGAGGTCTATTTCTGATTGGATATCAGCTGTTCCACTACCCTCCTTATCATTTCTGATTGCATACCAGCTGTCCAACTACCCTCCAGGTCTATTTCTGATTGGATACCAGCTGTGCCACTACCCTCCAGGTCTATTTCTGATTGGATACCAGCTGTGCCACCACCCTCCAGGTCTATTTCTGATTGGATACCAGCTGTGCCACCACCCTCCAGGTCTATTTCTGATTGGGTACCAGCTGTGCCACCACCCTCCAGGTCAATTTCTGATTGGACAGCAGTCAGTGCGACCCACCTCTGGGGTGGGACCTGGGCAGCGTGCCCCCGCCGGCGTTGTTGCAGGCCTTGCCCCCCGGCGTGCTCTGCTGGGTGTACATGGAGTAGATGGAGCTGGCCGCCACAGTCTGCGGACGGGAGAGGGGCGGCGTGCTGGTGGCCGCGATGCAAGCGAGCTCCTTGGTGACGGCGGGGGGGGATCGGCGGGGGGGGGGTCGGGGGTGAAGGGGTGCACAGTGGCTGCGGGCGTGAGGGGGGGGTGCGTCCGCTTTGGGCTTGGGGGGCAGGGGGAGCGGGAGGGTGCGTCCAGAATCGCATGGGTTGGGCCCGATGGGCCGGGCCTTCCCGGGGAAGGTGCCCATGGCAAACCTGCAGAAGGAGGAGGAAGAGGAAGTGGGAGGGGCTGGGGGAGGAGCTTTGGGTTTACTGGGAACAGGAGGTGGGACCTTGGGAAGAGGTTTGCCATTCTGGAGAGAGTGAGAGAAGAGGAAACAGAGAAAGAGTAAGGACAATGATCGTTAATAATTGTGGTCTGAATTTATATACATACTGCACGTACATGTCACTCCCACATTTGCTGACTGGCTAGCTGTATCTGATAGAGTTATTGTTTAGGAAGGTTAAAGTCCTCCTGCTAGTTTTTAAGGCTTTTAATCATCTAGTGTCTTTTTACATTGCTAACTCTTCAAGAGCCCTCCGATCCTCCGATCCTGTATGGCTGACCTCCTGAAAACCCCTTTAGACCAAAGAAAATGGGAGAAGCAGCTTTCACCCACTATGCCACCTTCAACATTTGCTATACGATGCCACAAGACATTAAAGGAGCAAATCCAATGGTCTAATTCAAACAGTTGCTCAAGAAGCCACCACGTGGAAACAGTTATGTAGTAAGTAGAGGAATGATACCATCCAAGGGATACTAAACTGCAGTACCTGAGAGTCCCTCAAGAGGTCCTCGTTGCTCTGGTTTTTACGCAAAGGCAGAGGAGGAGGTCTCAGGTCTGCCTCTGAGTCTAAGAGGGGGAGAGAGCATGAAAGAGGGACAGAGAGAAATGAGCAGAGGGAGAGAGAGAAGTACAGACTGTTACACCAATGACAAATAGACCACAGACTGTTGTAACATTAACAAACTGTTACACAGTGACATACTGTTGCAAACA
>CM050198.1:6337261-6342261 GCA_027475355.1 Coilia nasus
CTGTACCGCACTGTAAATCTACAACCCCAAATGAAAAGATGCTACACTGCACTGTAAATCAATGTTTTCTTATAAACCCCAAATGAAAAGATGCTGTACCCGCACTGTAAATCAATTGTTTGCTTAAGATGCTACACCACACTGTAAATCAATTGTTTTCTTATAAACCCCAAAATGAAAAGATGCTATACCGCACTGTAAATCAATGTTTGCTTTTGGCCTCCTCAGAGCAACTATACTCTTGTCTCATGCATTAACCCCAGTCCTCTATTATACTCTGTTCACTCTGATATTAACCCCAGTCCTCTATCATACTCTGTTCACTCTGATATTAACCCCCAGTCCTCTATTATACTCTGTTCACCTCTGATATTAACCCCAGTCCTCTATTACACTCTGTTCACTCTGATATTAACCCCAGTCCTCTATCATACTCTGTTCACTTCTGATATTAACCCCAGTCCTCTATTATACTCTGTTCACTCTGATATTAACCCCAGTCCTCTATCATACTCTGTTCACTCTGATATTAACCCCAGTCCTCTATCATACTCTGTTCACTCTGATATTTACAGTTGTTCTCAACTGTTAAAGCACAAAAACCTATTGGTTGAACAACTTTCCCAACTGCTTGAATTATTTTTCAGAACTCTTCACTCTTTTGTCAGTACCTTAAACCATTTTTCACATTAGTAGAACGCAATCTGCAAATCCCATTGACTCGTCCTTGCAAAACTCTAAGCACATTCTCATTGTCAAAACACATGTTGCATTCTTAGACACATGCAATGCAAAATGGTCATTCCTCTCTATCTTTTCCTCACAAATAAAGCGCAAATGCCATACTGTATGCTAAGCACAGTGGGCGAAAATTGACTTAATGTTCACTTTTTCACAATTTGAAATTCACTTTATTTCAAATGAGCTGACACCCACCAATAAAAGCCAACTGGGAGAGCAAGCAGGTTTTTGAAGGTCGCAGCTTGAAAGTGGATGCCAATCAGAGAGAAAAGAGGACAGAGAGTCCAAATGCAAGATGGTGGCAAAGAAAAGGAAGAGGAGGTTAAAGGAAAGGGAAGAATGGTCTTTTCTAACCAAATTTAGAGCCAGCATTTATAGATCATGCTCTCGTCCATGGTGTTGACGACAAGGGAGGCAGAATTGACAGTTCCACCCAATCTGTAAAATCTTGGAGGCCATGGAATATCCCATATGCATCCGGAATTATGCTTTTGCAGTTCAAAAAAATGTGAAAAATCAATTATGCTATTGTATCTGAACATCTGAACATTGTGCTTTCCATGTTTTGGTGTAGTGTTTACTAAATGCTTCATTGTGATTTCATTTGGCTGCGTTGCTTCAGATTTGAGGAAAGCGTTTGGTTTGGTTTGGAGTTTTGGTTGAGCACACGTAAAACTGTTTTGAGAGCAATAGTTTGCTTTTGCAACAAGAGTCCAGAGTTTTGGAAAATGACTTTTGGGCAATTGGAGTTTGTGTTTACAGTTTTGAGAAAATAATGCAAGGTTTCGGAAATTGAGTTTTAGCATTTGAGAAAAACTGTATACTGCTACCCCATCTCTCTCTCTCTCTTTCTCTCTCTCTCTCTCTCTCTCTCTCTCTCTCTCAGTCATCTACTATACTCATTTCCCCCTATATTTGTACTAATAATCTGCTCCTCCATCTCTCTCTCTCTCTCTCTCTCTCTCTCTCTCTCTCTCTTTGTGCCTTACCCCCTCTCTCCCTCTTTTTCCTTCTCTCTTTCTCCCTCTTTCTCCTCTCTCTTCGTCTCTCTCTCACCCCGTTCTCCAAGAGTCTGTCCGTGTTGTTCTTCAGACTGCTCCTCTTAGGGGCACCTCAGGGCCTCTCTGTCCTCCTACACCGCAGAGAGAGAGAGAGAGAGAGAGAGAGAGAGAGAGAGAGAGAGAGAGAGAGAGAGAGAGAGAGAGAGAGAGAGAGAGAGAGAGAGAGAGAGAGAGAGACAGAGAGAGAGAGAGAGAGAGAGAGAGAGAGAGAGAGAGAGAGAGAGAGAGAGAGAGAGAGAGAGAGAGAGAGAGAGGGACAGAGAGAGAGAGACAGAGAGAGAGAGAGAGAGAGAGAGAGAGAGAGAGAGAGAGAGAGAGAGAGAGAGAGAGAGAGAGAGAGAGAGAGAGAGAGAGAGAGAGAGAGAGAGAGAGAGAGCTATACATAGTGATGTTTGAGATGGTGAAATAAGCATAAATAAATAAATAAGCATAAATAAATATGAATAAGAACAAGAACGCTCTCCCATAGGTGCAGTATGAGATGGTTAAATAAGCATAAATAAATAAATAAATATGAATAAGAACAAGAACGCTCTCCCACAGGTGCAGTCTGAGATGGTTAAATAAGCATAAGTAAATAAATAAATAAATAAATAAATAAATAAATAAATAAATATGAATAAGAACAAGAACGCTCTCCCATAGGTGCTGTATGAGATGGTTAAATAAGCATAAATAAATAAATAAATAAATATGAATAAGAACAAGAATGCTCTCCCACAGGTGCAGTCTGAGATGGTTAAATAAGCATAAGTAAATAAATAAATAAATAAATAAATAAATAAATAAATAAATAAATATGAATAAGAACAAGAACGCTCTCCCATATGTGCAGTATGAGATGCTGAAACAATAGTAAACAGTAACAAAAGCAATGCTGGTCTAATAAATACTTTAATTAATTAATAAAAGCATAAACTCCTCTCTCTTAGGTGCAGTCTGAGATGGTGAAATAATAAATAAATAAACTCCTCTCCCTTAGGTGCAGTCTGAGATGGTGAAATGATAATAATAAATAAATACTTTAATTAATTAATAAAAGCATAAACTCCTCTCCCTTAGGTGCAGTCTGAGATGGTGAAATAATAAATAAATAAACTCCTCTCCCTTAGGTGCAGTCTGAGATGGTGAAATAATAAATAAATAAACTCTTCTCTCCCTTAGGTGCAGTCTGAGATGGTGAAATAATAAAAGCATAAACTCTTCTCTCCCTTAGGTGCAGTCTGAGATGGTGAAATAATAAATAAATAAACTCCTCTCCCTTAGGTGCAGTCTGAGATGGTGAAATAATAAAAGCATAAACTCCTCTCCCTTAGGTGCAGTCTGAGATGGTGAAGCGCTGGACGCGCTGGAAGCTGGGTAAGGACATCGAGGAGGAGTACCGCCACACGCACAGCCAGACGCCGCACGCCAAGAGTGCCAGCGTTGTCATGGCCGCAGCGCCCGGCGACGAAGACCACGACGACCCGCCAGACCCGGATCCGCCCCCTGACCTCGACCCTGACCCCGACCCCCAGCATCGGCGCCCCTCACCTTCCGCGACCTCCTCGTCCCGTGCCACGCCGGGCTGGGAGGAGCGCGAGTGGCTGGTGGGGGTGGGGGGGCGCAGCTGTAATGGCAGGGGTGGCGGTAGAGGGGAGAAACACAGGTTGCAGTTAGCCTCCTCGCCACCAGGGGGCCACAGCTACGGGAGCAGCTCACTGACCGAGGAAATCTGCCTAGAGGAGAGGCCGCTGAGCTTCAGCTGTAAAGGTGATGGCAGCGGAGATGCCAGTGACGACGGTGAAGGTAACAGCCGTCCCCTCCGACAGGAAGTTACGGAGAGCTACTTATGACCTCTGACTCCCAAACGCTACAGGAAGTTGCCCATGTACTGTAGCGCATGGTTACCATGGCAGTGCCTGGCCCCATTCACTCGCTGAGTGGACAAAAAAAGAGAAAGAGAAAGAGACAGAGAGTGAGAGAGAGAGAGACAGAGAAGAGGAGGGAATGTGGGAGGAAGTGGATAGACAGGAAGTTGATACGCCAATCAAGGGAGCATTCACTGTTTGCTCACTCATTGCTAGAGATACTGACTGTTTCTGAATGAATCTTGAAGAAGTGAAGGAGAGGAGAGCACTTCTACTTCCTTCACCTGGAAGAGAAAAGAAAGAAGACAAAAGGATGTATTATTTGGTAACAAATAATAACAACCAGCATTTTTTCTTTACTGAGAAAAGCACGGCAAATGCTTTATTTTGCATTAAGCATCTTCAGGTTGTTGCCACACCTTTTAATCTTATCTAAGATGATAAACTGAAGTGAACTTATTACAACTTGTTTGAAAAAGAGATAATCAAGATGCGTCTTTGTTGCCAAAAGCAAACTTCCATACTGTTCTGTGGTGTGCAGCGTCTGGACACAGTATTTTGTTTTTTTTTTTGTTTTTCTTTGTTTTGTTTTATTTCTATATATTGATGTTGGTGCTGACGATGCTAAACTCATTTCTCACAACCTTAAAGAGTGCTAATATGTATGTGTATGTGTGTGTGACACCATCGCCTTTGCCAGCTGTGCTTGTTGTGTTCTCGTCGGCGCTTTGAAAAGTTGAGCTCGAGGTTCTTCGTGAGCCTTCTGGGCCACCGTCCTGCTCTGTGCTGACTTGGCTAAAGCTGTGCTTGTATGGACCATTCATTAAGAACGTGAGGTACTCAAGTGTTTTTGCTAAATGTGTTCAAACGTTAGAAAATTGAGACTGATGGTAGAAGACATGTACACATGCACAAGCACACACATGCACACACACACACACACACACACACACACACACACACACAATTGTGCCATTTCCAGTCCAAAGACACCCTACTGTGCTATGAATGTTCCGGAATGTGACCACAGATGTTATTTGTTTTGGTGGTGTTGCCTGGGTAACAGAGGCAACAAAAGATATGAAGGAAATGTAAAGGACCCTGTGGCAATCATAAATAACATTCGGCTTTGAATATGGCAACTGTTCCTTTAGTACTTGTCAACAGATGTGTACAGATGTGTTTGAAAAAGAAAAAGAAAAAAACAGTGATTTCAACCAATCAAATATAATAATATAATGTTTCTGATTAAATGTCTATGTGCTGCAGCCTGACTTCTGTTCCGTGAATCTTTTTGTTGTTTCGTCATACGTGTGAAAAAGAAAACTAAACAGTGGTGTTCTAGTTT
>CM050198.1:6347261-6359761 GCA_027475355.1 Coilia nasus
AGTACATGATCAACTGGGCCCATTCACCAAGCCTGTGTGCTACAGTACATGATCAACTGGGCCCATTCACCAAGCCTGTGTGCTACAGTACATGATCAACTGGGCCCATTCACCAAGTCTGTGTGCTACAGTAGGCTACATGACCAACTGGGCCCGTTCACCAAGCCTGTGTGCTACAGTACATCACTAACTGGGCCCGTTCACCAAGTCTGTGTGCTACAGTACATCACTAACTGGGCCCGTTCACCAAGCCTGTGTGCTACAGTACATCACTAACTGGGCCCGTTCACCAAGCCTGTGTGCTACAGTACATCACTAACTGGGCCCGTTCACCAAGCCTGTGTGCTACAGTACATCACTAACTGGGCCCGTTCACCAAGCCTGTGTGCTACAGCACATGACTAACTAGGCCCAGTACAGACCAGGCGTTGGCAAGTTCACGCCAGCCAATGTGGACCCTTACTGTAGTTCTGCACGCATGATGTACACAGCCTTGCGGCCATCAGCTATGACAACCAGCTCGTCGCTGTTAAGTCTGTTATAGCCTGGCTCAAAGGCCATAACCAAACAAAGGAGCACAGACCATAGCCAAAACGAAGTAGGCTGTAGAGTGTGTTATAGCCTGGCTCAAAGGCCATAACCAAACAAAGGAGCACACACCATAGCCAAAACGAAGTTTTAAAACATTTATTCAATAAAGAAAAGAAAAGAAAATGCAGTCTTTGTCTGTGATGAAAGTAAGTATGTAAGCAGTGGTGCTGGTGAAAAATGAGTGTTGGAATGTGGATGCAAAAACAACGACAGCTCTCCAAAAACGCCAAAAACTCAGCAGCCCAGGCCCTCTCCCCAGGTATGCACGGAGTGCCCTTTATACACCTGATGGTAAGCAGCTTAATTGGAAATTGGAAAGTGCTTAAAGCCACGCCCACGCCAGCAATTACCTGCGAGAAGGGAGACAGACACAAACAGAAGAACGGGCAAACAAGAACACCCTGCACCCTGCAGCCGTCACAAGTGGAACGATGAAGACATGTACTGAACAACCTGAAGCTGATGTGAGTGGAGCACTGTAGAAAATAAATGTATGTTATATAAGTATGTGTGATATGTATGACGTACAGTAGTCTTTGCGTGATGTTCTATCATGCTGTGGACCAGTAAGGTTTTGGAGCAGGTCTTACGCCCTGTGCTTACCTTTTTTATGCTAATATCAAACCGGTGTTTTGAAAAAAAGGTAATATATTTTAATAATTAGCAGGTTTTTTTTTCATTTTAGCAATCCCAACATGAAGACTCTTCTGTCTGTCAGAGGCCAAACTAATGGGGCTCTGCCTGACCCCATCGAAGTGTCCTTGAGCAAAACACTTAACCCCAAGTTGCTGCCGGTGGCAGGTTGGCGCCTTGCGTGGCAGCCTCTGCCACCGGTGTGTGAATGTGTGTGTGAATGTGTGTGTGAATGGGGGAATGTGTGTGTGAATGGGGGAATGTGAGGCATATACTGTAAAGCGCTTTGAGTGCTCGGAGGAGTAGAAAAGCGCTATATAAATGCAGTCCATTTACCATTTACCACTGACACACACACACCTGTGTGTGTGTAAGTATGTGTTTGTGTGTGCGTGTGTGTGCGTGTGTATGTGTGTTTGTGTGTGCGTGCGTGCATGCCTGTGTGCGTGTGGTTGCATGTATGTGTGTGTGTGTGTATGTGGTCGCATGTGTGTGTGTGTGTGTGTATGGGCCATATTAGCAGCCTGAGTAGGAGGGAGAGAAATGGTCTAAACAGCATGAGCTGATAAGATGAGTAACTGACCTCCCAACTGTAGTAGTTGATGGCAAATATTTGTACCGTAATGATGGCTGTAACACTAGGGTACTTACGGTAGCTCTATTGTCCATTCTGCGCAGTGCATGTCTGTATCAGAACTGAGAATGCAAGTACGAAGTAAACCACGTTCAGGTTGACTCTGTCTCCGTGTATAATTCCCCCACAAATACTACAGTGGCGACGAGGTCACAAAGTAAAAGAATCCACTACAGTGTCTAATAATGTAGATTTCCAGTGATTGGAAGTCGTGCTAACTGAAGCCATTCGTCTGTTTTGCGTTTGGAAGAAACCGAAAGTGCTAACTGGTGTTCCAGCTAAGCTTAGCAACTGAGAAACTTTCTGGAAGCACAAGTGTGCCACCCTGTGGTGAGTTGAAGAAATTGAAATGAAACGTGTGTCTTTGAACCTAAGGGCAAGGAAATAGACTGCAAACTGAAAACGCAGTTCAACAAAGAGTCAATTGAAGATTTTTACTGGACGTGGGGGAAATTGTAAAGTTAAAGAAAATGGCAATGATTGGGAAAGTGCCAGAATTTGACAGTAAGAAAGAAGATTTTGATTCCTATTTGGAACGTTTTGAAAGATGGCTGTCTGCTAACGAAATCCCTGATGAAAAGAAAATGGATGTGTTTTTGAGTGTGTTGGGTGCCACTGAATATGGACTATTAAAGAATTTGATTGCTCCAAATAAAGTTTCGGACAAGACATATGCTGACCTCACAAGTGCCCTTTCTCTGCACTTTAAGCCAAAGCCTATTTTGATTGCAGAGCATTTCAGATTTTACAAAAGGCAGCAAAAGCTAGATGAAACAGTGACTGAATACATTCTTGCACTGAAGAAATTAGCAAGCACTTGTGAGTTTGGACAGTTTTTGAATGATGCGCTGAGAGATCAGTTTGTTTGTGGTCTCTCAGGGGAGGAATATCACAAGAGACTTTTATCAGTAAAGGATCTTACTTTCAAAAAGGCCTGTGATATTGCGCTCGCTCTTGAATTGGCGTATAAGGACACTAAAGAATTGAGGGAGCATGTTGATAAACCAAAAGGAGAAGTCAATAAGGTCTTTAATGCGGCAAGTGATAAGTGGGGTAATAAGACAAACAATTCACGTCAACACCGCCAGAGGGATTCAAGAGCTAAACAACGATTTTCCAAGGAGAAAAGGCAGCAGTGCTATAGATGTGGCAAAGACAATCACCAGCCAAATGAATGTTTCTACCGCACTGAAACCTGCCACGGCTGTGGAAAGGTTGGACATCTTAAAAGAGTCTGCAAGAAAGTGAAACAAAGTGATAAAGCTCAAATGATAACTGCAAAGGGCGAAACTGATGACTCAGACGTCTGTAAGGACGATGAACTGGCCCTGTACACAGTGTACACTGCTCAAGAAAACAAAGAGGGGATTTTTGCTGAATTACAGTTGTTAGGAAAACAGGTTAGCATGCAAGTGGATACGGGAGCATCGGTGTCTTTGATCCTAGAGTCTTTTTATGGTGATCACCTGAAGAGCTGCCCCCTACAGCCTGCAGCCATTCGTCTCTCATCATACACAGGAGATACCATACCTGTGCTTGGAAAAATCCTAGTGCCAGTGAAATATGAGGGACAGGAGTGGAAACTGCCTCTTGTCGTAGTGAAGGGCGATAAACCACCATTGCTGGGAAGAAATTGGCTACGAAAGATAAAGTTGAACTGGGGAACAATCTTCAGTCTTGAAGACAACCAGGGAAATGACCAGCTCTCACTGCAGTGCATTATTGGAAGGCACAAAGACCTGTTCAAGGAAGGCTATGGAAAAATCAAAGACTTTAAAGCAACCATAAGAGTGCAAAGCGATTCCAAGCCAATTTTCCACAAGCCCAGACCAGTGCCTTATGCATTAAGGGAAGCAGTGGAAAAAGAGCTAGAGCACCTCCAGAGGAACGGCATTGTCAGTCAAGTGGAAAGGAGTGAGTGGGCTGCGCCTATTGTCGTAGTACCAAAGAAAGACAAAGCAGTGAGATTGTGTGGTGACTATAAAGTGACTGTGAATCGATGCATACTCCCAGAAGAATATCCTCTTCCAAATGCTGAGGATCTGTTTGCCACTCTGGCCGGCGGGACAGTGTTCAGTAAGATTGACCTGTCTTTCGCCTATCAACAACTGCAGTTAGATCCAGAGTCAGAGCAGTATCTTACCATAAACACACACAAGGGCCTCTTCAGATACCATCGTCTAGCCTACGGTGTTTCTACAGCTCCAGCAGTGTTTCAACACACCATGGACCAAATACTGCATGGAATGGAAAAGGTTGTGTGCTTTATGGATGACATTCTTATCTCAGCGCCTACCAAGGAAGAACACCTGAAAATACTGGATCAAGTTATGACAAGATTGGAAAGGTATGGCGTGAAAGTAAAGCAATCAAAGTGTGCATTCCTCCAAAGCTCAGTGGAGTACCTTGGGTACAGAATAGATGCACAGGGCCTGCATCCAACAGCAAGTAAAGTGGATGCCATAGTTAACGCACCAGCCCCCCAGAATGTTACTGAGCTAAGATCGTTTTTGGGGTTGCTTAACTACTATGGGAAATTTGTGGCAAACCTGTCCACAGTGCTCCACCCACTTCACCAACTGCTTCAAGCCGACACACCATGGAAGTGGTCTCCACAATGTGAGGATGCATTCAAGGGATGCAAGCAGCGTCTCCTAAATAGTAAATGCCTCGCACACTATGATCCAGAGAAACCACTCAGACTTGCGTGTGATGCTAGTCCATATGGTGTTGGAGCCGTAATTTCTCATGTCTTACCATCTGGTGAAGAGCAACCAATTGCCTTTGCATCAAGGACTCTCTCACCAAGTGAGCGAAATTACGCTCAAATTGAGAAGGAAGCATTAAGCATTATATTTGGGGTCAAAAAGTTCCATAAGTATCTGTATGGACGGAAGTTTATGTTGTTGACAGACCACAAACCGTTGTTGACAATCCTTGGTCCTAAATCTGCAGTACCCACTCTGGCTGCTCTCCGCATGCAACGCTGGGCCTTGATCCTGTTAGCTTATGATTATGATATCCAGTACAGGAGATCCAGTGACCATGCCAATGCTGATGCATTGTCACGTCTTCCATGCAGGTGTGACGGAGATGAGAGCACCGACGATGGTGGAGTGTTCTCTGTGTCACATATTGATGACTTACCTGTTTCAGCAACTGACATTGCCACAGAGACAAGACATGATCCTATCCTCTCCAAGGTCCTTGATCTGACATTGTCAGGATGGCCAAAGTTTGTGCCTAATCCAGATCTGAAACCTTTCTATGTGAGGAAGGATGAATTGTCTACAGATCAGGGATGTATTCTCTGGGGGTCAAGGGTCATAATACCACCAAAGTACAGACAGAGACTCCTGTTCGATCTGCATGATGGGCATCCAGGAATAACAAGGATGAAGGCATTAGCCAGAAGTTTCCTGTGGTGGCCTGGAATAGATCAAGAGATAGAGAGTCATGTAGGTCAGTGTGCTGCATGTGAGATCACATTGAACAGACCTGCAGCTGCACCTCTCCATCCTTGGTCATGGGCTACTTCACCATGGGAACGAATACATGTTGACTTCGCTGAAATCAATAAGCAGCACTATCTACTGGTAGTAGATGTCTACTCAAAGTGGCTAGAAGTATTCCCTATACATCAGACATCAGCTGAGAAGACTACACAACTTCTTCGGAACCTCTTTGCATCATATGGCTTGCCAAAAGTGCTTGTGTCAGACAATGGCCCTCCGTTTTCATCAGCAGAGTTTGAGCAGTTTCTGAGGAATAATGGAGTCCGCCACATTCTGTCACCACCCTACCATCCTGCATCCAATGGTGCAGTAGAGCGAGCTGTGCAAACATTTAAGAAAGCCTGGACTAGACTGGAAGCACAGTCCATATCACATCAGCAACGGCTTGCTCGGTTCCTGTTCACATACAGAAACACTCCTCACACTGTCACAGAACGCACTCCGGCTGAGATGTTTCTGAAGAGACAACCACGTACGCGCCTGTCATTACTGAAGCCTGACATGTCTGCAGTGGTGGTCAAGCATCAGTTACAGCAGAAGAAGGCTCATGACAAGCGAGTAAAGACCCTCCGGACGTTCAGTCTTGGGGAGAGGGTGTTAGTTCGAGACTTCAGACATCCAAAGAAGCTGTGGATACCAGGAACGATTCTGAAGCAAAGAGGACCTCTGACCTATGACGTACAAGTTGGTCATCGTCAAGTCAAGGTGCATGTGGATCACCTGTGTGCATCCAAGGCTTCAAGCTGGCCAAGTAGAAGAGATAATGAGGATTTCCTGGACTATGCAGAAGATCCTGAGGGACAAGCAGAAGGAACAGAACAAGAAGATTCTACTGTTGGCCCACCTCAGGATGTTCAACCAGCACGCCGCTATCCTGAAAGACAGCGTACAGCACCAAAAAGACTCAATCTCTAAGTATTATGTAGAGATAAGTAGTTATGTAAGTGACAGCAAGTTCAGAGTGCTTCCTGTAATGTTACTGAAGTTACTGAAGTTACCTAGGTTAAGTAAATGTTAAATACAATGTGAGCACTGCATTTTCTGTTATAGTAGGCTGATTGTTTAGTCATAAGTGGTTACAATCTAGGGGGGAGGAATGTAGTAGTTGATGGCAAATATTTGTACCGTAATGATGGCTGTAACACTAGGGTACTTACGGTAGCTCTATTGTCCATTCTGCGCAGTGCATGTCTGTATCAGAACTGAGAATGCAAGTACGAAGTAAACCACGTTCAGGTTGACTCTGTCTCCGTGTATAATTCCCCCACAAATACTACACCAACCAGGCACAGAAATGGAAGGGGCAGCTGGCACAGTGTGTTGGGCAAATCATGTATTGGAAACGGAGGTCCACAGCACACCATGCTGTGCGCTTTTATGCCCAGCGGAGAAGGTCAGTGTTTGTGTTCTTTTTAAAGAGTTCTCAGAGGCTAATAAAATAACTTTTAATGTTTTTTTTTTGTTCCATTTGAAAAAGAAACCTTTAGTTGTGTGCACACTGTCAACTACACAACAGAATACCGTACACTGTGAACTATCTATCTATCTATCTATCTATCTATCTATCTATCTATCTATCTATCTATCTATCTATCTATCTATCTATCTATCTATCTATCTTTACATTATATTACATTACACTTAGCAGAAGCTTTTATCCAAAGCGACTTACAAAAGGAGGACATAATAGCTAACAGATGTGTAGAGAACATCAAAGGTACCTATGTAAAGAGATGGTTAGTAGAAATTAGGTTTGTTAGGAAGGAAAGCAGTCTTGGAAGAGAAGGGTCTTCACAAGCTTTTTGAAGGTGGAGAGGGATATTGCTGCTCTTGTAGTGACTGGTAGGTTGTTCCACCACTGAGGGACAGCAACCGAAAAAAGTTTGGAGTGACCTCGTTTTGTCTTACGGCCAGGTGGTTTGTATTAGAGGATTGCAGCGCTCTGGACGGGGTGTAAGCATTTAGTATGACGTTGAGATAGGTGGGGGCAGATCCGGAAGATCTATCTATCTATGACAACATAATATATACAGTATTTGTAACATGATATACCTCAACACCCCCACACAGAGGCTCCAAAACAACGTTAAAGCTGTCAGCAAGTGTGTCATCATGGACACATTGTTAATAGTCATTGTCTTTGCAGGGCTTGCCACACTTCCCTGCTGTGTACACAGACTGTTTCAATCACACACTATCTATTTTTGGGTGTTTTATTGCTTGAGGTAGGTGCAGGAAGTGCCCTCCCTTCCTGAGCAGTGACACGGTAAGACGTTGGCGTAGAGGGGGGGGGGGGGGGCGATAAAGCCTCATCCCTACCTGCTGTTTGAAGCCTTTGTTCTGCGGTTTCCTGTTAGCACTGGGCACTGACATTAGTGAATCTCTCTGTGTCTGGTCGGGTAGGGGGTTTCATGACCTTTGAACCCTTTAACAGGGTAACAGACAGGAAGGAAGCAGTAAGAAAGCAGGCAGTGTCCTCCTTTTTTCAGACACTTTAAAAAAATGCATACCATGTCATTGGACTGTGTGAGCATTGGTCTGTATACTTTTTCACTGCCTACATACAGTATATATAGCAACACGAAGACACACACACACATACGCACGCACGCACGCACACACACAACCATTTCTTATCCATACGGGTATGATCTTTGAATGAGTGTGCTTGGTGTTCTGCCACAAAGCACGAATAACGAGGGCTGAGAGCCGACTGATATGAGGATTTAAGTGTTATTTATTGTGCTGAGAATATTAACTTTTCTGGTTACACATATCAAAACAAGGTATGTATATGTATATATATATATATATATATGTGTGTGTGTCAGAGCATGTGAGCGGAGCGGAGCACGGAGGGAGCGGGAAGCGGAGCGTGCGAAATATAGTCGGAGCGCGGAGCGGGTTTTAATCCAAAGGCCCGAGCGGTGGTTCTGTTTCGCTCCAGTTCCTCTCCGATACCGCTCTAATCACGAGTCTGGGGCGTGTCTACACAGACTCACGTGTGCCTTCAAAGGTTAGCCTACAGAGATCGTTGAGAGATGGAGTTTGGTTCAAAACGTGGATGTTCACACTTGGTTTCAAATAAATACGTTCTATTTTTTGATTGATGCTGCGGTTGCTGGGACTTCTTTATATTATAGGATAGGCTACATTTCCTCAAAATACATGTCTGACATGTCACATTTTGTAGTTTTTTGCCTATTTATATTATGATAATTAAGGAGGACATCGGGCAGCGTGTCCCAGATGCAATTCGGTGTAAAATGTTAGGCATTGCTCCCTCTTTTGAGCGAGCGTGGAGCGATTTCACCGAAGCGGAATGAAATTTTAGGTGAGTGGAGAGCGGTCTTAGAACGGAGCTGTCTGGTTCAACTTTGAGCGATGGAGCGAGGGAGCGAACACTCGCGTGAGCGAGGAGCTGAAATTCTGGCCGCTTAGCTCCGCTCACATGCTCTGATATGTGTGTGTGTGTGTTTGTGTGTTGTGTGTGTGTGTGTGTGTGTGTGTGTGTGTGTGTGTGTGTGTGTGTGTGTGTGTGTGTGTGTGTTTGTTTGTGTGTGTATAAAATGAATATGGTGCCTCAAACCTGAACATTGCGGGTTCAGGATATAAGATTTTCCTACCTTTTCTGTTTACACATATCAAAACAAGACAAGAGGTCTGTCTGTGTATATATATATGTGTGTGTGTGTGTGTGTGTGTGTGTGTGTGTGTGTGTAAAATGAATATGGTGCCACAAACCTGACCACATGAACATTGTGGCTTCAGGACATAAGGTTTTCCTACCTGTCATTCGCACCTGCTACGCTGAAGCGGTGGGGGGTAAATGGGTGGAGAGGGAAGAAGAGAGTGCCAGACTCTTCTATCAGACGGTGTGAAAATGCTGTGTGCCAGCATGGCTTCTTTCCTAAGGGTTACAGGGCTGCGGTGACTCACGCCATAGTTGTCTCTCATACAGCACTGTCCAAATACATTGGCAGGGAGTGAAAGAGCACGACAGCCTTATCCCTGAGGTGTGACTGTTTTTCATTTATCTGTGTGTGTGTGTGTGTGTGTGTGTGTGTGTGTGTGTGTGTACTTTGTTTTTCATTTTTGTGTGTTTGTGTGTGTGTGTGTTTGTGTGCACTTGTTTGTGTTTCAGTTGTGTGTTTGTGTGTGTGTGTGTGTGTGTGTTTGTGTGTGTGAGTGTGTGTGTACTTTGTTTTTCATTTGTGTGTGTGTGTGTGTGTGTGTGTTTGTGTGCACTTGTTTGTGTTTCAGTTGTGTGTGTGTGTGTTTGTGTGTGCGCGCTTGTGTGTGTGTGTGTGTGTGTGTGTTTGTGAGTGTGTGTGTACTTTGTTTTTTTCATTTTTGTGTGTTTGTGTGTGTGTGTGTTTGTGTGCACTTGTTTGTGTTTCAGTTGTGTGTTTGTGTGTGTGTGTGTGTGTGCGCGCACGTGTGTGTGTGTGTGCGCGCACTTGTTTGTGTTTCAGTTGTGTATGTGTGTTTGTGTGTGTGTGTGTGTGTACTTTGTTTTTCATTTGTGTGTTTGTGTGTGTGTGTGTGTGTACTTTGTTTTTTATTTGTGTGTTTGTGTGTGTGTGTGTGTTTGTGTGCACTTGTTTGTGTTTCAGTTGTGTGTGTGTGTGTGTGTGTGTGTGTGTGTGTGACTTAATTCCCTATGCCCCATTTACTTAGTGTTAGCTACCAGTTAGTCTATGTTGCATCAAATTTTCGTATTACTTTTCGTATCAACATGAACCGATGACCTCGGACAACAGGACTATGGATTAAATCCCACCAAACTTTTCCTTTGTCATTTCAGTGTAATGACACTGTTACCCCAGCCTACCCCCTCAGCACACGAAAAGACATATCACTCTTTCACACTGGGCTAACCCTAACCCTAACACCATATTACCCTCTTCAGTGGCCTCACACTGGGCCCTAACCCTAACACCATATTACCCTCTTCAGTGGCCTCACACTGGGCCCTAACCCTAACACCATATTACCCTCTTCAGTGGCCTCACACTGGGCCCTAACCCTAACACCATATTACCCTCTTTAGTGGCCTCACACTGGGCCCTAACCCTAACACCATATTACCCTCTTCAGTGGCCTCACACTGGGCCCTAACCCTAACACCATATTACCCTCTTCAGTGGCCTCACACTGGGCCCTAACCCTAACACCATATTACCCTCTTCAGTGGCCTCACACTGGGCCCTAACCCTAACACCATATTACCCTCTTCAGTGGCCTCACACTGGGCCCTAACCCTAACACCATATTACCCTCTTCAGTGGCCTCACACTGGGCCCTAACCCTAACACCATATTACCCTCTTCAGTGGCCTCACACTGGGCCCTAACCCTAACACCATATTACCCTCTTCAGTGGCCTCACACTGGGCCCTAACCCTAACACCATATTACCCTCTTCAGTGGCCTCACACTGCACCCAGCACCCCCACCCTCGTCCCACCAAACACACACACACACATCCCGGAGAGCAGATAGACAGAGCGAGGGACAGACATGGATGAAAGAAAGATTAAGAGATAAAGACCAGACCAGAGAAGGAGAGAGAAAGAGCACTATGAAGAATAAAAAGAGAGGCAAGAGAGAGAGAGAGAGAGAGAGAGAGAGAGAAAGAGAGAGAGAGAGAGAGGTTTAACGCTTCTTTCTTAAATCATTGTCAGACAATTCCACAAACCCACACCAACTGCACAGCTTAAATTGTTCTGTGAACTTTAAAGGTAATCCCACCCTCATCACACGTCCTCTCAGTAGTGACACGGCACAACAGTTTCCCCACCACCACACACAGCCACAAAACAATCAACGTCATCAATTACAGTTTTTGCCCATTGCTTAAACACATTTTGCAAAATTTGGCTCGCTGTGCAAAAACTCAACACCCAAGCACATAGGACACAACACTTGGAAATAAACCATTCACATCTATGTCAAATTGAAACTCTGCAATCAAAACCTAACAATCCTTTACCAAAATGTCACTCTCGTGACAAAATTGCACACACTTGTATCTTATGAAAACACTGTCACATCAGCACCAACACACTAGTCTACTTTATATAAAACACTGTTTTTTGTATTTTGAATAGATGTGTTTTGCTAATGATACATCTGTATTTCATTTTTGAACGAAGTGTCTTATGTATGAAATAGTGTGTAGTGTGCAGGAGCAAGTGTTTTGCAAAAAGGAGCAAGTGTGTTGCAGAATTGCAACTGAAGTGTAAAGCAGCGCTTTTGTTTAAGGTATGGTTACACTATGTTTAAGGCATGGTAACACAACTTCAAGTTATGTTACTTTCGTTTAAGCATATGTCTATTGCGTTCAAGCAGTGGGCAAAAACTGTAACTGAATTGCTTAATTAGCACATTCAATTTTCACCCGAGCGGCCACCTCCTTAAAAACCTCAGCTGGGTCTCGGGAAGCAGCACGAAGCAACTGTTTTTTCCAGGCAGTCTTCCAGACAGCCATCTTCGCTAAGCCTATTAAAGACTTCATTACCCATACCCCATTCCTCCTCCTCACCTTATACACAGGCCCACTAATAAAACGCTTATCTGAAAATAAGCCCCCAAGTTTCAGAGCCCATACTCTAAGGCCTCATTTCCACCGACTTGTACAGCGCGTATCCGTGTACAATAGGTTTGTATCGAGACCGAATACTCTCAGATCACGCGTGCGGTGGAAGTGGTCTAATCTGTTAACGTGCATTCTAAATGAATACGGACAGAAAATGGGCACGCGTTGTACACGCAGAGTGTTTGGTGGAAATGAGCCCTAAAGCTGTGCTCACATCAGAAGCAACCAAAGCGACCAGAGCGATGGAAAGCATTATTTCTCTATGGACAGTCGGCGAATTGGGCGACCAGAGCGAATTTGCCGGCAGCAAAGCGAATTGGGCAACCAGAGCGAACAAGAGAACCTAAAATCAGTTAACTTTATTACATTACATTACATTACATTACACTTAGCAGACGCTTTTATCCAAAGCAACTTACAAAAGGAGGACATAATAGCAAACAGATGTGTAGAGAACATTGAAGGTACCTATGTAAAGAGATGGTTAGTAGAATTTGGTTTTGTTAAGCAGTCTCGGAAAAGAAGGG
>CM050198.1:6364761-6382261 GCA_027475355.1 Coilia nasus
GGAAAAAGACTGTTTAAAAAGTAATGAAAACTGAAGACTAAATGAAAGGTAATGTGATGGTGATGTGTGGGATGGTGACATGTGGGTGATTGATCCACACAGGCCTTCTCTAGTGACAGAAAGCAAGCGCTTTCATAATGAACAACATGTACACACACACTCACACACTGTGTGTATGGTTGAGGGAGTTATGGCATCACCATTTGTTCCTCCACACAACATTACAGTTGTATGTTTCATTCTCCCTACTAGACGGTAAACAACTAATGCCTCATTTAAGACGTGGCATAGCGAGTTTTGAATCAGCACTTGGTAAGCGCTTGTCAAGATGCCGACAAAAATCAAAGTAGGCATTGTGTATACGTCAGACCATGTAGAGGGGCACTGTACTAGCAAGCACACTGAACAAAGGAGAAATAAACATACACAAAAAGATCACAGTTAAGCACTTTATATTCGTGGGAGGCAGTCAAGTGGATACATTAGTAGCAGGAGTAGCATTTCAGCCAGAAAGACTCAGAGAATAAGAATTTCAATTAAAGCATTTTAATATGGTCAGAATAAACAACTGAACATTAATTAGAAAGTAGATATTCTTTGGCGTAGGTCCGGTCATCAGCCTGGGTCTTGCATTGTTGGATCCAGCCGTTGCCGTTCAGCAGAACCCGGAATTTTCCCCCAGGCGGATGGACAGGGACCAAACTGGTGGTGGTGGGGAGAGAGGAGGATGCGTCAAAACGTCGGCACCTGAAGCAGCGAAAAAAGGTAAATTAGACAGGTCATTATAAAGCAGGTGGCGGCCGCTGATTGGTCGGAGACAGCGCCCGTGCCAGCCATTGTCGTCTTCCTGGCAGAACTTTCGCAGGCTTTCATTTCTGTCACGGACTTTCCAATCTGTTTTACATTGTTACCCTGAACTGTTTTCTCCACTCTGCTTTTTTTAGCCATGACTGTCACCAAATATGCTGTGGTGTGCTTTTAAAAAATGTGCTGTCTGTTGCTAAAGAAAATAAAACATAAGGAAATCAAGCCATTTTTTATCCTCTAAAAAAATGAAAGAGATTGTAAGTAAATAATGTTGGAGATGCTAGGATGACATACTCTGAAATTTGAAGAAAATCTCTCTCTCTCTCTCTCTCTCTCTCTCTTTTTTTTATCTTGCAAATATATAATGATGGGGATCCTAGGGTGATATACTGTTTTTTTGGAGTCAGTCTGTTTAATCTGTTTTCTGCAAACCCACTCAGGATCAGAGATACTGCAGGAAGTCATGTCATGTCAGAGGAAGAGTATGCCAGCTAAGCACCCAGAAGTCAACTTTCATTTGCAGACGTCACTAACTGGCCATACTGGGGAGGTTTTAGACCAGGAGGGAATTTAAGTTTTCCATTGGTCAGCATCTTGTGAACGCATTTAGTATACACATGCTCTCTTTGTTTCCCTCTCTGTGTTCTCTCTCTCTCTCTCTCTCTCTCTCTCTCTCTCTCTCTCTCTCTCTCTCTCTCTCTCTCTCTCTCACTCTCTCTCTCTCACACGCACACACACACACACACACACAAGCACATGACCAGATGCACACAAAAAATGGTTAGACCCTTGCATTGATTTTCTATGTTTTTATATGTTTATATGTTTTTATATGTTGCAGCAGGGAATCTAAGAATCAGATTTATATGCCTCTGTACACATACATGTGAACACACACACATGGGGAAAAAGGTAGGTCGGCACACTGCACTTTTGCTCCAAAAATATTTTATTTCAAACTTTATTTAATTAGAAACACGCAACGTTTTGATCCCCTGGATCATGATCAGGATCATTTCCACAGTCTGACACTCCTGTCTAGCACCTGCAAATTACCGTGGATGTGCACACCCACTCTCCAAAACGGACACACACACACAAATGCATGGACGTGTGTACACACACACGCACACACACACACACATAGGCACACACACACACACACACACATAGGCAGACACACACACAAACACACACACACACACACACAACACACACACACACACACACACACACACACACACACACACACACACACACACACACACACACACACGACTGATCCTTTGGTTGTCTGAAGTGATTGGGTTCATGGCCTTTCTTTGCCTTGTCTGTCCTTTGTTCAAATGAACTGCCACACTGAATTTGGTGCATGTGTGTGTGTACATGCGTGTGTGCGTGTGTGTGTGTATGGTTTTGTGTATGTGTTTTGTGTGTGTTTTTTGTGTGCGTGTGTGTGTGCATGTATGTGTACGGTTTTGTGTAGCTGTTTTGTATGTGTGTGTGTGTGCGCATGTGTGTGTTTGTGTGCGCGCATGTGTGTGTGTGTGTGTTTAATGAAGGTAACCATGTGGCATGTGGACAGGTGTGTGTGAGGGGCAAGAAAGCTTTTAAGAGGGAGAGAAAGAAATCGAAAGAGGGATACATTAGCATGCATGCGCAGTGTATGTCAGACCAGCAGAAGTGGAGAGGGAGAGACAAAAAGAGAGAGAGAGCGAGAGAGAGAAAAAGAGAGAGAGAGAGAGTGAAAGAGAGACACAGAGAGAGAGAGAGAGAGAGAGAGAGAGAGAGAGTAAAAGGTGGGGGGAAACTAATGCATACATTTTGTGTGGGAGAGAGTAAGAATGAGATTGAAAGGCCCAGGGAGATGCATTAGCGTGCCTGCATGTGTAGTGTGTATCAAACAGGAGATAGATAGAGAGGTGGATAGATAGAGAACGAGAAAGAAAGATAAAGAGAGGGGGAGAGAGAGAGAAAGAGGGGCAAAAGATAAAATGCAGATAAATATTATGCACATATATATTTTGTGTCTTTTGTGTAGGCTGTAGATAGAGGATACGGATGTTCAGAGGAAATGAAAAGAGAAGAACTGGTGTGTCTGTGTGTGGATGTGTATTTGTGTGTGTGTGTGTTTGTGTGTGTGTGTATGTGTGTGTGTGTGTGTGTGTGTGGGTGGGTGGGTGTGTATGTGTGTGCATGTGCCTGTGTGGGGTTTTTTTAGACAACAACATATTGTGAAGTGTGTGTGTCTGTGTGTGAGTGTGTGTGTGTGTGTGTGTGTGTGTGTGTGTGTGTGTGTGTGTGTGTGTGTGTGCCTGCATGGTTTTTTTTTAGACAACAACATATTTTAGGGACTGAATGGATGGATACATTTTAAAGGGTCAGTCTGTGATAGGTCTGTGTATGTGTGTGAAACACTAACAGAGAGAGAAACAGAACAAAAAGAGATGGAGGTAGAGAAAAAGAGAAAGGGAAGGACAGAGAGAGGACAAGACAGAGAGAGTGAGAGATGGGGGGGGGGTAATCAGAGAGACCTGGACCTGCCTTACCTCAGTTAAAGCAATACTAAGTACTTTTCATCTTCGGTTGCCGAACAGGTTGGAAGTGAAATAGTCTCTCATAGAGAACTACAGAGAGATGCTCCACTCCTCCAAACTTACTTAGTGTGCTTATAGCCCATGGACGACAGCAAAGAGAATTTAGAAGTGCCTTTCAGTTACAAGTTGATGAACCACTGAAACGAATTTGGAAGCATTTTGGTAAGGCTGAAAACACAACTTAGTGTTGCTTTAAGTGATCAAAGAGTTTTGACATCCCTGGACAAAGACAGAGAAGGTTCTGCGTCCCAAGCTTTTGTAGCGGACAGTGATGGGTGCTATTCATGTTGGCTTCCTTACAAAGTTCACTTTGTTCTTACAGTCATGAGTCATACTGCTGTTGGATGCATGGCAAAGTTCACTATTTGCCCTGATTAATGATGTTATCATTCGCACATTGCCGTAATGATCACAGCTCCGACCTTATGTGCCCCCTGTAACATTCAGTGTTCATTTGAGTGGAGGAATACTTTTATACTTTTATTTTTATGTAATGTATTTAACTTTTATTTTACCAGGGAATAAAATCTAACTGGCAGTGATCTGTAGAAAGGATTATAAAAGGGTTTCCAGTGGCTTTAATGTCAGATACTTTATTCTTTGCTGTATGCTAAGCACAGGTGACATTTTTAAAGAACAGACAGACAAGAGAGAAGAGAGACAGACAAAGGGGGGGGGGAAACAAAGAAAGAGAGAAAGAGAAAAAAGAGGGAAAAAGAGAGAGAGAGAGGGAAAGAGAGAGAGACAGAGAAAGATTGAACATAAATATAGATATATATAAACAAATAAAGATTAATAACAAAACGCACAGGCAAAGACATTTGATTGACATGTAGGTGTTTGAGCCGTTTCGAATGTGAAATAATCTCCATTTAATTTCGCTCCCCCCATCACCCCACCCCAAAAACCCTGGACCGCCTCGAAATTGGGGTGCAAATGGCAGGAATGGAGAGGCCGAGACAGCCCCCCCACTCCCTCCCCCCGAACGCTGTGATTAGAAACAAACTTCACGCATCAGACAACACTGACTGACAGCCTGGTAGATTGAGCCTCATTGACATTCCCAAGAAGCAGGATTTCACTCACGCTTATCTAGCGAGTCTCGCTGGTGGGCTTGGCCTGTAGCCACCGTGATGGAAGCCCCAAGCAGGTAGACCACACTGCAGGGGGGGGGGGGGGGGCGTGGTGGAAATTATTTTCCAGTGGATTCGTGAAGGGTTTCGCTCACACTTAATCTCACCTCATTTGTGTCTACATGTAGTGCATAGGGGCAGCTGTGGCCTAGTGGTTAGGCAGTTGGTCTTGCAATCGAAAGGTTGCCAGTTCGAATCACGCCCTACCCATGGTTAAGATGCCCTTGAGCAAGGCATCTAACCCCACACTTCTCCACGGCCTGTAACTGAAACCCTGTAAATATCTGTAAGTCACTCTGGATAAGAGTGTCAGCTAAGTGTAATGTAATGCATAGCAACATACTTATCTTATTTGTTTTTAGTGCATAGGAACACACATGTTGTAACTCGTTTTTGCTCAGGGCATGAGAAAATGCTAATTACAACATATTTCTGTTCAGGGCTTCGGAATACTTGTTTGTGTCTAGTCAATGGGAACAAGCCACAATAAATGACCAAGGTCATACAGGAAACTGTTGAGGGCACTGCTGATTGGTTGGTTGTGTCCTAAACCAATCGGCTCTTGCCCCCTGGCGCTGTGCTAGTACAAATCTATGGTCTGCTGAGCTGAATCTGACAGCTCCAGCAATATGGCAGCATTTTCTTGCTCTCTCCTCCTCCCCAGCTGTACCTGTTTAGATCTGCTCAGGATAAAGGGGGGGGGGGGGTTGTCATTCCTTGCTGGTATGTTTATTTAGCCTGGTAAACCCGCCCCTCGTACTTCATTTCATTTCGTGCAGAGGATCTGGACCGGAATCTCTTGAGGTACATTTGCGATGTTCCAGAAAGTACAGTCCAATCAGTGAACAGAGGGTGTGTTCGTTAGCTGTGACGTTGACCTTGTGTGCTACATTTGAATTGTAGTGCGTAGGTAGGCTAATTGCATACGTGACGATCAGCGTTAGCAATTGGGTAAAGGCAGAGGCACTTTTTTAAAACTTCAGCACAGTCCACACTGCCAGCAAATCGTTTCTGACGGTGTCTGGTCCAGACCCTCTGCACAAAATGAAATGAAGTACGAGGGGCTGGTTTGCCAGGCTAATGTTTATTTTCTCTTGCAGCAATTTCAGTGTAATTTGTATTTCTTATGCAGCTGTAATTTTGCAGCTTCACAACATTTGCAGCAGCATGTTAAGCAGATCTAGGCGCCACGACCAAGCATACTACCATTATTAAAGTCTTGTTATCAATCCTGAGAGTTTCCTGTATGAAATGGACTACAGCATTTGTCAGTGTCGGTTTAAGTTGAAGGTCATGACAGTGATGCAGATTTTTCAGCTTTTGAGGGCTTTTAGTCACTTCATTGGCTTCTTTCAGGACGCAAATACAAAATAAGTTATATGTCAACACAATCTGCCTACAAGTTTTACTTTATTTCAGGAAATGGTGATGACTTTGCAATGCATTCAAAATGCGTACTGTGAGTTAATATTTTACTGTATATATAGAAGAAAGGTGAAGTCCATTGTGAGCGGAAAATTAAATGCAGATGTATCAAGGACTCAATTTGTACAAGGGGCAGCAAACAGCCTGTGTGTGTGTGTGTGTGTGTGTGTGTGTGTGTGTGTGTGTGTGTGTGTGTGTGCGCGCGCGCGCGTGCGTGCATGCGTGTGTGTGTGCACTCATGTGTGGGTGGGTGGGTTAGGGTATACACTGAGAATCTCAATGATTAAGCTGAATGGGAGAACTAAATGCCGGTCCATTCAAAAGAAATAAAACAATAAATGAATTCTCATTCATCTACTTCATTCACTGCTTCATTCACTGCTTCATGTTTGCTAAGCTTGTCTAAGAGCTCGTGGATCCAGTAAATAGCACCTGCAAGCTCCAGTCAGCCTCTCCTTAAGTAGCTGCACAACACACATGCACACACACACACACACACACACACACACACAATTATCTTTCATGACATCATTCAAGGGCAGTCTCCTCCTTAAGTAGCTGCACAACACACACGCACACACACACACACACACACACACACACACACACACACACACACACACACAATTATCTTTCATGACATCATTCAAGTGCTGTCTGTTGAAGCATTGGACCCTCTGTGAGTCATGTTGCTGCACAACACACACGCACACACACACACACACACGCACACACACACGCACACACACACATTGTCCTTTATCTCATAGCTTGAGTGCGCAGCTAGCACAGAACCACGCACTTGATGGCAGATTGCTCAAGGACAATGCACAAAGACAAGAATCAACAGCGAAACTATAAGCAACATGTATTATACTATAAGACTATGCGATGACAAGGTGTCCTCTGAAAGTCTTTAGAAACTGTAGATGTACTTAAATGCTAACAACCGGAAGCGATTTATAGCTGGCCTCGACAACAATGTCTGTGCGCTGCCTTTGTTTTCCCGCACAGCATATTCCATTTGTTAAAGGTCTCATTGCATCGTTTTTTCATTCATTTTGCGGTGGTCTCTAGGATTAATGAATACCCTGTGAGCCGGTTTTAGTGAAAAAAATGCTTTAATGCCCCTGTTACAGGCTGTTCTAGTTTGAGAGAATGACAAGTTCTTGGCTATGCTAGTCACAGGCTACAATCATTCAAAGCCCATTCAGTCATAGCACACCAACTAGAAGATTTAAATGTTATAAACAAACACACATACTTACCTATATTTCGCTAAGTGAATGTGTGCTGCAAGGAGACTCTTCCGGTAATCACAATTGTGGCATGGCTTTTTCTATTTAACAAACCTACGTCACTTTGTTTGCCTTTTTCTAATTCACTTCCTAATTTCTGCCTATTTTCTTTCATTGACTAATGGAGCCAATCAGGGTACAAGAACATTTTCACATGCAGCATGCATATGAAAAGAGAGGAAATACTATTATTACATTACACTTAGCTGACGCTCTTGTCCAGGGCGACTTACAGATATTTACAGGGTTTCAGTTACACTCCCTGGAGCAGTGTGGGGTTAGATGCCTTGCTCAAGGGCATCTCAACCATGGGTAGTGATCCAGTACTATGTCTGTGTAGATTCTTATTCATCCAGGTCATGGTAGTCAAGAGAGCTAAGTTGTAAGCAATTGGACTTCATCTGGGGGCTTGAAGACATTTCACCTTTCACCCAAAAGGCTTCTTCAGTTATGGCCTGATGTTGGGAAACCAGGAGCTAGATCTTTGGATCAGTGGAGGTGGAGCTGTGGACCACACCCCTCATTACATGAGTCACCCATCAAGGTGTGAATTGGAGTGAGAGTCATTGTGATCACATGATCCAGAGAATAATAACTGCTCTCATGCACTGTAAAATCTAACACTAGGGTTTACTTGCATTCAGCTAGTTTACTTTACTCACAGTCATAGATCTGTGGATCTTAATGATTAGGTTAAAGTAACAGTTACTGACCAAAGGGAAAAAACACACCCAACTTGAATAAGACAGTAACTTCAACAGTTTTGACGCCACAAGGGGGCGCCACCGCCTGCCGTTTCTTCAAGGAATAAGCAAGACCGTAGAAGAAGAGGAACGAATCAGGAGCGCAAGCAGACACGAGGACATGCAACAGACTGGAAACTTCGTTGGATTTCTGCTCTTTAGCTTTCACAAGCTGGTAAATGTTGTCTGATTTTCCTTTAGGAACCCCTTTGAATTTAGAGTATTAAAAATAACCACCTCAGCTGTTAGTTTTCATGGGTTAAATCGTAAGTTGTGCTGTTAATATTGATAGACTACAGTAAAATAAAAACCCAAGTGATTGCACTTGCCCGGGCATGTTTCCAACCGACCCCATACTTCGATGAAACGCGTCTTGTCCGAATAAGTAGCATGTCCGTTTTCTTCAGTGCTTACTTTATGTGTTTTGAAATTACTCTTGTGCAGTTAATTTGCAAGTGCAAGATGGCAATTCCTGAATCCATGTGGGCGTAATTTTGACTATTACCGTGTAGCAATGAAATGGGATTGTAAGCATTGCATATTTTCGGCAGACAAGAGAGGTCAGTTATTAAAGCACTACCGCCTTAGACATGGCGGGCTTACTCGTCAACAACCACTCCCTTGTCTTCATATGGACTGTTTATGTACTTTTAAGTCATTTAATGCTCTCAAAGTACATTTAGCCAAACTACACACGCACGTAAGGCAAACAAATACACCAGTTGCATTATTTAATTGTCAGATATGTGACTATGGCGAGCCTTGCACTGAAGCAGAGTTTCTCACACATGTGCGTCATCATTTAAAGTTGAGACAAAAGGTCCCGTGCCCATATGAGGGCTGTGACTTTGAAACCAGTGGGTATTCGACATTTAATGCACATAAATGCAGAGAGCATAGTGGGTGTACTACTTCATTCAAACCTGAAGTCAGATCTGTTGCATCACAAGATGGAGATCAACATTTCGAAAATGAAGAATGTGCATCTGAACAAGATGACACACTATGTGAAGATATGGACTCTGCAGATAACATACAAGATCTTGAAAATCAGCTAGAACGAAAACTTGCTTCGCTTTTTTTGAAAATGCAAACTGTCCTACATGTACCAGAGTATGCTGTCCAGGAAGTAATTCAGTGTCTTAATCAGATTCATTTACTGTCACAGCCAGTCTTACACACTACAGTCCAAGAGATTATACAGAAATATTGTGTTAATGTGGATGTCAATTGTGTAGTCAGTGAAATAGTGAATGCTGTTTTGCAAAATAATGTCCTGTTGAAACACACAGATAAAGATGGATCTCTATCAACAGCTTGCAAGAGAGCATCTTACATAGCACAACAATTTCCAGTTGTTTTGCCAGTTGAATATTCTCTTGATAAAAGTGGTAATTCTGTTGTCTATGTTCCCATACTGAAGATGCTTCAAGCTTTGCTGAGCCATAGCAACATTTTGGAGAAGGCACTACATCCAGAGACCTCACCTGACGGCTACCACTCATTCAGAGACGGAACTTGTTTCGAAGGTAATCCTGTTCTGAATGTGGATGAATTTAGGATTGTTCTGGGATTGTATATTGATGAATTTGAAATTGCAAACCCTCTGGGAACATCTAAGAAAAAGCACAAGCTGTGTGCGGTTTATTGGACTCTATTAAATCTTGACTCAAAATTCCGGTCTTCACTCCATGCTATTCAGCTTGGTCTGTTATGTAAGGATATCACAATCCAAAAACATGGCTATCAGGAAGTACTTCGCCCTCTCATTCAGGATCTGGTGACTCTTGAGGAACATGGTGTTTATGTTGAGCAGTTAGCAGAGAGCGTGAAGGGTACTGTTTTGTGCATATCAGCAGACAACCTGGGGGCTCACTCTTTAGCAGGTTTCCAGGAGAGTTTCTCTGCAGATCACTTTTGTCGTTTTTGCTTATGTCATCGAAATGATGTACAAGATAGGGAAGTTGCATCAGGTCTATACCAGCTTAGGACAAGAGAGAGTCATGACAGACATGTGCAAGAAGTGCTCCAGGACCACACAATGGCAAAACAGTATGGTGTCAAACGGGGATGTCCATTGAGTGCAAAGTTGACATACTTTCATGTGGTGGATTCTTTTCCACCTGATATTTTACATGATTTCTTGGAAGGTGTTGTGCCAGTAGAACTGGGATTATGTCTTCAAAATTTCATTGCTAGGAAATATGTTTCCCTCGACTCTGTAAATGAGGCCATTCGAAAGTTTCCATACACTTTCGCAGACAAAGTTGACCAACCTCAAAAAGTTCCAAAGAACTTCATTTCAAAGGGATCAATTGGTGGCAATGGCCACGAAAACTGGTCTCTCCTCAGGCTACTACCTTTGATGGTGGGTCACAGCATCCCTGAGGGAGATGAAGCATGGGAGACCCTAATGCTTCTAAAAGATGTTGTGGAAATTGTAATGTCTACACATTTCACTGATGAATTGATCCACTGGCTTGAGTGTAAAATTTGTGAGCATAGAGAATTGCTGCAAAAAACATTTCCAAATTACAGACTTAGGCCAAAGCATCATTTCATTGAACATTACCCTCAGATGGTGAAGGTATTTGGCCCCCTCGTAGATGTATGGACAATGCGCTATGAGGGTAAACACAAGTTTTTCAAACAAGTCATACATGACACTCGGAATTTCAAGAATGTGGCTCTAACCTTGGCTGTCAAGCATCAAAAAACAATGGCGCTTTACTTAGATTCATCTGTTTTTTTCAAGCCTGCTATGCAAATCGATAGGGTCCACTCTGTCCTGTTGGAAACTTTTCCCAACAATGTCCAAAGTTTCCTGCAGCTTCGAAATGGCAATCAAAACACTGTGTTAGTTGCATCGTCTGCATGTGTTCAAGGTGTGCAGTATAATGCAGATATGATCATTTCAGTTGGGAAATTTGCGGGCCTGCCGGAGTTTAGGCAAATCGCACACATTGTTGTCATCAACACAGAAATTCTGTTTGTCTGCAAGCTACTGACATCTTGGTATACTGGGCATCTTCGTGCCTATGAACTCTGCGGTAGTGGAGCAGGAGACCTCACAGTGACTCAGTTGTCTGAATTGAATGATGTTTTCCCCTTATCTGCATACAGAGTCAAAGGAAAGACATATGTGGTTCTGAAACGTTTTGTAATGCTTTAAGTAAACCTGGTGTTGTAGTATAGAAGGCAATAGGATGTGGTTGAGTTCATAGCCCTGTTATTGTTAGTTTGGTCAATGCTGTTTTTTTGGTCTCAGATGTCCATAGAGTAATTAGAAATTGGTAATTAATGTAAGGCCATGAATATGCTTCTTATACACTCCACTAAAAACAACATATCATTTAGTCCACACAATAGTAGCATAAGTAGTCGTTGTGCCGCCCTGACATGTGCTTCTTCTAAAACATCATTGACTCAGCTACAAGTTGAGTGTTGTTGTAAATAGTTTATTATTATTCTTGCTGTATCCACCCAGTCAACACAGGGCTTTAAATACTACATTACCACCAGTAGATTCAGATACTGTTCAAACTGATCGGGAATTAATTATGTTTCCTCCCCTCAAGGTCATGGAAAGATTCAAAATAAGAGTGATTTTGACAGACCAAAATATCAAAAAACTGACTTTGGATGTGAAGCCTCACACTGTAGACGACCTTAAAGTAATCATTCGAGAACACTGCAAGTTACAAGAAGACTTTGACCTGATGTTCGAGGACCCAGACTTCCACAATGCTTTCTGCAACCTTGAGGTGATTGATGACCTGCCAGCTGCTGCGACGGTTAAAGTGGTTCCAATGCAAGGGGCTCCAGAGCTAACACGCTGCTCATCAGAAGTCTCCATCAGCTCTGCTGACACCATACTGTTATCAGCATCACCATCATCACAATCATCTAGAACACAGGGCTGGCCAGAGTTTTTTAGTATCCCAGTTTTTTCACCTGATGTGGAGTTCAGGCTGAGGCAAGCAAATCTGGCTTATCTGAAAGACAATAAAATGTTCAGATGTCCTTGGGACATGAAGCGGAATATCCTTCAAGTCCTTGCTGAAGAAATCTACAAATACGACACATATCCGGACGAACACCGCCTTCGTTCAGTTGCCCGGGCCCTGATTGGCAAGCACCCCTGTCTAACCGAGCCAGGATGTACTGATGGTTGTTCTGGCTGGAAAAACAGCCTGTACTACAAAATGGGCAATTTTCGGACCAAATTACGCAGGGTAGGATGTGCTGAAGTAACCATTAACAGTGGCAAAGGAAGTCCAGGAGCCAGTCCACAGTCAAGAGTGTTAAAGAGGCCGAGAAGATGTGAGGTTAACTTCTTACCTGAAATTCCAGAGCTGGAGAATGCAGAAAGCCTGGAGGCTATACGACTAGTACTTGCTGAAGAAATGAAAAAAAAGACGACAAATGCAACCTTGATTGCAACAAGGATGGATCAGACGTTTTCAGTCAGGAGACGGGAGATAGTGGAGGCTGAAACACCAGTGGCAACATTGAAGGAACGTTGGCCTGCCCTGTTTACAGAAAGACAGGTAAGTGTTTTGCATTTATTTTATTTAAATGGGTTTTGTTGCAGGTGTTTTCAGTGTTTCAGTGTTTTCAGATTATTCTTGTTGCCATACAACTGACCAATCATTGAACGGGGGAGAGGCGAGGGGGGCAACGTTTTGTCTTAGCAGGTTACAAGTCACAACAAAAATTAACTGATTGGGCAAAGTAACATGTACACGACATTATCAAAATTATTTGCTCACCTGCCTTGACTCACATATGAACGTAAGTGCCATTCCTCTCCATTCCTAACCCATAGAGTTCAATATCATGACCTTTTGCAGCTACAGTATTTAAACTTCAACTCATCTGTGAAGGCTGTCCACAAGGTTGGGGAGTGTCATCTCAAAGGTGGGATGAATTGGAGGTAAGAGCCAGGCCTTCTCAACCAACATCAGTGTATGTGACCTCAACAATGCGTATTTGGAAAAATGGTGAAGTTGTAATCACTGCAAAAGGTGGGTTGGCATAATATTGGACTGGAAGGAATGGAATGGCACTAAAGTTCATATATGAGTCAAGGCAGGTGAGCAAATACTTTTGATGATGTAGTGTACATCTTCCTTTACCCAATCAGTTAATTTTGGTTGTGACTTGTAATCTGCCCAGATAAAACGAGTCATCGTTTGCCCCCATCCCTCGCGAATTGAGTTTACCTGAATCTTTTACTGTTACCTTTCCTAATATGCTGTACATTCTGTTTTCACTGCATTTTACAGGTGGCCTCAGAGTTCAACAGAGTTGCTGCCACCAATTTGAATGAATTCTTTGAGGCCCTTGATCGATACACACCCCGATTTCTGAACATTTTCAAGACAAAGCAAGGTGCTACTGGAGAGACCCTCAAAGGACTCTTGGAACAAATTGACTTAAAGGTAAGTAGGGTGTGTATATGCTCTAATTAAATAAACAATCTGTACGGGTCATTCCATGTGAAATCTTGCACAGGTTTAAATGACACCTGGTGTCCCTTTTAATGACAACCCTAGAACTACATTTGCACAAATATTGTACCAATATTTAAGGAGCAGACAAAGAAAGTTAATTAGATGGGCGGTATACCATTCATTCATCTCTGATTATCACAGTCAGTTTGAGTCATATACATAGCAAATTACGCAAACAGCACTATTTGCTCACTTGCCTTGACTCACATATGAACTTTCGTGCCATTCCATTCCTAACCCATAGGGTTCAATATGATGTGGGTCAAATGCACATTGGTAAGGTCACATGCTGATGTTGGTTTAGAGGGCCTGGCTCTTGATTCCCGCTCTAATTAATCCCAAAGGTGTTTTGTCAGGTTCAGGCAAGGACTATCTGCAGGCCAATCAAGTTCATTCACACCAGACTCTGCCATCCATTTCTTTATGGACCTTGCTTTGTACACTGGTGCACAGTCATGTTAGAAGAGGAAGAGGCTAATTCCAAATTGTTCTCACAAGATTGGGAGCATGGAGTTGTCCAAATGTTTTGGTATCCTGAAACGGAACGGATCTCTTCCTCTTGCAACATGGCTGTGCACCAGTGTTCACAGCAAGGTCCATACAGAAATGGATGACGGTCTGGTGTGAATGAACTTCACTGGCCTGCACAGAGTCCTTGCCTGAACCAGATAAAACACCTTTGGAATGAATTAGAGTGGAGATTAAGAGCTAGGCCCTCTCAATCAACATCAGTTGGTCACCTCATCCTTGCACATTTGGGAAAATGGTAAAAAATCCTATATCCACTCCTCAACCTTGTAGACAGCCTTCACAGAAGAGTTGAAGTTGTAATAGCTGCATCATATTGAACTATGGGCTATGAATGGAATGGCACTAAAGTTCATATGTGTGTCAAGGCAGATGTGCAAATACTTTTGGCAATGTAGTGTATGTGAAAAGGAAAAGAGTTTTGAAACATCAAAACTTTCTATATGACCTACATTGACTGTGATTATCGAGGATGAATGCATGGTGTACCACCCACCTACTTCAAACTTTCTTAGTCTGCTTCTCCCTTAACATTAGTGCCAAATTTGGCTAAAAAGCAACACCAAAGTGTCTGATGTGACATGAAATGACCCCTACCCTAATTCATAGACAATGCCATATTCTCCTGTAAATCTATTACATTGCATGTTGCCGTTGGTATGAAATGTTGTAAAAGTGATTTCTGCAATGATGCCAATAATGCAATGTTACTGTATGTGTTATTCACTTAAAGAAGAAAGATGTTGTGGCTCTACGCACACTGATACTCCGCGGTCTCCCAATCCTTCTTGGTGATGATCCAACTGATTTTTACAAAACCTGCTTGGTAAGTAAATTGCTGTAAATACACTGCTCCACAAAATAAAGGTAACACCAAAACATTTCAATGCAACTCAGTCATGGATTCTTCTTTGATATCAGCCTGTGTGGTTAAGAACAAACAATACATTTTGCCTACTGTCCCTTTATTTTTTGAGCTGTGTAGTTTTATGTCCACTTATGTCATATATTATCATTGTAATGTCGTTGCAACCCCAAAACGATCATCTGATGCTTCAGAAGCCTACTGAAATTTTCAATTCCATTGTGGTTTACAAATAAAATAACAGGTCAGAAAGTGTTGAATGTATTAATGTAATTTATTGAATGTATTTTTGACCTACGACTTTTTATTCCACAATGTAAGCATTCAGTAGTAAAGAACATCCCGCACACCATCTTATCCACCAGCAAACTTTAATACAACGTTTTGGTCTTCCGACCTTCTTCAGGTTAAGTATGTTTTTTTCAGGTTTTTGTATTTAAGTATGCTGGTGTGCGGGATGTTCTTTACTACTGAATGACAGCCTCACTTAGATGTTGTCCTACGCACCTGTCAACTACAGAGGTGTGCAGAAGTGTTTTATCAACTGACAATGTAAGCATTTACAATGTGTCCTATATTGGTCCACCCTGTGTTTAACTGTTACCATTGTATTGCTATGTGTTGTACAGGACTCTGATGATGATGGGGTGTGGACCAATGTGTCCTTTGGGCTGTTGACTGTAATTGAAGACGATGGCACACCAGCCAGACCCAACCTCATCTACATGGAGCCAGTGTCCACTGCCATCATCATTGAGGGAAGTCTTGTCATGGATGACTTAAAGTCATTACCAGAGGCCTTTTGCCTGTTGTTTGGATTGTCTTATGCCCTGAACCTAGACTACCCAAAAACAATGAAAAACACATTAAACTTTGTTCAGCGTTTGTTGCTTGGATTGGGGCAGAACAAGCTAACTCCGAAATTGCAAAGTCTTAAAAACTTGTTGCTAAGCTAAATCTCAGCATTCTTTTTAGCTCTTTTTTTGTTGTTTGTTCTGTATTGGTATGTGTTTTAAGAATCACATGTCTTTGTTTACTATGCGTTAAAGACATTGAGCAGTTATCGTTCAGATGGGGTTTTATAGCTATCTGTCTAGTGTGAAATGAAGAATTGTGCCTGTTTGACAGTGAATGTAAGTTTCGTAAGTTTTTAAAAAGTTTTAAAAAATACAAACAAACCCTTGATGTATACAGAAACAAGTGCTAACTATGACTGATAATCCCTTAAATGGCTCAGTTACACAATGCAGTCATGTAACTTTGTTTATTTCATTAGTTAAATGAGAAGTGGTTTTTTTCTCAGCATTTGATCGTAAAGGTACAACAGAAGCACTTGAATGAGTTGACATGTCTAATAAATATTCAAATTGTCATCAAAGTTTTAATGTCATCATTGTAGAATATAGGCTGTTTTTAGTGTAACTTGTGCATGCAAGTATTATTTACTTGGTCATTTCAAGGCAATCGGTGTCCTAGCTTTCTTCAAGTAAGGTGAACTTACTCTTGAAGTAAAGGTTACAGTATATTTCACATTAGAGAAACTGACTGATTAGTTCGTACAGCTTCACAACACATGTTTAATGAATGAAAATGTAAGTATACTCAACTTGCTATTCCTAGTTACATGAAAGAGGAATTCATTGTGCACTACACTGAATAATTGCTTTTAAGGTCAGCTTTAGATTGTCAGTCAACCTTAGTCCATATTTTCAAGGCAATCGGTGTCCTAGCTTTTTTCAAGTAAGATCTACTTATCGGATTTTACAGTGTGGTGAAGAGCAGGTAAACCTCCTGCGATGAGATCTCAAGGCAGAATGGTATGTAGCAGATAGATTATGACTCAACCCCCCTCCTCTGTGCAAAGTTGGTTGTTCCAAGTGGACATATATGGCTTCCCCTAACTCCTCTCAAACCATCTGTCTTCCTTGTCCAAGACGTGCACCTCAGTGTCTATTAAGGAGTGTCCCTTCTCCTTCAGATGCAAATGTACTGCTGAATCCTGACCTGATGCAGTTGCACCCAGCACATCAGCACCCATCCTATGCCACCCAACTCCTGGTTTCCCAACATCAGGCCAGAACTGAAGAAACCTTTTGGATGAAAGGTGAAACGTCTTCAAGCTCCAAGAAGAAGTCCAGTTGCTTACAACTTAGCTCCATTGGTTATCCAGTACTGCAACAAAAGAAAAGGAGGTGTGGACACAATGGATCTGATGGTTAGCAGCTATTCATGTCAGCAGAGAACACAGAGGTGGCCCATGGTTCTCTGGTACAATATGCTGGATGTTGCCACCCTCAATGCCTACACCAGCTTCATCACACAAGACCCTGGTTATATGGATGATGTCAACAATGCAGGCTTTTCATTATGGAGCTGGGAAAAGAGCTTGCCATGCCATATATGAAGAGGCACATGGAGGGCATGCCCAAACTCCAAAAGCATATTATCGAAGCAATGGGAAGATGTGGGTTAAAAAAGCCCAAAACACAGCCACCACACAGCCACAAGAGAGCAACAGACAGGAGGGGTAAAGGAGGAGGAAGAGGTGCGCAATCTTAGCCTGGTAAACCAGCCCCTTGTACTTTAGT
>CM050198.1:6412261-6449761 GCA_027475355.1 Coilia nasus
AGCGCACCTGCTTTCACTTGCATTCATTTGTAGTGGCTTTATAAGAGCATCGTTATTTCCGAGTAATGCACAGCCAATTCCTTGGACTAACCTGGCGCTAGACCCTGGGTTGCTAGCAGGTGAGCAAGGCCTTTGGTGCACACTGCGCTTTCATTAAGTTTAACTTTTTACTTATTCACTTATTTTACTTTATAGGTGTCTGCTCTACATCAAGCCAGCCTACTCTTTGTGCAGGTGCGTTTTACCCTGTAAGTGTTTTATGTTCCCTGTTGCGTTTGGTTTTAATTTTTCCTTTTGGGTTTTGTTGGTAGGAGCGCTCAACGTGAACCAGTGAGACCATAGTGCGGAACGTTGGTGTCATTAGTACTGAGGCAAGGTAATGTGGGCTGTCATTGTTGTTGATGGGTGATGTTGTATGCCTCGGCCTAATGATTTCGTTCCTTTTCTAGGGAAGACTCAGGCGGCGTTGCGCAACTGCTGCTTTGCTTTGCCTTGTTTTTGCTGTTTAGTTTATTTTGCTTTAAGGCTTCCACACTTGTTTTATGTGTTTGTCTGCCGTACCGACTCTGTTTCCCCATGAGTGAGAGCGTGGGGAGACTGAATACGGACGGCATTCGTTTTGTTTGTGTCTAACCAACTGTGTTGATTGTATCTCTTTTTCTCCATAGTCCAAACCCTTTGTGTTTTTTATTTTTTGGTTCTGCCACAGGTATTGCCAGGTCCACGGGAGTGCGGGGTCTTCCTGGTTTCCCCCGTTAGCCCAACGTCTTTAGTTCACTGCATGCTTGGGTGGCTTCTTTGTAGTGTTCACCTTTTTCCCAGATGTTTGCTGTGCACAATTCTTTGCAGCTTGCTGTGCGAGTGCTTGTGTGAATCTTCACCACAGGTTTTGGGTTGTCTCCTTGGGTCCTCTGATCTGCCCCTGGCTACTCCCCCTGCTGGTAGGCCTAGTCAGCTATGTAAACGCTTGTCTTTTCAAATCCACTCAAATATGAGGTTCAATTTTATTTAAAGTAATACATTGTAATAAAACATATTTTTGCACTAACCACTCTGCTTCAGCTTTCAGTCTGCTTCACATCCAGTTAAACGTTACAAATAAACTTTTCCTTGAGCACCGAGTCTCTGCTGCCTTTATTCTTTGAACTTGTGTGCCAGTATATACTGAAGTGTTAGAGGCAAAGTCTTTACTTGTCCCTACGGGGTGGCGCAGTCGGGTTACCTTGTGTGCCGGGGTCTGCGGTTGCGCCTGGTTACATATAGTAAAGTATACTCGGCTTATACTGAAAATTATAAACAAAGTGTAAGACTAAGTACATTAATACTAAGACTTACACTTATACTTTAAAACTAAAACATATACTTTTACTTTAGTATACTTTTTTACATCTTTCTGCCACAAAGTACTAATACTTAGTATATCTTGCTGCAAGTGCATAATAAGGTCGGGTCATTGACTCATGCTTAGCATTTAAGATCGGACTTACCAGTGCATTAGTGCAACACCAAGTAGTTTCTGTCTTTGATCGCCCTACAGGCTGGAAGTGGAATTGTCTCTCGTAGAGAACTACAGAGAGACGCTCCACTCATCTGTCCACTCTGACACCATGTACCCAATGAAGTGCTCCCTGTGCTGTGGAGCTTCCTGCATTCTTGAATGTTCCATATTTCTCATCAAAATGAGAAAAGGTCTTTGAGAGTGCAGTACTTGAACTATATTGTTTATTGCGGTGAAGGTGGGCCGCAAACATTTTTGAGATTTTCAAGTGGGCCCTGAGTTAGAAAAGGTTGGGCACCCCTGAATTAGACATTAAAACCCAAACGGAGGGAAATAGGATAGGAATAGGAAGTAGAATGAGAAAGCAGAAAATGGAATAAGAAATGAGAAACTAGAATGAGAAATGCAGAGAGGAATCAGGGGAGTGATGGACTTCATCTTTACCTCAGGGCTGCCTCCTGTTCAAGAGACTGGGCTGGGACGCCTGGCCTGAAATGACTTTGTGATTGCGGCCACACGTCAAACGTTGAATTGGCGAATGGGATTCAAACACACACACAAGCACATACACACACACACACACACACGATCACACGCACACACACAGACACACACATACTCACGTTCACATGTACGCATGCACACACACACACACACACACACTCGCGTTTACATGTACATTTTCACGCACACACACACATCCATCAGAAATACAAAGGCACACATTCTGTGTAGTCACTGTTATTGTGTTACTTGCCTGTGTGCAGTGATCAACCTTATTAAAACCATTAGCATTAGTATTTAGTATTTGACACACACTCGCACACACACACACACACACACAGCCACACTTATACACACACACACACACACACACACACACACACACACACACACACACACACACACAGTACACTGGCAATAACACAATAACTCTGTCTCTCTCTCTCTCAGTGATCAACCTTATTAAAACCATTAGCATTAGTATTTGACCAGTCAGTACCACTGACACCCCCCTGTCTATCCCCAACACACTCTCTCTCTTTCTCTTTCTCTCTCTCTCTCTCACACACACACACACACTCACACACACACACATACACACACACTCTCACACACACACACACACACACACACACACAGCCACGCTTATGCACACACACACACACACACACACACACACACACACACACACACACACACACACAGCCACACTTATGCACACACACACACACACACACACACACACACACACACACACACACACCTATGCACACACACACACACTGGCAATAACACAATAACTCTAATGTCTCTCTGTCTCTCTCTCTCACACATACACACACACACACCCTCCTGCTGTCCCTCCCTCCATCTCTCTCTCTCTCTCTCTCTCTCTCTCTCTCTCTCTCTCTCTACTCAGTTCTTCTGTTTTTCTCTCATACCTCTCCCCTTCCCATCCCCCTGTCCCTCTGTAAGTCTCTAAGATGCTGAGTGCAGGACCATAGCACTGCTGTCCCTCTGTAAGTCTCTAAGATGCTCAGTGCAGGACCATAGCACTGCTGTACCTCTGTAAGTCTCTAAGATGCTGAGTGCAGGACCATAGCACTGCTGTCCCTCTGTAAGTCTCTAAGATGCTCAGTGCAGGACCATAGCACTGCTGTACCTCTGTAAGTCTCTAAGAGGCTGAGTGCAGGACCATCCCCCTGTCCCTCTGAGTGCAGGACCATAGCACTGCTGTACCTCTGTAAGTCTCTAAGATGCTCAGTGCAGGACCATAGCACTGCTGTACCTCTGTAAGTCTCTAAGAGGCTGAGTGCAGGACCATAGAACTGCTGTACCTCTGTAAGTCTCTAAGAGGCTCAGTGCAGGACCATAGCACTGCTGTACCTCTGTAAGTCTCTAAGATGCTCAGTGCAGGACCATAGCACTGCTGTACCTCTGTAAGTCTCTAAGAGGCTGAGTGCAGGACCATAGCACTGCTGTACCTCTGTAAGTCTCTAAGAGGCTCAGTGCAGGACCATAGCACTGCTGTACCTCTGTAAGTCTCTAAGAGGCTGAGTGCAGGACCATAGCACTGCTGTACCTCTGTAAGTCTCTAAGATGCTCAGTGCAGGACCATAGCACTGCTGGGAGGAGAGAGGGAAGTACAGTAATGGAGAGGGGGAAGGAGAGACTGATGGAAAGAGTCATGGAGAGAGAGAAGGAGAGAGTGATAGAGAGAGTGATGTAGAGAGTGATGGAGAGAGTGATAGAGATAGAGAGAAGGAGAGAGGGGAGGAGAGAGTGATGGGGAGAGTGATGGAGAGAGAGAAGAAGAGAGTGATAGAGAGAGTGATGGGAAGAGTGATGGAGAGAGTGATAGACATAGAGAGAAGGAGAGAGGGGAGGAGAGAGTGATGGGGAGAGAAGGACAGAGTAAAACAGAGAGGGGCGGAGAGTGATGGAGAGAGGGATGGAGAGAGGGAAGGAGAGAGGGATAGAGAGAGAGGGGCGGAGAGTGATGGAGAGAGGGATGGAGAGAGGGAAGGAGAGAGTGATAGAGAGAGAGAGGGAAGGAGAGAGTGATTGAGAGAGGGGAGGATAGGGTGATGAGAGAGTGAAGGAGAGAGGGGAGAATAGAGTGGTTGAGAGAGGAAAGGAGAGAGGGGAGGAGAGAGTGATGGAGAGAGGGAAGGAGAGAGTGATGGAGAGAGTGATGGAGAGAGTGGTTAAGAGAGGGGAGAAAAGGAGGGATGCAGAGTAGAAAGGAAGAAAGTAGATTTTGTGTGTGTGTGTGTGTATAAATGCATATGTGTGTGATTGTGTGTGTGTGTGTGTGTGTGTGTGTGTGTGTAAATACATGTGTGTGTGTATGCGTGTGTGTGTGTGCGTGTGTGTGTGTGTGTGTGTGTGTGTGTGTGTAAATACATATGTGTGTCTGTGTCGGTGTGTGTGTGTGTGTGAGGCAGCCAGGAGTGTAGGGAGAAAGGTTAAACAGCGTATTATGCATTGCAAAATGGAACAGCTCAGCTTTCTGCAGACTGAAGCGAAATGGGACCTTTTTGTAGCGTCTCATCTCATTCACATAAAGACTCTCTGGCCCTGAAACTCTACACTCATTGTGCTACGCAGTTATGAATCAGGCTCCTGTGTGTGTGTGTGTGTGTGTGTGTGTGTGTGTGTGTGTGTGGGTGCGTGTGTGTGTGTGGGTGTGTGTGTGTGTGTGTGTGTGTCTGTGTGTCCATGTGTGTGTGTGTGTGTGTGTGTGTGCATGTGTGGAGGCTGTAGGTGTGTGGATGCAGTAACTTCTTTCTTTATCTGGGTAAATTCTCCAGAACTTTCCAATGAGAACTTTATCACAGAGAGTAAAAAATGTTTCAGTGAAAGACGTCAGATAAGTGCCCCTCTAGTAAATGCATCATGTGAAAAGAGTCATCTGCCAAAAATGAAAAAAAAAAAAACAACCAAAGCATTACGTAAATTAGTCCAAACTGATAAAAAGCAAAGAACTGAAGCATCTGTGCGATCAGACAGACACACACACATTCTCTCTCTCTCTCACTCACACACACACAGACACACACACACACACACACACACATATTATCTGTGACTAGTGAGTGTTCATATATGAGTGATATTTGTTTCTGGGCCTACACACTGTCCCTTTTATTGTATTTATACCTAAATATTAGTTTATTTAAATTTCTCTGTACTAAGTCTGCTTGTCAGGGAGTGGTTAGACTGACGCCTGCTGGATTTTAAGTATACTTACACCTTACAGCAGAACACCACACCTGCCAAGTGGAGGATTCTGATTGGGCTGTTTGCTCCATAACACCTGCCAAGTAGAGGCTTCTGATTGGTCTGTTTGCTCCATAAGACCTGCCAAGTAGAGGCTTCTGATTGGTCTGTTTGCTCCATAAGACCTTCTCCTTGCCTTTATGAACTGTTTGGTGGATCCCTGATGAAGGCTTAAAGCTGAAGGGTTTTAAAGGGTTAACGAGGAATGCCCAAACCATAGCCTATTAAGGAAGGTGGTTTGAAAAAAAGAGTGCCTTGGACTTTCTTCTGGTGTATTGACCAAAAGATCTGTTCAATCACACTCTCTCTCTCTCTCTCTCTCTCTCTGTCACACACACACACACACACACACTGGTTGTGCAGACTAATTTACATATGATTTGGTTGTTTTTTGCTCTTGGCGTAGGCTTCTGTTCACACACACACACACACACACACACACACACACACACACACACACACACACACACACACACACACACACACACAAACACACATAAACACACACACACATGTTGGTGTAGATGAGACAAAAAAGTCAAGATATTAACAGTCTAGTAAATGAATTTGCAAACCCTGCCCATGTGAACAGAAGCCAAGAGGTAAACAACCAAAGCATTTGTAAATTAGTTTGTACCAAAAGCAAAAAAATGAAGCATCTATTCGATTACACACACAAGCATGCACACACAGACACGCACACACACACACTCACGCACGCACACACACACGCACACACACAGTGCACAGTGCTTTTAATACCATCCAACCACTCCTGTTGAGAGACAAACTGCTGCGGATGGGAGTGGAGCCTGGCCTGGTGACCTGGATCACGGACTACCTCACGGAACGGCCCCAGTTTGTCAGACTTGGGGACCTTACATCAGAGACTGTGGTCAGCAGCATAGGTGCACCGCAGGGAACTGTGCTCTCCCCTGTACTGTTTACCCTGTATACCACCGATTTCAGCTACAACTCAGAGACTTGTCACATGCAGAAGTTCTCTGACGACACTGCAATCGTGGGGTGTATCAGGGATGGACAGGAGGGGGAGTACAGGTGCCTTGTGGAGGACTTCGTTGGGTGGTGCCGAACTAATCAGCTGCAACTGAACACCACCAAAACCAAGGAAATGGTGGTGGACTTCAGGAGAACCGCCCTGCCGCTGGTGCCTGTCACGATTGATGGGGAGAATGTCTGCACTTACAAGTACTTGGGGGTACACCTCGACAATAAACTGGACTGGTCTACTAATTCAGATGCACTCTACAGAAAAGGACAGAGCAGGCTGTACTTCCTCAGGAGGCTGAGGTCTTTCAATGTCTGCAACAGACTCCTGCTGATGTTTTACCAGTCTGTCATGGCCAGTGTGCTGTTCTATGCTGTGGTATGCTGGGGTGGCAGCACTAGGAAAAGAGACAATGGGCGTCTGGACAGACTGGTGAGGAAAGTAGGGTCTGTGGTGGGCATGGAGCTGGAGTCTCTAACTACAATAGCTGAGAGGAGGACCCTGAGCAGGCTGCACTCCATACTGGACAACGACCGCCACCCCCTACACACCACCATCATCAATCAGAGGAGTTTGATCAGCAACAGACTCCGGTCCCTCTCCTGCAGGACAGACAGGCTGCGGAGGTCATTTGTCCCCAGGGCCATACAACTGTATAACAGCACACAGAAGGAGCTGAGCATCATGGACTGGAGTGCTTGAGCACACACACTCACACACTCACACACACACGCACACACGCACACACACACACACACACACACACACACACGCACATGCTGTCCCTGGTGGTGACTACTACACGACTATGGACAGCAATATACTGCACTACCCTGATAACTACTGCACTAAAGGACTCTTCTATGACTACTGCACTAAAGGACCCTCATATAACACTGGACAATTTTACTGGGACACTGTAATCTATCTACCACAAAGCACCTTATCACACACACACATACTCGCGCAAACGCACACACACACACACACACACACAAACCCGCACACACAGACAGATACACACATACACACACACACATACTGTACACACGCACGCATACACACACACACACATATGCACACACATGTGTTGGGTAGAAGAAATAAAGCAAGTCAAGCAGATGAACTTGAAAGACCCCCAACTGTGTAGAGGGCAGCTCACTGCACAGGGCTGGAGTTGACCTATGGCTTTCCTATGCAAGTCAGCTTGCAAACAAAGCTTTGTTTGCATTCTTGCTCTACACTTCCTCCCAGCATGATGTCACTTCCCCTCTGCATGGCGGGCACCACTTCTTGTGGAGTGGCAGCACCTGTTCAATACTCATACACACTAACACACACACACAAGCAAACAAACACACACGCACACCACACACACACCCACACACAAACAAACACACACATGCATGCACACACGCACACACACACACACACACACCAAAACATAACTTAACAAGGAGAAATGTCAATGTAAAGGAATGAGTCGTGCGCACACACACACACACACACACACACACACACACACACACACACATACCTGTACCCACACATACACACACACACACATTGACTCATGTAAAATGGCCCTTATGAATGGACTCAGGCGTGGCATGACAGGAAGAAATCAGTTCTCACAGTGCAACTGTCAGGGTTCTCCCTCTCCATTTTAGGAATCGATCAAAGGAAGGATATGAGATGTGGGAGTGTAAAGCCAAACAGCTCAAACCACTTGGGGGCACATACACAGACACACACAGAGGGACACACATTGTGTGTGTGTGTGTGTGTGTGTGTGTGTGTGTGTGTGTGTGTGTGTGTGTGTGTGTGTGTGAGTGTACTTCTATGTGAGTCTCTCTCTCTCTCTCTCTCTCTCTCTCTCTCTCTCTCTCTCTCTGTCTTTGTGCTAGTGTGTGTACGTGTTCATGCACACACATCCACAAACATGCAAAAGTTCAGGTTTCGGTGTAGATAACCAGCAGGGTTTTTTTACACACACACACACACACACACACACACACACACACACACACACACACACACACACACACACACACACACAGACACACACACACACACACACACACACACTCACACACACACACACACAATGGTTTTGTACAGGAAAATGAGTGTCATTAAGTAAAGCCGGTCTTTGCATTTCGTAACACTGTAATTTGCAAATAATAAACAATCTATATATTCCTCTATACATATAGGAACAGATTGATAGCTGGATTTGAACAAAGTCTGGTCATTTCTTATAATTATAATTATTTTATTATATATATATATATATATATATATATATATATATATATATATATATATATAGTGTAGAGAGTCTTAGGAGTAGGCACACAGATGTAGCAGGAGGCGAGAGTGGGGTAGTGTGGAAAGTGTGGAAAAAATAATGTTTTTGAATAAGAATCTTTGAGTGTTCCCCTGGTTACACAAGCACCCAACGTGTCCCATAGTTTCCCTTCACACCCTAATACCCAAGTTCAAGCACATCCTTTCCCTAAGCACCCCCGATTACACAATGCAAAGATAAATTAATCTTTATTTGTAAAAATATCACAAACTTCGTATACAGGTGTGTGTGTGTGTGGTGTGTGTGTTTTGGTACGTTACACTAGAATAGACGTGTTTCCTCTACACTAGTTCGCCTCCTGCCACTATGAAGCTGGGCCAATTTAGTTGCAACTTTGGCTTTTCACCAGGAGAGGTCACTGTTATTGAAGCTTCAAGTAATGAACTTATTTTTGAAGCAATGTGCCTAAGTGGTTTAGTGCTTCACCAAAACTTAATTTGCCCATCACTACCTTTCACCATAAAGCTCTCCCTACTACTGAGACTCACCCCATTATAAGGGGTACCTGGCAGGTCTCCCTGCAGGTGGACCATTTCATTAGCAGTAGGCTACCAGCAACAGTGGTGTTTCAGGCATACAGACAAGAACACTTAATTGCAACGTTCAAAATGGTACCATAAACATGGAAACAATATCAGGACTCACACAAAATATCAACAAACATATTCATGTACAGTGATCACTATTTCAGACCCTTAAACAGCTAATACATTTTGGGAGGGCGCAACCATGCACGCTCGCGAACGTGACCCACAATATAACGTCCTCTGAACAGAGGCGTACTTTTTGAGATGAACGCGGAAGCGCCGCCACAATGCTTGGCGGCTGTCATTAGGTCGCTGTCATGTCGCGCTCACAGGTTGCCGCATCACAGAAGCATTTGTGTGTCAAAAGAGAGGACATATGATCAACTACTGGCATAGGCTACTGTCTTGCATTTTCCGGAGCTGAAAACAAAGGTAGGCTATAATATCCTTCCTCGTTTAGTCTTTTTTACCCCGGTCTAGGACGGTCAAAGTAGGCTACCCCATACTTCGGTAAATTTAGCTTAATCTACATTTTAATAGCCCCACATTGTGTTTGTTACAGTCATAAACTGTACAGGTTACACTCTGTTAAGTGCAAAGGTACGTTGTTTTCTTTAAGATTTGACTAACTAGTCAATGTGAATGTTGTTTACGTCTCTGGCTGTCTGCTTTGGCGCCAAAATTTTGAATCTACTTAACTGCATCAGGACAAGCAGTTTAGCCATCGACCTTGGTTGGCAATTATTTAACGCTTCCTTTTAACAAACGTGAGTAGACTACTAGTCTGCATGCCTGTTTTGTAATTGTGAATACTTTGTAGAGAATTACAATACTGAATAGATAGCCCTGTTTTTAAATACAAGTTAATTTCAGTCTTCAGCTGACCTTAGTGCAGTTAAATCAGTAGTCTATACGTTATGATCTTTTAGTTATGATAACTGAGGATTTGAAGCGATTAGACATCGATTAGTCAGGGTGGGAGGTCGCCTGGTAAACCATCTCAAAATGAATCTGTACAAACTGAAATCAAGTAGCCTACCAGGGGCTGGTTTACCCATAGACATCCTGTACATAGACGGAGAATGGGACGTTACTGCCAATAAGCGCTGACGAGACGCGGGCCCGCCATCTTGGAACGGTGATAAGCTCCATTCAGTGTAATCCGTTTGACAGGACAAATTAACTGTCAGCGCATTTTATGAACAGTACCTCGGTAAACACCACTAATTTTAAACTGGCTGTGTCGCTAGTAGACTATAACAAAGGCTTCTTGTCGGCTTTCGTTATTCTTAGTTAATTAAAGAGCAACTGTTGCTGCTTCAAATTCCCCCAGTAACAACACACATTGATAAAATAAACGTATGACATATGACAACTGCGAATAATTGCGCAGTTGTCTCAAGTTTATTTGTAGCCCCTTCTATTTTTTCATTTTCTGCTCCATATTGCTTGGTGGGTCAATTTAAAGGCATGACATCTCACAACAGCGTCAAACTTTTACAAACAGGTTGTTGCGGGATAAATCACCTGCAGTGCAGGCTGGGTGTAATGCAACTGTGTCTACCTTCTGACATTGAACTACAGGCTGTTTTTGTATATATCGCTAGTTCAGCCCAATACTTTTCGTATGCAGTGCCGTAGCTCCGCAGACGCACAGTGCGTAGGGCACCAAGTGCTTGGGGGGGCACCACCAAAAAACCAGGCTTGTGAAAAAATCATCATAATAAGCTACGTTCGATATAAAATATATGTAAAACATGTTCATATTTATAAGTAATACAAAAGCAACATAGGCCAATTTGCTCTAGAAAAGGTGAATCTCCTTTGCGGCCCTGTCTCCATTCTCCTCCTGGTCACCCCACCCGCCCCCTTTTTTTTGGGGGGGGGCACCACAAAGCATTTGTGCTTAGGGCACCCAAATGGCTAGCAACGGCCTTGTTCGTATGTTATGCTTATTAAATAAATGAACAACTGTCCCTGCATCCGACCCACCTAAACGACAACACACTTTGCTAAAATCAACATATGTTTAAAGTAACCTAAATTATACCCTTGTACATGCCCCTCAAGTAACACAGGTTCCGCAATGACAACGTTCCCATCTGGACATAAATATTTACTGCTCCGTTGTCGTGTGGACGCGTTTGTTGTGGTCTCCCTTACGTTATCTCCGCTCTGAGCCAAGTGGGCATAACAATTAGATATCTATATATTAACACCTGAGCGGTTTTTATAAGCTGAAACCACCAATCTCTTTCAATGAATACAGAGTAAAAATAATCTTACCCAACAACATAAATATTTGAATATTGTTACTTGAATGACTTATTCCTGATCACAAATAGGCTTCGCTGTATTGTTTCGACTGTCTGACTCCCCGTTCCAAGATGGCGGGCGTATTTCCCATGTCTCAGCAACCAATGCTCCGTCTATGTATAGGATGTCTATGGGTTTACCTGGCTAGGTGCAAGGTGGTCAAGGTTGGTTTATTTCCGTGTTCTATTTTCGCAGGGGGGGGGGTCCTCCTTAATGCAGACCAGAGCCAAACCTGCTTACACTGAAATGAATGAGACACGTGTGGAATTTAATAGCAAAAGACTTCATATTTCCATTCTTGCAAATATAAGGGATTTGACTAAATCCCTGTAATCTCAGTAAAGTCACAGATGTAAGGGAAGTGGTGACATTAATGTGGCTAGCATTTGGTAAGAAAAGCATTTGTTTACGCAATGTATGCTCTTATCTTAAATCCAAGATAGTTTCCTGCCTTTTCCAGTTTCCTTTAAGTAGGCCTTATGTATGTGTGTGTGTGTGTGTGTGTGTGTGTGTGTGTGTGTGTGTGTGTGTATCTATCTATGTGTGTGTATCTATCTATGTGTGTATCTTTGTATGTGTGTGTCTTTATATGTGTGTGGCCTAGTGCCTAGGGAGTTGGACTTGCAATCGGATCAGGTTGCCGGTTCGAATCCTGCCCTACCCATGGTTGAGATGCCCGTGAGCAAGGCATCTAACCCCACACTGCTCCAGGGACTGTAACTGAAACCCTGTAAATATCTGTAAGTCGCTCTGGATAAGAGCGTCAGCTAAGTGTAATGTAATGTAATGTAATGTGTGCAGTGTCTTCCCCAAAGCGTCTAAGCATATCGGCACCGATACGCTTCTTTTTTTGCCGATACGCATCAAGTTTTGCCGAGACGCTTTCATAAAATGCCAATACGCTTAAAAATCATGCACAAAAACATTCCCCCCCGGGATTTTCCCCGAACAAGAAGCCCCAATGTAGTCAAATGTAGGCTGCGTTTTTAGGAAACTTCCGTGGTGGGTGTGTAAACTACTATACTGGCGAAACTGGCCAATCACCTGCCGATTACAGTGCTCCTTTGTTTGTTTTTTCCGCCAGTCAGCTGTATCAGAGAGTATTGTAGAATCTAAGATCTTTAACGCAAACCTCGGGGCTACTAAAACTGCCTGACTTTGACTGTAAATGCTACACAAGAAGGAAGGAGAACGCTCTCCTTGGGACATGCTCATGTAGCAAGAAAACTTTCTCCACAGTGTACAGAATGCGATCGGATCATCTGCTGAAAGAGAGTGAGAGAGAGCGTGAAAGGCAAATCGTCCTTTATGTAGAGCAGAGTCAAGACTGTTTCATTGAATAGGACACTCGTGGAATTTACGTCTTTCTGGATTTGTTGATGGTTCTTTTTAACAAGGTGTCACAATCCGCAATTATTTGTGATTATTTCAAGCCTAATAGTGTACGTTGTTACTGTTTGGATTTCCAGAAAATTAGCTTCATTTCAGACCAGGCTGCAGCCTGTATGGTGTTGTTAGCGCGCTAACGCTAGCGAACTACGCTAACATAATGTTTTAAACTGAAAGCTGCCACTTTACTCACCAACACCCACCTAAATAGCCTACTAATACTGATATTAGCTGAAGTGGAGAAAGTAATATAAAGTTGTAAGGTTATTGCAGCATGTTAAATTCAAGGTGAGTCGATGACTGTTAGCATTACCACATTACCAATCATTTCAATGAGCTAGTTCGTTAGCTTGTTACATGAGAACTGAAATAAGATTTTGTTGTCATCAGACATCATTCTAGATAATACTACACTACACTACACTGAAATATATTTATCTGCAGAATCTAAGATCTGTGGAACCAATTCAGCTTTCATGTGGCCATACAGGGAGATATTTAGCGTGGTGCTCATTAGCATCGAGGGTCCACCTGTCCGAGAGATGTGGTTGGATGCTGCGGCAGACAAGTAGGCGGCCCAGAAAAACAGGAGGCTCAACATTTAGTTTAGACATTTTAGTGACAGCCTAGTCAAATTCATGTGACATTATATAGTGCTTGCAGTATTTCTTGTGTGACAATAAATTAGCCTTCCCACCTGGGAGTTTTGGCTCTTTCAACTCACCAAGTGCAACGAGTTTTTTGTTCTATTTGTGCCAAAAAATGCAACATTTTATTAAAAGTGTTATGTTTCCACCAGCCTTCTGGGACCAAAATTTAGCTTAAGATCTTCCTAGAATGCACCATTTTAGCTCTAGAAAAAAAAAATGTTCCCAGGGTGCATGCCCACCAATCCTCCTAGCTACCGTGCCACCGCGTCATCGTATTTACATCAAAATTTAAACCCTTCTTTTTATTTCTGGGGAAAACACTGTGTGTGTATCTTTGTATACTGTATCTTTGTATGTGTGTTTGTATGTATGTATGTATGTGTGTGTGTGTATCTATCTATGTGTGTATCTTTTAGGGGTGTGCAAAAAATATCGTACTATATCGTATCGCAATATATCGTATCGCAATACACTGTATCGTTTTAAACATCAATATCGTGATACTAATTTTCACAATATACTATATCAATTTCTGACTCCAATCCTATGCACTTTATGTTTTTCTGTTATATAGAGTTTAGTAACTCTGAGTTATGTTGATTTAATTAAGTTTTGATAAGATGTGAGACTATCTAGATTGTAAATAGCAACTGATAATTTAGCTCTATTTTGACATTTTCACTGAACAATGTAGAATATCGCAATATATCGTAATATACTCAGTATTGCAATGTATTGTGATAGAATCGTATCGTGGTATATGTATCGTGATACGTATCGTATCGAGAAGTCCTTGCCAATACCCACCTCTAGTATCTTTGTATGTGTGTATGCATGTATCTTTGTATGTGTGTATATTTGTATGTACAGGGCTCTAAAGTGCGACCAATTTGGTCGCCCACGCGACATAATTTCTTAAATGTGCGACTAAAAAAAGATTGAGGTTGCACCTGTGCAATCCGCCGTTCGAGGGGGGAAAAATATTATTTAAAAAATAGTTAACAAGTCTCCCGGTGGTTCAACAACAGATACACATTGGGCCGTATTGTGTTCTAAACCAATCAGATATATAGGGAAAGGTGGGACCTCCCTTTGATTGGCTATGGTGTAGATGTCCCTGTACGTGTCTACGTTTGTAAATGCATGTGCTGCAGGCAGCAGGTGAATAGCCTAGGCTAGTCAGACAAATTGAGTGCATGCGTCGCGGATGAGGAGATGAACAACAATGAAAAGAACAATTGACAAATTCTTTGTCAAATTAAGGTCGGAGACCGCAGAAAATCAGGACCAATGTTCTGACACGGAGCCATCATCGACAACATCCCAGGTTATTTCAAGCCCTGGTTCGATCGACTCCGAGCCAGGGTCCACTGAAACCAAAAAGGGAAGAGTACAGTGGTCCCTCGTTATTCGCGGGAGTTATGTTCTAAAAATAACCCGCGATAGGCAAAATCCGCGAAGTACTCAGCTTTATTTTCTACAATTATTATAGATGTTTTAAGGCTGTAAAACCCCTCCTCACTACACTTATACACTTTTCTCAGACAGGCAAAGTTCACACTTGCAAACATACAGCACTTCAGAGTCACACAGCTAGCGGTGGAAGATTTATGTAAATTTCACAAGCTGAGCACATTCTGTACTGTACAGGAGATTGCATGCACAAAAAAAATCTGCGAAACAGCGGGGCCGCGAAAGGTAAACCGCGATATAGCAAGGGACCACTGTATATACATTTCGGAGAGAGTGGCTTGACCACTTTCCCTGGCTAAGATATAGTAAAACCGATAATATAATGCACTGCATTTACTGTAAAGAGTGCGGGACGACCATGGCCGGCAATAGTGAATTTGTGACTGGTTGTAATACATTTTGAATCGAAACACTGAAAAAGCACAATGCATCTATACAGCACACTACATGCCGCGATAAATACACTGCCCGAGTAGCCTGGTAAACCAGCCCATTAATTTCATTTTGTACAGAGATGTGATGTGATTCAAAATGAAATGAAGTACGAGGGACTGGTTTACCAGGCTACTACCCAAGTGCCACCTCTCCCCGCCGCCTTTCAGCGGCAGGCAGCAGTTTAGGGTGTTAATGAGATGTTGGGCCTTAAAACATTTCCATTTATAAGATTTTCTTTTATTCATTGAGATTTTTAAAGGCCTAGTGAAATGCAGCACCTCATGGCATGCAAAATCACAGTTAGCTACTCCTTGACTGTTTTCTGTAACATTCACCGTCACAGCTTTTTGCATAACAAAAGGACAGCGGAATTTTGAACTTCCCGCCGACAAATCTCGCGGAATTCTTTCTCTGCGTGGAGATTGTGGCCGGAGCTATGTATGACGTCACGAATTGGACCACCGTCGAGCTGTTTGTATTCACTTGCGCTGTTTTCCGTCTCGACTATCGAAGTTTCTGTAAAGTTTTTGAATTATTATCGGCTTTCTGGTTAGCATATATATTCATATGTGAATAGAGGAGATTGTCTGGAATCTGGCAATAGAACCATGATGGTGGGATATTCAGTGGCTTATCAATGTTGATAAATATGTAGTCTGTGCCTGACGGAAATAAGGGCCTATGTTCCATGTAATGAAGGATGTTATATCAGGATTATACAGGATTATGGATGTTATGCAGAAATTTTCAGTCATTTCAAAACTGTATGAAAGGTGTCTTGACAGAAATGCATGCTAGCAGTAGAATGGGTTAGTTCTGCTATTATGCATTGACTGATAACTGGATAACTAAAATGGGCGAAGTAAAAATTTGTCAAGTCATTACTTGGCAAATATGTGATCCCTTGTTTTAACGTGATAAATTAACGTGATAATATGTAGGCTACTTGGTGTCGTTGGAAAGCTGAGGGTCTGTAGTTTGTAGTGATGTGCGTGTCTTATCTCTCCGATCACGGGTTCGCGAGTAATTTCATCGAGAGTAATGCATGTGCAAAGCGCTAATATGAGAGATTTTGGCGAGTTTTTAAATATTAATATCTTGCCGATACTTGGTCATAAAAATAAGCGGGATGTCACATTGTAAAGCCCTGGATCTGTTGTTTTGTTTGGTATAAGGATGTAGGATGTAACGTTCCGGAGTAATTCAACAGAGAAGAATGGGTGTAAATTTGGACGCATTTTGCGTCCATCGGGCCCATAAGGTTAGTCATGGAAGTAAAAGAGAAGAGAAAAGGAGGAGGGAAGCGGTGTATTGCTGGTAGATGCAGCAACACAAATGCCGAAGGGGTGTCGATGTGTCTGTTCCCGAAGGATAAAGGCAAGTTTATAATGGCGATTACCGATTGAGTTCTGTTTCGGTCTTCCGAGTAGTTGAAAGCAAGCTAGATGTATTTGTGGCATTCTGGTTGTATCAGTTTGTAACCTGAGTGAGTGGCTGTGCGTGTGAGAGTGCTGATCAGCTGATAGGAGTCACTAAAAGTACCCAAACAAAGCCTAATCCCCCCATTTATCGCCCATTGCCGTGATTGCGGCCACGCTCAGCATCATGGTGATGCCTAGGCTAGACAAGTTAACTTCAGGCTCGAATCTGTAAGGTTCTATCCCATGTAAAGTCTCTTCACTCTGCTCAGTTTGTTCCTCTTCCCTTTCTGTGTCTTCTTCGTCAATAAACGGATCAGAAATGCCGGATGAGGATGAATAATCGCTAAATTCTGCGCTCTCTTCGTCGTCAACTGTACGGTCAGCCACGATGTAAACACAATCTGTGTTGAACTCGTGACGTCACAGCCTTATCGTCTGCTTCTTCCGGTTGGATCCAAAGCATGGAAATTAAGCGCTGTTCTTTGCCAGTTTTCTCGCTGTTTACTGTGCCAAAGGTGGCATCATTTTGTCAGTCAACACAAAAATGTCCATAGAATCGATATATGAAGTTTACTTGGGAGGCATTTTTTCATTTCGCTTGGCCTTTAAAGTTTACATTTTATCTTTTTGAAGCATTTTAAACAGGCTCACCTGTTTCCAGTAGGTTACCTGTCTTATACAATTCTGTTTTTAATAAGGAAAGTTATGTTTACCTGATTCTGAGTTAATTATTTACAAGTCTATATTGCCTATATAGAGTAATTATACAGTAATTGAAAAAAATGAACCTGTAAAACTGCGGTGTTAAATGCGATGCTATCAAAAATTTGTGTGCACCTAACTTGTGCTTGTGCACCCAAGAAAAAAAGTTAGGCGTACCAGTACAACCAGTGCCAAAAGTTAGTCTAGAGCCCTGATGTATGTATGTATGTATGTATGTATGTATGTGTGTATCTTTGTATGTATGTATGTGTGTATCTTTGTATGTGTATGTATGTATGTATGTGGTAGGCTATAAATAGGTGATTTAGATTGGAGCTTAATTACATGAGACATGTAATGTCTATTGCTTACATTGCCTTAAATATTGTCTATGTTTAAACCTCTCAGACTTGGCCAGGCTGTATGGAAGTGGACTGATGTAGCCAGATAGAAAGGATGGATAAGCAGACCTTTCAAGAGAGACTTGTTGATGAAGTTAAACACCACCCGAATCTCTATGCTCCTTTTTGCTCAAAATCTGGACACCTGAAGAAACATATTGCAAGAGAAAGTGCATGGAAGGAGATTGCAAAGAACCTTGGGAGTGAGGCAAACGTTTGCCAGAGATTATGGAGATATTTAAGAAATCGTTATGCCACTGCAAAGAGAAAAGGGACTGTCATCTCATCTCATATCCTGGGGACGATGGAGTGGCTGACCCCATATGTGAAACACAGATCGAAACCAAATGACCCAGATTTGTTGGTAAGTTATTTGGAGGAAAAAAAAATCACACTTGCACTTTATTTTGTTTGGGATTGGTGTATGGTATGCTTGGTTGTATGAAAATACATGCGTGGCAGTCATAGTTTCAGTGTATTGGAATAATGTTAAGACATAATGCCAACGTGTCTATATTGCTGTTGTTGTTGAAACAGGACCAAAAGAAGAAAACAGAGCCATGTTCACAGTCTTTTGACAATAACCTCCACCATCGAAGCATATTATCTCACAACGATGGATCAGAGTTACACATAGAAGGGAAGGTACATGCATTCATTCTTGTGTGTGTGTGTGTGTGTGTGTGTGTGTGTGTGTGTGTGTGTGTGTGTGTTTAATTATGGCGTATCTAAAATTGCAAAAACCATGTACATTTTTCAGAAATGCTAGTCAAATTGTATTTGAACTTAAATGAACTGTTAGGCATTAGAACGAATCACAGCCACAACCTGTTTGATGAAATGTAGCCTGCACAATGTCTAATGAAATAAATATCTCAGCCTCATAATGCAAAATGGGGTGTAGTGTCAATATTATGTTGTTGCTCATGCAGTATAAGAGTGAATGCCTGAGCTTCAGGTTATTCTACACATGCCTGTAACAAACATTGAGCAAATAGATGGATATTGTGGAAAGTCTGTTGAGTGTATGAATTTAGACACATGCATCATATTATTACATTGTTTCAGTGTGCTTCAATAATATTGATCCGTGTAATTAATCAATATTGTTGTTGTCAAGAAACAAGACCAAATGAAGGAAACAGAGACTTGTGCGAAGTTTTCTGACAAGAGCATTCGTCATGGAAAAAGATCTGTTTTCAGTGAACGGACCAACATGGAAAGGGACGAAGAGGTGTGCATGTACTTATGTATGCATGTATGTTTTTCTGCTTGTGTGTGTCATCTGGCATACTCCGCATAGCATATCCACTTGAAGTATTGGAAAGAAGATTAACTACAGTCGTTATGCGAGCTATACTAGCTGACATATGTATATGTTTTCAGACTATGTCAGACTTGGCCATGGGTTAACTTACTGTTGGTGTTTTTTAATGTTTTATTTATTTATTTATTTATTTATTTATTTATTTATTTATTTATTTATTTATTTATTTATTTTTTACATTTCATTTAGCCAGCAAAACGACCCAGGATGTCTTTCCCCTTCAACACACACACAACCACTTCAAAACCCAGTCAAGGCAAAAAGTGCGCTCCAAGTACATTTTTGAGCACAGGTAAATTATATTGATGTTGCTCTGTGTTTATATGTTCAATGGTTATGTGTTTGTAATTTTAATACATTCATGCAAATCCCTTTTGAAAATGTGCATGTGTAGAAGACCACATAAAAAAACAGAAACATGCGGCTTATTGTATACTCGTAACCTTACTAACTCTATCATTTGAATTAAAAAAAAATCAACATGTTTTTATTTTTAACGTTATTTCTGGTCCTGAGATTACCTAATCTATGCTGACACGTGTTCCAGCTGCTGGGATAGGTGTCATCCATAGTCCCGTGACTGTCCTTATGGTGTCCTATGCTGCTACTGCTTCTGTTAATCAAAAGCCAAGTTTTCCAATTATGACGCGTCAGCCTAGTATCATGGCCAGCTCACTGCTTCGTTCACTCCCAGAGTAGCTGTGGCTCTCTGGAAGTGACTTTTTTTTTCCAGATTTATTTTCGCAAGTGCACCTAGACATGCAGTGACTTCCTACCTCTTAAAGGAGAACTCCGGTGTCAAATGAACTGTGGCTATGTTTAAACATGATAAGGAGTTGGTATGTTTGCTGAGGAGCAAAACTACACTAGCATTGCATTTTTAACTTTACTATCTTTACTGTTTGTGTTGAAAAGGCTCACCCTCCATTAAAGCAATAGTTTTTGCTATTTCGTCTTCAGTCGCCCTACAGTTTGGAAGTGGAATTGCCTCTCAGAGAGTGCTACAGAGAGACACACCGCTCCTCCAGACTTGCTTAGTGCAGTTATAGCCCATGGAGGGCAGCAAAGCGAATTCCGAAGTGCCTTTCACCCTGTTGCAAACTGATAAATTGCTGAAACTATTGCTGTAAACATTACTTTAAGGTTGAAAAAACTAGTGTTGATTTATTTCCAATCTTGGATTCTCTTAACTGTGCACTGAACTAAAAAGAAATATGCATTCAAAATGATGTTAGTGCTAACAGCATTTTTACCCTGTGCTACAGACCTTCACGTGGGTATGGATCATGCCATAGAAGACTGGTCAGATGAGCAGATTAAAGCCTGGGACAGTGTTAACTTTGATCTGGAAGAGGACTGGAGAGGGTCCGAAAATGTGGCGACTCCTTCTGATGCAGGGATTTCACGCAAGGGTAGGGCATCACAGCTTACACGCATTTTAGAAGTAAATCGGTGACAGTGGGACATGTAAGGGATAATGGACAACAAAAGCTTTCTATTCTATTCTATTCTATTCCATTCTATTCCATTCTATTCCATTCTATTCCATTCTTTTCCATTCTATTCTATTTCATTCCATTCCATTCTATTCTATTCTATTCTATTTTACTACATTCTATTCTATTCTATTCTACTACATTTTATTCTATTCTCTTCTATTCTATTTTACTACATTTTATTCTATTCTGTTCTATTCTATTCTGTTCTGTTCTATTCTATTCCATTCCACTCATATTATATTATATTATATTATATTATATTATATTATATTATATTATGTTATATGTAAGGGGTAATGGACAACACGGTGTTCTGATCAAAAAAAGTTAATGCACGTTCGAGGTGGTAAAGCGGTCACGACGCGAAGCGGAGCGGTATTAACTTTCTGATATTCGAAAACCATGAAGTCCATTATCCCGCTTATACCACGGTTACCACACTTGTCTGATGTTAATTTCAGGTAATCATTTACATGTTTTAATCGCTAAAACAAACTTATTTGTAGAACTACTTCATCTGCCACAAGATGCGTCTTTTCATAACTTACTGGACAAACTGCCATTGCTAATTCCAAACTGGAGGCTGCTATGGCCAAGAGCCAGTCGTTAGTTCCATGCCTCTGGTTGTCAAGCTAGCTGTTCCAAAGTTCTGTTAAGCTTTGCTTAACAAAATTACGTTAGTAGTGTAGGTACAATTGGCCTTAACTAATCAGTCTCATTAAATCAGTCTCATTAAAATCAGTCTCATTAATATTACCATTAATTTCGGTGTTTAATAATAAATTATCAAACACTAAATCTATGGTATATTCCGGATTGCTATGGTTACACTACTAGTGTAGTAATAATGTATCACTTACCGTTTTACACTTACACTACAGTTAATAGCATTCACATACAACCGGAAGGGTTGAAGGTATTTGGAGTTTCTCAGATTGGGTGGCTTCAATGAATACAGCGGCAACACAGACAAAGCACAGTTTCTCAATAATCGAATTTATTGTAACAACACTAATAAATGGGTAATAGCAATTGAATACATTCAATGTCGATTAGCAGCAATAAACAGTCAATGTAAACAGTGAGGTAGTATGAGTGTGCGTATGGTCGCTAAGGCTACGGTGTCTGTGTGTGTGTGTGTGTGCGTGTGTGTTGTGAGAGAGACAGAGAGAGAGAGAGAGAGAGTAGGAAGTTGCCTCTTCGCTGTCCAGCGAGTGACTGAGCCCTCTGGCTATGTGCACGGGCGCGGCTGCGCAGTGGAACCGGAGAGGAGTGTGAGGCAGAGAGGAGGAGCAACAGAGTTTGAGAATGCGCGCGAGACACGCACGGAGAGATTGTATGTGTAGATGCTCGTGAGGTGTGTGTCTTTAGGAATGCGCAAGATAAATAAATCAGTGGATGGAATGTTATCTAAGGTGTTGGGGGAAGGGAGATCACCGCGTGGTCTGTACGAGAACAAAGGACTTTCGTCCAAGTTAATCTTAGCCCACTACCTTATATAATTACCAGTTCCACTGAAATCTTGATGATGTACAAAGGTGTGTGTGATATCAAATAAAGGTGTTAGAAAGAAGAGGGAGAGAATAAAGCATGCAATAACCTATCTAGCAGAGCAACAAAAGATAAACACATAAACAAACAGTGATCAAAACGACACGCTACGTGTCTTCAGTGTGCACATTTAAACCGTTCCTGAGTTTACAGCACTACTGCATAATAACCTACTCCTACAGGACTAAGGTGCCCAAATGCCAGCCCTTACTTTCAGTTGTCCGTCTGATCGTCCTTCGAAGCAGAGCGGTCCGACCTGTCGGGTCAGCGGAGGTTTCGGAATGTTCGTCTCGATTCCGAAGTTTGCAGAGTCCCTGTTCGTCCGAAGCTTCTTTGACGAGGGAAAAGTCTCTGGTTGTTTGTGCGCGGCGCGAATAATAAAGGAAGAAGGAATCCTGTCGCTTCTAACTTTCAACTAACTGCTTGGGCTGCAGTCGTAACGTTACTGTAAACGGAACTGTAGTTAACCGGTTGTAACTTAGCAATAAAGAAGTAGCGAACTCAAGTACTGATTACCGTGGCCAATGGTAAAATACAAAAGCACGTTGAATCTTCTTTGTTACAAGGCGTTGAACTTTCACCAGGTGAGTGTAGAGGTATCTCTTTAGTCCGAGGTCCGGGTCAGAGAGAGAGAGCAGGGCCCACTGTAACCTCTAATTATAGGAGATGACCGATGTGACGTCGATGTCATGACGGTCCCGGAAGTGTAGGTTTGCTGGGAATTGTAGTTCTAGCGGGGACTGTGGACGTCCCTACAGTAGAGAGTTCAAATGCAGTGTGACGGCACTAAAAGACGATCTCAGAGGCATATACACTCGAGGACGATATTATTAGCCCCCCTCCTGAAATTAGACATCTCTCTTGATTTCTCGGTGAGAATGACAGTTATTAACAAGTTTGTTATTCTGGAAACAAGTATACTATAGAGATAATGTTCAACAAGTTGAATTTGGAATTTGGTATTGTTATAAGCAGTTTAAACAAAAAAGGCAAAAAATGACAAGGACAAAATTATTAGCCCCCTGATCATTAATAGTCAATGCGGTACCCTTTCTGAATCAAAACTGACAAAAAGCTCTTTGATAGTTGGTAAATAGATTGGCACATGTCTTCCTAGGGATTTTGGCCCATGTTACTGCATGTGTATACACCTGCATGTGTATATGTGCTTGCTGTATGTTTTGTTTTTAAGGCTGCTGAAACAATGGAATATCCCTCTGGGATGATTAAAGTATGTCTAATCTAATTATATTGGGTCATGTACAGTCAGATTTTTTTGCATGTTATGCAATGCAAAGCTTCACAACCGGGATACAGAGAATAATAGCCATCTAATAGCCATTAATCATGACACCCAGGTTAAAAAGTTAATATAAAGTCTAGAAATGCATTGCAAGTCCTACCCAGCAGTTTGAACGTGGTTACTATAAAGTGGTAACACATGGGGGGTGTTTGGATGCCATTTTGTTATCTGCATGTTTTATCTTATAGGCGTCCCATTATCTGGACCTCCGCCTTCCACCCCAAGCATTTCCCAGTTACAAGCTGATCATGGGGGCCTTCTCTGTGCACCTCAACTTTCACAGTGCAATTTTACTGCACCTGTTACAATCAGTATTGTGGTGGGCAACAAAACAGGTAAGTGCATGTGTTTTTGTTTGAGTTATGTTTGCTATATGTGGTTACTAATATTACTAATATTATTAAGTAACAATCAATTGCGTATGTTTTTTTTTGTATTTACCTTTTTAAAACAGATGTGGGTCTAAATTCATCATGTACGCCAGAGGACATTTCAGGGGTCTTGAAGGAGAAACTGAAAAAACAAGTACAATACATCATGGAGGGTAATGAAACTAAACAGACAAAGAAACCCTTACACCAGATTTACACAAAACTCTTCATTACTCAGGCTAGGGCTGCGAAAGAGCATGAAATATGTGAGATGGATTCAACAGCTCAGTCATCACTAGGTAAGGAAATTGAGTGCAACAGCATCTTCCAGCAAGATGTTAACCACAGAACTGTGTTGACCAAAGGAAATGCCGGCATTGGGAAAACAGTTTGCATACAAAAGTTCGTTCTGGACTGGGTAGAGGGACGGGCCAATCAAAACATTAAACTCATGTTGGTATTACCTTTTCGGGAGCTCAATTTACTTGAAGGAAAATATAGTCTTCACTCACTTCTTTGTGAGTTGTACCCAGAACTTGCTGACCTGAAGGATCCAAAGTTTTACAACAGCAATGAAACTGCTCTCATTTTTGATGGCCTGGATGAAAGCAGATTTCAATTGAGCTTTTCAAAAAAGCTTGTAGCAGACATGAACCAGATTACAACAGTGGACGTCCTCATCAGTAGCCTCATCAAGGGGAAGCTGCTTGACTCTGCTCTCCTTTGGATAACATCAAGACCAGCAGCTGCCCAGACCATCTCTGCTTACATTGACCAGATAACAGAAGTCCAAGGTTTCAATGACCCACAGAAGGAAGAGTACTTTCACAAGAAAATCAACAATCCTGGGCTTGTTGACAAAATTATCTCACACATCAAGTCATCCCGAATTCTCTACATCATGTGCCAAATCCCACTGTTTTGTTGGCTAGCGGCAACAGTTTTTCAAAAAATGCTTGTTGAGAATAGCACAAAGGAATTGCCAAAAAACCTTACCAGCATGTACTGCCACTTCTTACTCATTCAGACTTACAGGACACACCAGAAGAACCATGGTTCAGATGAAAGAGACAGGAAGAAGCTTTTAAAGAGTCACCAACAAATCATTTTGAGAGTTGCTAAGCTGGCTTTCCTACAACTTAACCGGAGCACAGTCATTTTTGAAGAGAAAGACCTTGAAGAATGTGGAATAGAAGCAAAGGACACCCTTTTCTCTGACACGTGCACAGAGATCTTGAAGGTGGAGCACACCTGCTATGTTGAATTCCATAAGACGATGTATGAGTTTGTTCATTTGAGCATTCAGGAATTCCTTGCTGCTTTGTATGCATTTCATTGCTTTTCAAACAAGAACCTGGAACCTCTCAAACCCTTCCTGGCTCCGAGGAAGAAGACTGTTTCTGAAGACCTGTGTATTGATGAGTTCTTGAAAATGGCAGTCAACAAGGCACTGGACAGTAAAACTGGATATTTTGACCTGTTTGTCAGGTTTCTTCATGGATTTACACTGGAGTCCAACAGGAGAGTTTTAGATTACCTCCTGCCTCAAATGCAGGTTGACACAGAAACCATGGGCAAAATCACCAAAAACCTCAGAGTAGTCCAGCGGAAGAATATCTCAGCAGAACGGTGTCTGAACCTCTTTCACTGTCTTAGTGAAATGAATGACTGTTCTGTCCAAGAGGAAGTGCAGAACTTTTTGAATTCAGAGAAGGGCTGTGTGAAAACCTTGTCAATGGCACACTGCTCTGGACTAGCCTACATGCTTCGGCTCTCTGAGGTGCAGGAGGTGTTTGATCTGACAAAGTACAACACATCTGACGAAGGACGCAAGAGACTGGTTCCAGCTGTGAAAAACTGTGTTAAGGCAATGTGAGTTGTTAGATTTATTTGATCATTCCTACCATATGTAAAGCATTCAAAAAGGTAGAAATTAAGTATGCAGTTATTAAATAAAAAAAGAACAACAAAAAGTACTTAGTATTCCAAAACAATATGTTTATTCTTTTGACAGACTTACTGGCTGTAAACTCACAGAGAACTCCTGTGACATTGTGGCCTCAGCACTGCAGTCTGAAAATTCACCATTAAGAGAGCTGGATTTAAGCGACAATGACCTTCAGGATTCTGGGATGCAGATTCTCTGTTCTGGAATGGGAAGCCGAAATTGTAAACTGGAAAAACTGAAGTAAGTAATTATTATTAGTTTTGTTTTTCATAGTTCGATAAACGGGGAACACATTGTCAAGTTGCCTTTTTCTCTTTCTTTTCATCCCTTTTTCCAGGTTATCTTGCTGTGGATTCACAGAGACTGGCTGTAAGACACTGGCTTCTACCCTTGATTCCAACCCTTCCTGTCTAAAAGAGCTTGATCTGAGTCGTAATTCTCCAGGTGTTGAGGGAAAAAGAATGCTCTCTACAGTACAGAAGAGTCTACATTTCACAATGAGGCAAGGCAGTCTATTTGGGCAAGGAAGATTTTCCTTGCTACTTAGAACAATACTTTAAAAATACTGTGAAAAGATTATAAATTTTGCCTATATTCTTTTCCCCTTTTTTCCTCATAGTTTTCACGATGAAGCAGAGCACTGGCTGAAGTCTGGTCTACGGAAATGTAAGTCATATTCTTGGTTCTGATGTATTATTGTTGTTGTTGTTGTTGTTGTTGTTGTTGTTGTTGTTGTTATTGTTATTATTATTATTATTATTATTATTATTATTATTATCATTACTGTTATTATTATTATTATTATTATTATTATTATTATTATTATTTGTAGTCGTAATAATACTCATAATCATAATAAGCATAATAATAATAATTCAATCACATTGAACTATTAATGTGACTATTATCAGTACTGTCTAATCTTCACCTTCAGAGGTTTATATATGCTATATGTATAAAGTATTTGATCTCATGTAACTGTTTTTGGTTGAACATGCAATGACTTTCAGTTGTCACTTCTTTAGATGCCTACAAAATTACTTTAGACCCAAAAACAGCCCACAGAAAGCTACGTTGGAAGAACCAAAAGGTTTATGTGGACACTCAAGAACAGACACATCCTAATTACCCACAACAATTCCAGCACTGTCAGCAGTTCTTATGCAATGAGGGCCTGAGGGGTAAAGCTTACTGGGAAGCGGACTGGAATAAACATGCCGTACTCGGTGTTGCTTACAAGAACATTGAGCGGAACGGTCAAGATGAGAGCAAGTTCGGATGCAACAACAAGTCCTGGAGCCTAGAGTGCTTCATTGGGTCGTATGTTTACAAACACAACAATCTGACAGAAACCATCCCAGCTCCTCGCTGTCGCGCTGGCCGAGTTGGTGTTTTCCTAGACTGGAAGAGTGGAACGCTGTCTTTCTACAGTATCTCCTCCGGAGCACTCTCTCACCTGCACACATTCCATACAAAATTTACTGAAACTCTTTACCCCGGATTTGAGGTTTCAAACAGTGTGACCCTATGGCAGCCTACCAAGAAACAAGGTAGTGATTCCTAAAGTGCTTTTTACCTTATGCAGAGAACTTCGGACTCCTTTAGCACAATTCTGTGATCATGTAATATAAAATAAATTAAAAATTACTGTTTTTTGACACATCAGAATGAATGTTTTTGCCAATCTAACAAAATATTTTTTTTTATATATATTTTACATTTGTATTTACATTTTACTATGTGTTCCATTTTAAAATGTTGGGTATCAGTGGTGATTTTTTTTATTTGTGTTTTTGTTGTTCATGTCTTGTGATAGATATATATATATATATCAATAAGTAGCAAGGTACTACTTGTAAAAACAGTCTTTTTATGTAATACATGATTTGTACACTTACAAAATTCTTTTAAAAATTATTTTAAATGGCAGTGTCCTTATACTATCAAGGAAGTACTTCAAGCTTTCTTTGTGCCCCGAAAAACTAGCATGGTGAGCCTTCTCGATAAAAACAATAAAAATTATAAAGTGTGAAATGCAAGGTGGCTAGCGTAGCTTTGCTCCTCAGCAAACATACCAAGTCTTTATCATGTTTTAACATACCCAGTTTATTTTACACCGATTTTCTGCTTTAAATCTTGTCAACCTCACCACATTCAACCACCAGCATAAGTGTTAGCAGCACATCCATTACACCACGGGTCCAGCAGCCAGTCAGCGCTCCTCTAAGCGTGCTTGTTCCATTGTACCAGCAGTGCAGCGCCCCCTACCATCAGCACCAGGCAGTGCAGGTAAAGGTAGCCACGGTCGACACTGCAGCCCACCTCCCTGCACGTGCCCAGTCGAGACTGCTCCTGTCGGATGCTGCGCAAGTCTTGGCCAATCCGGGCCAAGTCGCTCAGCAGAGACCTTGCAAGGCCCAAGGCCTCATTGGGCTCCACAGCGCCTCCTGCTGTCTGCTGTCCGTCTGAGTCTAAGTACAGATAAAATAATATGAATGCACACTTATTATGATTATTATTATGGTTTATTATTATTATTATTATTATTATTATTATTATAACCATTTTAGAAACAAAGATGTTATAAATGTATTTTGTGGTATAATGAGATACAAGGAATGATATGCACAGTTCACAATTTTTGGCAGTAACATTGTCTAAAACAATGGATGGTATAAAATAACAATAATAATAATAACTAGATGTACCGCATAGCGGTACACGGTATGACCGCCGCAGTGTATTGAAATGTGGGAACTGTTGGTATGATGAGTGTGTGGTAGAGCAGTGTTGTGAGGTGAGAATTTGTGTGGAAATGATTTTCTGGAAGTGGGCATGAATGTGGGTTTTGAATGAATGACATTGTGTGTGTTTGTATAGTGTGTAGGAGTGATTTGTGAAAGGAATAGGCAAAATGAGATTTTGTACAATTACAACACCCCCTATGGACCAAATTGTATGGCACGTGTTGTGGTGTTAGAGGTCTTTGTGCTGATCATGCATGACGTATTTTGTGCAGTTCCCACCTTCTCGGTCCAAGATATTAGCAACTCAAAATCCCAATTTTTGCATTTACGCTTATCACTAGGTGGTGCTATGCTTCAAGTGATTGTTTATGGGCTGGGCTGATACACCTCTGTAACACCGACATACTAACACAAAATCGTTGTCTTGGGCAAAATTGTTGACGAATTATTTAACAAAAACTGTTTTTTGACACCTAGTTTCGCCAATAAACATCGCCCCCTATGACGAAATGACACAAAATTTAGTACACATGAAAAGAAAGTTGTTTGGAGATGGCAAGTCAACTTTGACCAAATTTGAGCAATTAAAAACCAAGATATGGACTTTTGAAGAATTTTAAGCTACGTGTTAAATGTTCATTGACATGTAACTTTGAAACGGTTTATCTTAAGATAAATCCTTTGATAACTTTTTGTCAGCATTGTCTGTAGATGACATATACCAAATTTGGTGAGATTCACATGAACGGCCTATGACGAGTTCGTTCAAATTCGTTTTCGCAATGTTAAAATTTCACGGAAATTGTTTTCGTTGGAAGTGGGCTTTGACCAGTGCTTTCAATGCGTGAGGGTCAATAGACTTCACGATAAAAAAAAGTTGTTGTAAACATTAGCATTCTCTAGATAATAGGCAAAATGACATTTTCTACAATTACAGCGCCCCCTATGGACCAAATTGTATGGCATGTGCTGTGATGTTAGAGGTCTTTGTGGTGATCGTGCATGACGTATTTTGTGCAATTCCCACCTTCTCGGTCCAAGATATTAGCAACTCAAAATCCCAATTTTTGCATTTACCCTTATCACTAGGTGGCGCTATGCTTCAAGTGAGTTTTTATGGGCTGGGCCGATACGCCTCTGTAACACTGACATACTAACACAAAATCGTTGTCTTGGGCAAAATTGTTGACGAATTATTTAAGAAAAACAGTTTTTTGACAGCTAGCTTCGCCAATAAACATCGCCCCCTATGACGAAATGTCACAAAATTGAGTACACATGAAAAGAAAGCTGTTTAGAGATGGCATGTCAACTTTGACCAAATTTGAGCAATTAAAAGCCAAGATATAGACATTTGAAGTATTTTAAGCTACGTGTTATTTGTTCATTGACGTGTAACTTCGGAACAGTTTATCTAAAGATAAATCCTTTGATAACTTTTTGTCAGCATTGTCTGTAGATGACATATACCAAATTTGGTGAGATTCACATGAACGGCCTATGACGAGTTCGTTCAGATTCGTTTTCGCAATGTTAAAATTTCACGGAAATTGTTCTCATTGGAAGTGGGCGTCGACCAGTGTTTTCAATGCGTGAGGGTCAATAGATTTCACGATAAAAAAAAAAAATTGTTGTAAACGTTAGCATTCTCTAGATAATAGGCAAAATGACATTTTCTACAATTACAGCGCCCCCTATTGACCAAATTTTATGGCACGTGCTGTGGTGTTAGAGGTCTTTGTGGTGATCGTGCATGACGTATTTTGCGCAGTTTCCACCTTCTCGGTCGAAGATATTGGCAACTCAAAATCCCAATTTTTGCATTTACCCATATCACTAGGTGGCGCTATGCTTCAAGTGAGAGTATGTCGGTGTTACAGAGGCGTATCGACACAGCCCATAAACAAACACAAAATTGTTGTCTTGGGCAAAATTGTTGACGAGTTATTTAACAAAAACTGTTTTTTGATACCTAGCTTCTCCAATAAACATCGCCCCCTATGACGAAATGTCAAAAAGTTTAGTACACATGAAAAGAAAGCTGTTTAGAGATGGCATGTCAACTTTGACCAAATTTGAGCAATTAAAAGCCAAGATATGGACATTTGAAGAATTTTAAGCTACGTGTTATTTGTTCATTGACGTGTAACTTCGGAACGGTTTATCTCAAGATAAATCCTTTGATAACTTTTTGTCAGCATTGTCTGTAGATGGCATATACCAACTTTGGCGAGATTCACATGAACGGCCTATGACGAGTTCGTTCAGATTTGTTTTCGCAATGTTAAAATTTCACGGAAATTGTTCTCGTTGGAAGTGGGCATCGACCAATGTTTTCAATGCGTGAGGGTCAATAGATTTCACAATAAAAAAAATTTGGTTATAAACGTTAGCATTCTGTAGATAATAGGCAAAATGACATTTTGTACAATTACAGCGCCCCCTATGGACAAAATTTTATGGCACGTTCTGTGGTGTTAGAGGTCTTTGTGGTGATCGCGCATGACGTATTTTGCGCAGTTTCCACCTTCTCGGTCCAAGATATTGGCAACTCAAAATCCCAATTTTTGCATTTACCCTTATCACTAGGTGGCGCTATGCTTCAAGTGAGAGTTTATGGGCTGGGTCGATACGTCTCTGTAACACCGACATACTAACACAAAATCGTTGTCTTGGGCAAAATTGTTGACGAGTTATTTAACAAAAACTGTTTTTTGACATCTAGCTTCACCAGTAAACATCGCCCCCTATGAGGAAATGTCACAAAATTTAGTACACATGAAAAGAAATATGTTTAGAGATGACATGTCAACTTTGACCAAATTTGAGCAATTAAAAGCCAAGATACGGCCATTTGAAGAATTTTAAGCTACGTGTTAAATGTTCATTGACGTGTAACTTCGGAACGGTTTATCTCAAGATAAATCCTTTGATAACTTTTTGTCAGCATTGTCTGTAGATGACATATACCAAATTTGGTGAGATTCACATGAACGGCCTATGACGAGTTCGTTCAGATTCGTTTTAGCAATGTTAAAATTTCACGGAAATTGTTCTCGTTGGAAGTGGGCGTCGACCAGTGTTTTCAATGCGTGAGGGTCAATAGATTTCACGATAAAAAAAAAATTGTTGTAAACATTAGCATTCTCTAGATAATAGGCAAAATGACATTTTGTACAATTACAGCGCCCCCTATTGACCAAATTGTATGGCACATGCTGTGGTTATAGAGGTCTTCGTGGTGATCGTACATGACGTATTTTGCGCAGTTCCCACCTTCTCGGTCCAATATATTGGCAACTCAATATCCCAATTTTTGCATTTACCCATATCACTAGGTGGCGCTATGCTTCAAGTGAGCGTTTATTGGCTGGGTCGATACGTCTCTGTAACACCGACATATCACAAAAATTTCATTTTGTTGGGTGAAACGTTCACTGAGTTATTCAGCAAAAACTTTTGCCGGTCTCCCCCTCTTTGACGTACGCTGGCACAGCGGGGGGGTGGCCCCGGGGGACCAAAAGCTTCTATTCGCTCGAAATGTTCCAGGGCTACATGCCTACAAAGATTCATGTCCCCCCGAGTTTCAGTGTCCCGGGAATCGTTGACGGACATTCACTGAAAAAAAAGAAAAAAAAAAAAAAAAAAAAGGGAAAAAAGTTCGCGGCAACTCTATAATGACCGCTTTCGCTAGCTTCGCTAGCGGCGGTCATAATAATGTATAAAAGGTATTGTTATTATGACCGCCGCTAGCGAAGCTAGCGAAAGCGGTCATTATAGAGTTGCCGCGAACTTTTTTCCCTTTTTTTTTTTTTTTTTTTTTTTTTTTCTTTTTTTTCAGTGAATGTCCGTCAACGATTCCCGGGACACTGAAACTCGGGGGGACATGAATCTTTGTAGGCATGTAGCCCTGGAACATTTCGAGCGAATAGAAGCTTTTGGTCCCCCGGGGCCACCCCCCCCGCTGTGCCAGCGTACGTCAAAGAGGGGGAGACCGGCAAAAGTTTTTGCTGAATAACTCAGTGAACGTTTCACCCAACAACATGAAATTTTTGTGATATGTCGGTGTTACAGAGACGTATCGACCCAGCCAATAAACGCTCACTTGAAGCATAGCGCCACCTAGTGATATGGGTAAATGCAAAAATTGAGATATTGAGTTGCCAATATCTTGGACCGAGAAGGTGGGAACTGCGCAAAATACGTCATGCACGATCAGAACGAAGACCTCTATAAGCACAGCACGTGCCATACAATTTGGTCAATAGGGGGCGCTGTAATTGTACAAAATGTCATTTTGCTTATTATCTAGAGAATGCTTAGGTTTACAACAATTTTTTTTTTATCGTGAAATCTATTGACCCTCACGCATTGAAAACACTGGTCGACGCCCACTTCCAACGAGAACAATTTCCGTGAAATTTTAACATTGCGAAAACGAATCTGAACGAACTCGTCATAGGCCGTTCATGTGAATCTCACCAAATTTGGTATATGTCATCTACAGACAATGCTGACAAAAAGTTATCAAAGGATTTATCTTGAGATAAACCGTTCCGAAGTTACACGTCAATGAACATTTAACACGTAGCTTTAAATTCTTCAAATGGCCATATCTTAGCTTTTAATTGCTTAAATTTGGTCAAAGTTGACATGCCATCTCTAAGCAGCTTTCTTTTCATGTGTACTAAATTTTGTGACATTTCGTCATAGGGGGCGATGTTTATTGGCGAAGCTAGGTGTCAAAAAACAGTTTTTGTTAAAAAACTCGTCAACAATTTTGCCCAAGACAACGATTTTGTGTTAGTATGTCAGTGTTACAGAGATGTATCGACCCAGCCCATAAACTCTCACTTGAAGCATAGCGCCACCTAGTGATATGGGTAAATGCAAAAATTTGGATTTTGAGTTGCCAATATCTTGGACCGAGAAGGTGGGAACTACGCAAAATACGTCATGCACGATCACCACAAAGACCTCTAACACCACAGAACGTGCCATAAAATTTGATCCATAGGGGGCGCTGTAATTGCAGAAAATGTCATTTTGCCTATTATCTAGAGAATGCTTACGTTTACAACAATTTTTTTTTTATCGTGAAATCTGTTGACCCTCACACATTGAAAACACTGGTCGACGCCCACTTCCAACGAGAACAATTTCCGTGAAATTTTAATATTGCGAAAACGAATCTGAACAAACTCGTCATAGGCCGTTCATGTGAATCTCACCAAATTTGGTATATGTCATCTACAGACAATGCTGACAAAAAGTTATCAAAGGATTTATCTTGAGATAAACCGTTCCGAAGTTACACGTCAATGAACATTTAACACGTAGCTTTAAATTCTTCAAATGGCCGTATCTTGGCTTTTAATTGCTCAAATTTGTTCAAAGTTGACATGCCCTCTCTAAACAGCTTTCTTTTGATGTGTACTAAATTTTGTGACATTTCGTCATAGGGGGCGATGTTTATTGCCGAAGCTAGGTGTCAAAAAACAGTTTTTGTTAAATAACTCGTCAACAATTTTGCCCAAGACAACGATTTTGTGTTAGTATGTCGGTGTTACAGAGATGTATTGACCCAGCCCATAAACTCTCACTTGAAGCATAGCGCCACCTAGTGATATGGGTAAATGTAAAAATTGGGATTTTGAGTTGCCAATATCTTGGACCGAGAAGGTGGGAACTGCACAAAATACGTCATGCACGATCACAACAAAGACCTCTAACACCACAGAACATGCCATAAAATGTAGTCCATAGGGGGCGCTGTAATTGCAGAAAATGTCATTTTGCCTATTATCTAGAGAATGCTTATGTTTACAACAATTTTTTTTTTATCGTGAAATCTGTTGACCCTCACGCATTGAAAACACTGGTCGACGCCCACTTCCAACGAGAACAATTTCCGTGAAATTTTAATATTGCGAAAACGAATCTGAACAAACTCGTCATAGGCCGTTCATGTGAATCTCACCAAATTTGGTATATGTCATCTACAGACAATGCTGACAAAAAGTTATCAAAGGATTTATCTTGAGATAAACCGTTCCGAAGTTACACGTCAATGAACATTTAACACGTAGCTTTAAATTCTTCAAATGGCCGTATCTTGGCTTTTAATTGCTCAAATTTGATCAACGTTAACATGCCATCTCTAAACAGCTTTCTTTTCATGTGTACTAAATTTTGTGACATTTCATCATACGGGGCGATTTTTATCGCCGAAGCTAGGTGTTGAAAAACAGTTTTTGTTAAATAACTCGTCAACAATTTTGCCCAAGACAACGATTTTGTGTTAGTATGTAGGTGTTACAGAGGCATATTGACCCAGCCCATAAACTCTCACTTGAAGCATAGCGCCACCTAGTGATAAGGGTAAATGCAAAAATTGGGATTTTGAGTTGCCAATATCTTGGACCGAGAAGGTGGGAACTGCACAAAATACATCATGCACGATCACCACAAAGACCTCTAACACCACAGAACATGCCATAAAATTTGGTCCATAGGGGGCACTGTAATTGTACAAAATCTAATTTTGCCAATTCCTTGCCTTCACAAATCAGTCCTACACACTACACATTCAAAACCCACATCCATGCCCACTTCCAGGAAATGATTTCCACAGGAATTCTCACCTCACAACACTGCTCTACCACACACTCATCACACCAACAGTTCCCACATTTCAATATACTGCGGCGGTCATACCATGTACCGCTATGCGGTACATCTAGTTACTATTGTTACTATTTGTACTATTATTACTATTATTATTATTACATATACTTTATTAATACAACTTTAAAAAGGATGGTAAACCTGTCAGCAAAGTTTCCGACTGACTCCGCCCACTCAGTAGCGATAGGCTGGGGAAGATGTTCTTCATGAACCAATCAGACCTCCCATTGGCTATCTGGAACACGACAGCTGTTTCCATGGCGCTGCACCCTAGCAGGCCGAGTGAGCCGAACAGATAGACCTCTGGGTGTGTTACAGAGCAAGGGAAGGAAAGGTTATGATATAACGTTTATAATATATATATAAATATAGATATATATATATAAATATATATATATATATATATATATATATATATATATATATATATATATATATATATATATATAGGTACATGAGGTACATAGTATGTAAACTGTCAGAAATAGGGGGACAATAGGGGTACAAATCTGTATCCTAAGGTACAATCAGCACTAATGCACCCCCAAAACGCTAATATCTGAACCTTAAGGTGCTGAGGTGTACCTATTCAGCTCTGTAGAAGGTACAGACTAGTTGTAAAACTGGTTAAAAGGTACTAAAATTACAATTCTGTACCTTCTTTTCTGAGAGTGTGTCTTTCACAACCTATGTTCATTTAAAAAACAATTACAAAAACATGGTAATGACAATGCAGGTGATATATATACACCATCCATACAGATCCAGTGTGCACTTGTATTGTGCATAAGCCAAATGCTTTGCCAACCAACCCCAGGTACCCAAATATTAATTCACATTTCATGCTGTGCATTTGCTGTGCTGTGCAGTCCTAAAGGTTACGGCAACAAAAGTTTGCCGCAATATTTCACACGCTACAAAGAGTAGGCAAGGTTACGACATCCACACCCACCAATAGCTGCTACTAGATTGGATGAAAAGGTTACGACATCCACACCCACCAATAGCTGCTACTAGATTGGATGAAAAGGTAACGACATCCACGCCCACCAATAGCTGCTACTAGATTGGATGAAAAGGTTACGACATCCACGCCCACCAATAGCTGCTACTAGATTGGATGAAAAGGTTACGACATCCACACCCACTAATAGCTGCTACTAGATTGGATGAAAAGGTTACGACATCCACACCCACCAATAGCTGCTACTAGATTGGATGAAAAGGTTACGACATCCACACCCACCAATAGCTGCTACTAGATTGGATGAAAAGGGCTGAATCCAAAATGTTCATTCGTTCACTGCTTAGTGCGTTATGTGTAAAACAAAACAATGTAACACACACACACCTGCAACCTCACCTTTATATCACGGACACATACAGGTACACCCCCCCCCCCCCCCCCCGACACATACACACACACATACACACACACACACACCTGCAACCTCACCTTTATATCACGGACACACACAGGTACACCCCCTCCCCCCCCCCCGACACACACACACACACACACCTGCAACCTCACCTTTATATCACGGACACGTACAGGTACACGTACAGGTACACATACAGCCCCCCCCCCAACACACACACACCTGCAACCTCACCTTTATATCACGGACACATACAGGTACACCCCCCCCCCGACACACACACACACACACACACACACACACACACACACATACACACACACACCTGCAACCTCACCTTTATGTCCCAGAGACACTCTGGTACACACACACAGACACACACCCACACACACACACCTGCAACCTCACCTTTATGTCACAGACGCACTCTGGTACACCCACACACACACACACCTGCAACTAGCGAAGGGTGGGAAACATAAAGGAAATTATTTTTTGATGCACCAATCAGAGGCAGTTTGGTCGTGGAAGGTGGGAAATGATTTTTAGATGCACCAATCAGAGGCAATTTGGTAGTGAAGGGCGGGAAATGATTATTAGACGCACCAATGAGAGGCAGTTTGGTCGTGAAGGGCGGGAAGAGGGTGAAGACGGCGATGAGGAAGAGGAAGTGGCCGGTGAAGATGGTTGCCGTGACGCTGAGGCGC
>CM050198.1:6459761-6462261 GCA_027475355.1 Coilia nasus
AAGAAGAGTCTTCACAAACAAGTTTCTTAAAGGTCAAGAGGGATGACCCAACGCATAGCAGTACACAGTAGATGAATTTGTGTGCGAGGGTCTCCATGTCATGTTGCCGTCTTAACGTGGTGTCTTTAAATGGTACATCCACAGATGCTGACCAACTCTTTACTCGGCGCCATCGTGCATGTATGTGTGTGTGTATAGTTGGGGGGTGAGGGTGGTATGTGTGTGTGTATAGATGAGATGGGGGGTGAGGGTCATGTGTGTGCATGTATGTGTGTGTGTATAGATGGGGGGTGAGTGTGATGTGTGTGCATGTATGTGTGTGTGTATAGATGGGGGGTGTGTGTGATGTGTGTGCATGTATGTGTGTGTGTGTAGTTCGGGGGTGAGTGTGATGTGTGTGCATGTATGTGTGTGTGTGTGTAGTTGGGGGGTGAGTGTGATGTGTGTGCATGTATGTGTGTGTGTGTAGTTGGGGGGTGAGTGTGATGTGTGTGCATGTATGTGTGTGTGTATAGATGGGGGGTGAGTGTGATGTGTGTGCATGTATGTGTGTGTGTGTGTAGTTGGGGGGTGAGGGTAATGTGTGTGCATGTATGTGTGTGTGTATAGATGGGGGGTGTGTGTGATGTGTGTGCATGTATGTGTGTGTGTGTAGTTGGGGGGTGAGTGTGATGTGTGTGCATGTATGTGTGTGTGCATAGATGGGGGGTGAGTGTCATGTGTGTGCATGTATGTGTGTGTATATACATGGGGGGTGAGGGTCATGTGTGTGCATGTATGTGTGTGTGTATAGATGGGGGGTGAGTGTGATGTGTGTGCATGTATGTGTGTGTGTGTATGTGAGGGTGGTGTGTGTGTGTGAGGGGGTTGTCTACTCTGTATTCCTGCAGCTTGCTGTATCCTCCTTTTGTAAGTCTCTTTGGATAAAGCCGTCTGCTGAGTGTAATGTAATGTAATAATGTAATGTAATGTCATGTAATAATGTATTGTGATAATGTAATGTAATAATGTAATGTAATGTAATGTGTGTAAGGGTCTGGATGTCATGTTGCTGTCTTGCTGGTCTTGAGTGCTCTAAGAACAGGCCTGTGTTCCTTTAGCTTGATGTATCCTCCTTTTGTAAGTCATTGTGTAATGTAATATTGTAATGTAATAATGTAATGTAATAATGTAATGTAATAATGTAATGTAATGTGTGCGTGGGTGTGGATGTCATGTTGCCGTCTTGTTGCTCTTGAGTGCCCTAAAAAAAAGCTGTCTGTTAAGTGTAATGGATGGTGATAATGTAGTGTAATGTAAATAATGTGTGCGAGGGTCTGGATGTCATGTTGCCGTCTTGCTGCTCTTGAGTGTCCTAAGAACAGGGTAGTGTTTTTACAAGGTGCAGCCGTAGACACTGAGCTTGTGTGCGAGGCTCTCGATGCCCACCAAAGCGTTGGCGTACTGTGGTGACTGGCCCTCCACTTGAGTCGGCCAATATTCCAACCAGGTGGCATGGCCCAGCAGGTACTTAAAGCTGTGGACACACATACACACACACACACACACATGTAGATGCACACACACACACACACACATACAGTACACACACAAAGGCACACACATAGACATACACATGCGCAACAGACACACACACACAAACACACAATGTAATGTTTTTTTCAGTGACTTGATTGTCAAGAAAATGGAACAAAGTGCATTCCGTAAGTAAACGTCTTTTGTCTTCCAAATACAGAACAAATCCATATTTTAAGTTTGGCAACCCTAGTTTTACGGTTGAAACCCCTAGTTTTACGGTTGGAAACCCTAGTTTTATGGTTGAAAACCCCAGTTTTATGGCTAGAAACCCTAGTTTTACAGTTGGAAACCCTAGTTTTATGGTTCAAAACCCTAGTTTTACGGTTCAAAACCCTAGTTTTAAAGTTGAAAGCCTTAGTTTTACAGTTGTAAACCCTAGTTTTACGGCTGGAAACCCTAGTTTTACGGTTCAAAACCCTAGTTTTATGGTTGAAAGCCTTAGTTTTACAGTTGTAAACCCTAGTTGGCTCTCCCGCACCTGCTCCCTGCCTTCATGACATCCTGCCTGTGGCCCATGATCAGGTAGGTCTTCCCCTCCTGAAGACCCACTTTTTCCCTGCAGTTAGGATGGGCTATGAACTCACGAGTCTGGCCCTCCACACCAAAGTCAGAACCTGGAGAGAGAGAGAGAGAGAGAGAAATAGAGAGAGAGACAGAGAGGGAGAGAGAGAGAGAGAGCAAGAAAGAGAGAGAGAGAGAGAGACAGAGACAAAAAAAAATGTCAAAGATTCATAAATATATAATATATATGATAATTAACATATATAGATGCATGAAAAAGAGAAAGAGGAGAGAGAGAGAGAGAGAGAGGGGAGACAGAGAGAAACAGACAGAGAGACAGAGAGAAAACAGAGTCAGAGATTAATAAATATGTAATATATATATGATAATACATATATACATAACATATATAGATGCATGA
>CM050198.1:6472261-6504761 GCA_027475355.1 Coilia nasus
CGGGTTTACCAGGCTAGGGGTGAGTGCCTTCAAAAATGGAAATGTTAATCATTTATGTTTATCAATTAACAAAATGCAGTGACTGAATATACTTGCATAGGTTCTTCAAGATGTTTGGCGCAAGCTACCAGCCAAGTTCCTTCAAAAACTCTATGCAAGTATACCTAGAAGAATTGATGCTCTTTTGAAGACAAAGGGTGATCACACCAAATATTGATTTGATTTAGGTTTCTCTTTTGTTCGGTCACTGCATTCTGTTAATTCATGAGCATAAATGATTAACACTTCCATGTTTGAAGGCATTCCTAGTTGACAGCGTTTTTTTCACACTTGCCTAAAACTGTTGTACATTACTGTTTATCATAAGAGAATGCGTTTCTGCCCAGCATTAGCAACACCCCTTTTCTTGTATGTGACACTTCATAATCATTTCCCTACTAACTAGAGAAGGGAGTGAAACACTGACATTATGCATATGCATCATTCCTCTGTGTAACGTCCATGTGTCAAGTAAAGCTAATCTGTGATGTTCAAACACTTAAAATCAAACCATCAAACATACCTTCAAAAGCATGTTTGAAGAGGACTTCCTGGTTGAGTTTGTTGGCATTGGCCAGAGCATAGGAAACCATGGTAACAGCGTAGGGATTGGTCAGAGTTTTAAGTCGACCCTCCAGGTACTCAGTGGCTTTCGTCATACTTCCTGGCAGACTCTGTTGTGAAATCATACATATAGACACACATTGTAATGTCATCCCATGCAATATTAGTGTCCCTGCTGTGGTATACTTACCTAAGACACGTGTATCTCCTTGTGTGTATGTGTGTAGTTGATTTACTCTGTGTTCCTCTACACCTCTGTTAGCTTATTATGCCCTCCTTTTGTAAGCCACTTTGGATAAAAGCGTCTGCTAAGTGTAATGTCATGTAATGCAATATTAAAATTATATCACAGTAAATGAATTTTATACCTACTGTAGAATTTGCTTTACTTTATCCAACAGGTTAATGTATACAGCTAGTGGGATACATGATTGCAATGTATAATAAGTTAACTACTTCGATAGCTGTGAAGGGAGAATGACTCTTCCATTATTAAGCTAACTACATACCCTGAGTTAACTTTTGTATGTTTGTCAGTAAAATTAAATATGTTGCTGTTATTTTATGCCGTAAAATTGTACATGTAAATGTGTTTTGTCCTTCCAGATGATCTGGCAACAGTTGTACTACACAGCTAAGTTTGTCAGTAAACTAAAATCTGTTGCTGTTTTTTTTTTTTTTTTTTTCTGCAGTAAAATTCTACATGTAAATGTGTTTTATGCTCTAGATGACCCGGCAACAGTTTACATCTATGTGCTACACATCTATGGGCAAATGTGTCAACTCACAGGGACTGTGCATGTCCTTGTAATACACATCTATGGGCAAATGTGTGTTAACTCAGTTCATGTCCTTGTAATACACATCTATGGGCAAATGTGTGTTAACCCAGTTCATGTCCTTGTAAAACACATCTATGGGCAAATGTGTGTTAACTCACAGTTCATGTCCTTGTAAAACACATCTATGGGCAAATGTGTGTTAACTCACAGTTCATGCCCTTGTAATACACATCTATGGGCAAATGTGTGTTAACTCACAGTTCATGTCCTTGTAATATACATCTATGGGCAAATGTGTGTTAACTCACAGTTCATGCCCTTGTAATACACATCTATGGGCAAATGTGTGTTAACTCACAGTGACTGTGCATGTCCTTGTACTACACATCTATGGGCAAATTTGTGTTATCTCACAGTTCATGTCCTTGTAATACACATCTATGGGCAAATGTGTGTTAACGCACAGTTCATGTCCTTGTAATATACATGTATGGGTAAATATGTGTTAACTCACAGTGACAGTTTTGCTGCAGTATTTACTTCCTTCCTGCATGGCGATCAGCACGAACGCAGTCATGGAGGCATCTGCATCGTTTCCTTGTACGTCGCCCTAGCAACACATCCCAGTTTAAGCATGTTTGCATACATTCCAATATAAAGCGACAGCTATGCGAATTAACCATCATTGTCCCATACCACCATTTCTCCATGGTACACGTTGAAGGTCTCCTTGAAGATCCCATCGGGCTGCTGGGAGTTCAGCACCAGCCACTTAAGAGCTTCACAGATCACTTTCTCTTCAATGCTGATGATGTCACTGGCCATGGAAAAGACCTTAGCCACATATGCTGTCAGCCTAGATAGATAGATAGATAGATAGATAGATAGATAGATAGATAGATAGATAGATAGATAGATAGATAGATAGATAGATAGATAGATAGATAGATAGATAGATAGATAGATAGATAGATAGATAATTACATTCACTGAACTCGTTTGAGGCAGGTTTCCAGTAATTTAGTAATGTGAGTAATGTGGTAAAGGAGTAAATGTTAGTAAATGAGTAATGTGGTGATAGCATAATAATGAATCATCTGTGGTGTCAACTTACCAAGCGCTGCCTGGTTTGTCAGCCCACACTGCAAAAGCCCCATCTGGCTTACGGAAGGCCAGCTCCTGCTGGTAACCTACAACAGTGATAGCAAGAATAGAAATGCTGAGACTAATCACTGCACACACCTGTGAAACTGTCTCACTACAACACACATACACACACACACACACACACACACACACACACACACACACACACACACACACACACACACACTCACATACACACACACACACACACACACACATGCAGACACACACAGCAGTGCATAAACAGACAAAACACACACGCATGCACACACTTACGATATTAATCTATTTCAGAGGGTATTTTAATCTCATAGCTCCAACTCATTGCAAAACACACATACATGTATGCACTGTACATAGAGCTAGAGCTGTGCGATATGGGAAAAAATGAATATCCTGATACAATTTCTCCATTTCACGATATACGATATTGAAATCTCCTATCTCCCATGAAATCACACTTTTACTCTTTACTGTTTTCACTACAATCCCTGCAGATTACATACCATTTTTGGTTAACTTCAAAAGTGGTATCCAGGAAAACATTAAATATTTTCATAGTGATTAACCACAATTGAGTTGAAATAAGACTGTTTTTGCATTTTGTGCTTTGTTTGAATAAAAAAAAAAATCTTCAAAATTGCAGCAAAGCGAGAATATCAAACAGAGCTGCCCAAAACTAAAAAAATTAAAAACAAATAGGGGTAAATCTCCCAGAAAGTGACTTGTGTGGCATTAACTACAACGGCACACATTTAGCTTTGTGTGTGTGTGCGTGTGTGTGTGTGAGAGAGAGACAGAGACAGAGAGAGATCTGCAAAACATATTTCTCTCTGCACAGTTTTCAACTGTACTGGGCTGGTGGAGGGGTTTTAGCAGGTGTGCATGCTGTTTGGAGTTTGACGGACTCTGCATACTCTACACTTTGCATATTGGGGTGACCTGCTCCACGTTCTTCATATCAATAAAACTTCCGGATTACTGATCCCTTATTGCCTCATTTAGGAACAAGCTGCTCATCCGCTTCCATGTTCTATTGCATTAGGTCGGTATACAGTACGATAGCTACTGTTTGCGCTGCCTGCAAACCGAAAGAAATTACAAAATGAAGCTCCTTCCCTTCCGCACCTAGAGGTCACGTGGGATTGGTTGGTGAGTGTTTGACGAGTGTGTACGTTTTTTTTTAACCCCTCACTCACGTTACTTCCTGAGGGAGAAGGAAAAAGCCACCAGAACGTTTTAAACACGGAAGCAGGACGAGTCTTGGCTGCCGCTTGAAAAAAACAGATGACCATAAAATACTCGATACATACGATATAATAATTGAATGTATCTCACAAATCTATTTCGGAGATATATTTAGTATATTCGATATATCGCACAGCCCTACATAGAGCCTATTATATTAATGTATTTCACCTATCTTGCTATCTTATAATTCAGCTCAGATGTACTTCTTGGCTCTGGGTACTGGATCATCTGGGTAAAAGAGGACTTCTTCATTGACGTGAGGCTTCACTAGGCTGCTATATTTCATGAGCAGATCGAAATCAAGGTTATCCCGCATAACTGATTGTAGGTAATTGTTTGACATTGCATTGGATTTGATACTCTGATTCATCCATGTTGTTGAATTTGACACTCCGATTCACCCATGTTGTTACATTTGATACTCCGATTCACCCATGTTGATACATTTGATACTCCGATTCACCCATGTTGTTAGATTTGGTACTCCAACTCACTCATGTTGTTACATTTGATACTCTGACTCACCCATGTTCTTACATTTCATACTCCAAATCAACCATTTTGATGTATTTGATATCCCAACTCACCCATTTTGACGTATTTGATATCCCAACTCACCCATTTTGATGTATTTGACGGCTGTAGCTCTCTTCTCCAACCCCACCTTCTCCCACTGGGTGGTTGTGTCCAGGTAGTGGGTGGCAATGAGGGGCAGTGTCATGGTGATCATGTTCTGCTCCCCACAGCCTCTGGGCTGCACAATCAGGGAGCCCAGGGAGTCCCCTGTGATGGCCTTCTCAATGGTCTGACTGATCTGACTGGCTGAAAAAACAACATTGTTTTGGAGAGTGGGTGAGCACATCCAAATTAATTAATCAATTAATTAATCAATAGTAATTTGCAGGTGCTAGACAATAGTGTCAGACAGTGGAAAAAGGAAGGTCTGAACACTGCACTTTTGCTCCAAAAAAATAAACGATTTAATTACACATGCGACATTTTGATCTGATTCGATTACATCGAAACATTGCATGTTTCCAATTAAATAAAGTTCATGTTTTTGGAGCAAAAGTACAGTGTGCAGACCTACCTTTTCCACTGAAAAAACAACATTCCCATCTCTACATCTTCATGACGTCTTGAGCCCCTTATTAAGAATTATTGAGTTATTAGTATTGCATTAGATACTGACATGTTAGCAAAAAATGTGGCCTATTAACACACATGTGGCATTTACTTGTATGAAGACTAGCAGTTGTTAGTTACAAAATCAGTATTAGCCAGTACAGTAGTGTGAGTTTTGGTAACAGTCGGTAGCAGAATTACTGTAGCATTAGCCAGCAGAATCATTACAGTACCAGCCCCAATAATACTGTATATTTTACATGCCCCCTGTAGTAGCCCCATAATATATTTTCTATAAGCATTCCCAGGTGTTAGGCTACCTTGATGAGTCACCCAGTATGTTTTGTGCTGCCTAAGTACATCCGTGGGTGTGGTGCAGGTTGTCAGAGTATGTGTTGTTACTACATGCATTAGCATAGCTTGGTAAACCAACTCCTCGTACTTCATTTCTTTTGTACAGAGGGTCTGGCAGTGCTGTGTAAGGCAGAATTTTGCCTAGCCAATCAGCGAACAGAGGGAGTGTTTGTGAGCAATGACGTCAACCTACGTTTGAATTGTAGTTTATGGGCAGGCTAATTACATATGTGATGATCAGACCTTAGACCTTAGTGACTGGGTAAAGGCAGAGGCAGTTGTTTTAAACTTCAGCAGAGTCCACACCTCCAGGAGGAAACGTTTATCAATACAGCACTGCCAGACCCTCTGTACAACATGAAATGAAGTCCAAGGGTCTGGTTTACCAGGCTACTGTAGCATTAGCAGGGCAGTATGAACGGTACCTGAGACTGTGAAGAAGGTGTTAGCCGGTGTGCCGGGAACCTGTTTGAGGGGTATTTGGTTGACGATATCCTCTATCTGAATTCCACCTTGGTTAATCACAGACAGAAATCAGTCATATTGGTGGGCCGCAAAGACAATTCAGAAGTGCCCTTTACCCTGTTACGAGTTGATGAGCCACTTTTGAAACAATTGATGAAACGATTTTGGAAACATTATTTTAGGGCGTGTTCAGACCGGGCGTTTTTTCTAGGGGGAAAACGCTGGCCCCTGCGTATTTTCTTTAAGAAAATCCGCCGGTCGCGTTTCCCCCTTAAAATCCGCCGAACGCGTTTTATATTGTCATAGCAACAGTCGAGCTGCACCGGCAAACCATTTTGTGTCCGTTTTGAGAGTCTGTAACTATTTTCAAGTTTAGCAACTATGTATCAAAGAAAACTTGCACTTGCTCTTGCACTTGAGGAAGGCGAGTCTAATGCAAGACGTGTCTGGGTGCACGAAGTCATCCAAAGACGGGAACAATTCGGGGCATTTTACACGTTGGTAAACGAACTGCGGTTTGACGATAGCCAGTTCACGGCTTATTTCAGGCTGAACAAAGTTCAGTTTGAGAAGTTGTTGGAGATCGTGGCACCCTCCATAATTAAACAGCATACCAACTACAGAAAAGCCATCAGTCCAGACGAACGTCTCTGCATTTGTTTAAGGTGAGTGGTCAATAAGAGCCACACAATGACAGCTGTTTCGACTACACATCACACAGGGAAAGGATTGACTACCCAACCAGTTAAATTATTATAGACGTTATCCTAACTAAGCCCCACTGTAGATCTAGCGTCAATGATCTGGCCTTCTCACTGACGACACATCAGTTGATGACCTCAAGGGCAACTATACCTCCTGATGGTCTTACGTGGTACTGCAGGTAATATTATGACATGCAGGTGATTCAGTAGGCCTAAAACACAGGGACAACAATAGCACCTCTGCAAACAAACCCACACCACGCAACAATTTTTGAATTTTAAATCCAATGGACATTAAGCCAATAAATATCTTTTTTTTCTGCAGGTACTTGGCAACTGGTGATTCATTCAGATCAGTTGCCTTCAGTTACCGTGTTGGTGTGAGCACTGTGGCAGGAATTGTCAAGCAGGTATGTGAGGCTATTTGGGATTGTCTCCAGGATACCTACATGCCTGTGCCAGATGCAGCTGAATGGAGGAGGATTGCTGCTGATTTTAACAACCTGGCATTCCCCAACTGTCTAGGAGCTATGGATGGAAAGCATGTTGTAATTGAAGCTCCTCCTCGTAGTGGGTCCCTCTATTACAATTACAAGGGGACTTTTTCTATAGTTCTCTTAGCAGTAGTGGATGCCAAGTACCGCTTCAGGTTAGTGGATGTGGGTGCCTATGGCAAGAACAGCGATGGTGGCACATTGGCTGCATCAGCTTTTGGAGCTGCTCTACGTCGTGGTTCCCTAGACATACCTGAAGACTCCCCACTTCCTGGCGCAGAACACCTTGGCGCTATGCCATTTGTATTTGTGGCAGATGAAGCCTTCCCACTTCGCAAAAACATCATGCGCCCCTACCCTGGTCACACTGCTGGAGAAAAGCGAGCATTCAACTTTCGCCTCAGCCATGTTAGGAGAATAGTGGAATGCGCTTTTGGTATCCTAGCTACACAGTGGCGTGTTTATAGAAGGGTGCTGTGCGTCTCTCCTGAGGTGGCAGAGAGTATTGTCAAAGCCACTTGCATACTCCAGAATTTCATGAGGTGGGATAATGACACCATTCCCAGACCAGCTCCAACTGCTGAACCATCTTTTGGACTCCTGAGTACCCCCCGTCTTGGCAGCAACAACGCCACTAGAGATGCTGTGGCTGTGAGGGAGGCCTTTGCTGCATACTTCTCGTCACCAGCTGGACGGGTTCACTGGCAGGAGGGCCGCTATTAACCACCATCTACCATCTAACACCAAAACAGCTCTTTTAAGAGCTACATACAGTCTGTCTAAAAGCCAATCCATTCCATTGTCATGACACACAACATGCAATGCTTTTTTGTTGTTATTACTAACATCAACAACACAAAACATAGAAAACTATTTACTCAATGTCGTTTGTCTTCGCAGATGGATGGAGGCTGGAGTGAACATCAAGACAGGAACATCACCAGCAAATTAAAACCCCACCATCATGACTGCAATAAACAGTCTATCTTGTTAAAAATGAGTTGTTGATTTTTTTTAAAAGTAACAGGCATGTTGTTTGTTTCCTATATACAAGAGAATAAAGAACACAGCAGGTGACACAGTAGTGGCAGCTGATGGTGTTTAATTAGAAAGACAAATATGTAATTATTGGAATATAATAAATAAATTATGTGGTGATATGAAAAAATATGTAATGATATGAATATAATAGATGAATGAGTTAAGCTGATACAAATACTAATAAAGGTTTTTATACAATTTATATGCTATTAAAACATTGCAGACAATGCTGCTAGAGCTAATTCATTCATTGAATTCTAACTCTAGCAGCATTGTCTGCATGCGCACCCTTGCTATGGCTTGTTTACGAGGCTCGAGCCTTCTCAGTGTTGGAGCCAAGCTCAGTAAAAAGTGTTCATGCTCATTCACTTCATGGTTGATAGCCTTTAACACCTGCTGCTGATATGGTGACATTCCAACATCTCTCCTCCTCGGAGTTCTAAGATGACTTGTATGTGGTGGTGGGGGTGGCTGAGGTGTTGGTGTTCGTGGTGTTAGTGGTGGTGGTGACATGGGGCTCACTGGCGGCGGACTGTCTGGCTGTTGAACAGCAAAAAATGTCTGTAGGGTAAGAGAAAAAACATTAATACTTAACATACATAACATGTAGGGTACATTTTGAATGAGCAGGATCTAGAACAGAGGTGGGCAGACTAGACTATTGGATTGACTACCTGACTCTCTTCTCCTCCACTCATGGCATTGAGAAGGCTTTCAACTGTCTGGTCTTTGAAATTACTCGTTGTTGGCCTGTCTTGTATATGGGGATCCAGGAAGGACAATATCCCCATATACTTCCACTGCTTCTTTAAGAAGCCCTCAGAACCACTTCGTCTCTCATGTTTTTCTTGTTTTTTGTTTTTAACATAAGTATCTCTTAAATACTTCCACTTCTTCTGGCAGTCTTCCCCTACAGAGTACATACAGTAAACTTACAATCAACACCTATCTTGACAAATAGTTGGATACATCCGAAATTGTGGACAAAACAGCTGTGTACACGTCTTTGGCTACATTGACACCACAGAAAGAATGTTGTTACGTTGTTAAACTGACGTTGTTAAGCTGACGTTAACGTTAGCAAAATAGCTAGTTTGTGTGTGTAGCCTACTTTACTTACATGGGTGTCCAAGAATCTCTCCAATTTGTCGCCATATCGCTTCTTTTACGTGACTTCTGTGGTATGACGGCGATGTCAAATCAAACAACTCTGTTACCAGTATAATACAAGTTCTGATACAAGTAACACTAGTCGGTCCACAGGGATTTTGGTTGCCGGCTCCATTGTTGACAGTTGGTCTAGCTCCTCGTCTCCGATTGGTCAGCTGTCAAAATATCCGCTTGACGTCAGCGGATTTTTCTGAAAAGTTGAACTTTTTTCAACTTATTTTTCCGCTGGTGGCGGAGAAAAATCCGCCAGCGGATCCGCACAAAAAATCCGCCGCGGATCTTCTCCAAAATCCGCTCTCTACCACATGGATACAATGTAAATTATCCGCTCACAGCAGAAAATAAAACGCCCGGTCTGAACACGCCCTTAAGCTTGAAAAAACGACCTAGTTTTGCTATACTGCAAGTGTGCCCAAAATATATGAATATCCTATTGCACATACACTCACCATGCTTGGAGGGGTTTAGAACTACTTTAGCCACCTGCATTTCTGACCGTAATCCCTCAGCCTACATGAGGAAAGTGACAAATATGTATTTAAGACACAATTGTTAAAAATATAATTTAATATTACTTAATATTATTAATGTTGATTAATTTTATTAATATAATATCCTTTTCAGCACTCATTATCTTTTATATATTATTATTATTATTATTATTATTATTATTATTATTTATATCATTTTTTACTTGTGTTGTTGCAGGTACTCACCACCACCAGCAGGTTTTTTTTTACACCATCTGTAATGACTTGGTCGTACACGGCTGCCTTCACCTCAATGGTGTGCTTGCCCAGCTCCATGGGGATGATGACGAAGGGAACTGCTCGTGACGTCATGGGGTCCATCTCTATGGTGGTGCGGTACTTGGTCTTCTTGGTGGCCACGCTGCACACGTTAGGGGTCTCCAAGAGCTCCACACGCACCTGTGGGAGAGAGGAAGTCACTAAAATTGGTGTCTACGGGTTGTATGCATGGGGGAAAATATCTGTGAGTGTGGCAGGCAGGCAGACAGACAGGCAGGCAGGCAGACAGACAGACAAATAGACAGACAAATAGATAGATAGATAGATAGATAGATAGATAGATAGATAGACAGACAGACAGACAGACAGACAGACAGACAGACAGACAGACAGACAGGCAGGCAGGCAGGCAGGCAGGCAGGCAGGCAGGCAGGCAGACCAGCACTTGGCCTGAATACATGTTTTTGTTTCAGTTTCCTTAAAGGTTTACGCCATAAGTTCCTACCTTCATTTTCATGTTGATGTAGTTGTATAGTATGGCCTTGATTTCAATCTGCTCGTTACGAACTGCAGAGTAGGGCAGCTTCAGGTCGATGAAGAAGTCCTTTTTCACCACCATCTCATAGGGATCTGCCACACATATGCCTGAAACACAATGGGAATTATACACAACAGTCCATCAGCTTCAAGGCTCTGGAACAGATTTAAACATGCATGACACAGAAAAAAAATCAAGGCAAAGAAAACTGATCAGAAAATAGGAAACGTATCAATAGAATGGACTATGTAAAAAAAATATCCCAAACAAGGCAATATGTCTGTTCTGAGAACATGCATCAAGAAGTATCATATATTCCATTACTCCATTACACTTAGCTGACACTCTTATCCAGAGCGACTTACAGATATTTACAGGGTTTCAGTTACAGTCCCTGGAGCAGTGTGGGGTTAGATGCCTTGCTCAAGGGCATCTCAACCATGGGTAGGGCGGGATTCGAACCAGCAACCTTCCGATTGCAAGACCAACTCCCTAACCACTAGGCCACAGCCCTAATGTGGGGCATATTTTGTATTTCGGACTTTGTATTTTGGACTGTAGTGTATTACAATGTTAAGGCAACATGGTAAATGCAAACCCATATTTGATATCATGGAAGTAGAGCTTTGATTTGTTAATAATTTCACTGTCATTCATTAGTTTGGGGGACTAAATAAGCTTAGGGATCCCACATTAGACTGTGTCCCACATTAGGACAATTCACCCTATAATTGTCTGTGAGTTTTGGGTTATACATTTGGAAACGCGGATATTGGCATCCAGCATCCACCTGAGCAGGTGTCTGATGGAGGGGCACTCTTGACCTACCATGAGTTTTGGAGATGCCAATTGACATGACTTGCCAGCTGGTAATGGAATCTTCCATGAATCTTGTCTTTGTCATGGAGGTAGAGGTACTGTGAGGCAAAGACGAAAAAAAACTGTTTTTAATCCACTTTATTTCTAATTTCATTTAATTTTCATTCATTCATTCATTTCATTCATTAATTCATTCATTTAATTTTCATTCATTTAATTTTCATTCATTCATTCATTCAGTGGATTTGCCGACATCCAAATATTAAAGTGTTTTTGTGTGTGTCAGGAATGGAAATTAACTTTTTTGTCCACCTGCCACTGTGGCAGGTAGATTCAAAAATCTACCAGCCACTCAACATTTTCACCAGCCACTTTATATTCAACCGTTCCATACATTATAATGCCTAGAAATGCAAATATTTTCCAATTCATAGTTTTTTACAGAGCTGATTATTCAGTTGCTGTGTTACCAATGCATGAGACAGGCCTCTTTTTTGGTCATAATACATACTCTGTCAAATACATACTCCGTTGTTGTGAAACAGGAAACAAAGACAAAGTGTTTCAAAACAATGTCTTTCTATAACTACAGAAGTTTACAGTAATCCTATTTCAACTTAACGTGTAATTGAGCACTGGAGACACACAATGGAAGTGAAAACGGCATCATTACAGTAGGTGGTTGGAAATATATAGTAATATCTACCTGCAACTATAGGATGCACTCTATTACCTATTTCAACTCCATTGACCTGCTCTGGACTCACCCAAAGAGCCATCTCCCGGAACTGAGTTTGTGGAGGTTGGGATGTCTGGCTTAAGTGTCAGAATGGTCGGTTAATTTTCTAAGCCTATGTATTTTGTTCTGTGAGTGTGTATGCTACCTGTGTGTTTAGTGGCTATGTGCTTTGGAAATGAACCCGTATTCAGAGTAGGTTAGGTAGAGTAGGTTAAGATAAAATCACAGGTTGGTCTTTGGAATCAATTTCTGCGCCTATGGCGTTATTATCAACGTGATAATGCAATACTGATGCATTCGCGCTTGGACAGGTACTGTAGGCTATAATCATCATGACTGATCATTCCCGCAAATTGGTGAACAAAAAGTTGCCTAGATCATATTTGGAATGACCACACCATTTCAGGACATGTTAAAATGATCATTCTTTATATCTTCTCGTCGTAATAGTTATATCAGAGTTATGATGAAAAATATGTGCTTAATGTGCCTCAGGAATGGAGTCGTCAGGTCGCGCTACTAGCCTAATAAGCCAAAATCACGGGTTGGTTTTGGAATTTAGTGCATAAAACTAATGGTGTTAATGTGGAACTTCGGGTATCAACGGGAGGGATATCAAGTGCATTAAAATGGCATTATATATATGAGAAGAAGTCCATGACTCTAATGCAGCACCCTTGACTGCAGCACCCCTGACCTAAGACCGAAGAAACGCTCTGAGTGTTGCTTATCAATACATGCTGAGCTTATAAGCACCTGCGCTGTCTCTTACACATACACACTACGATACAGCATGCGCGTGTGAATACTTTCATAGACTGTAAGGAACTTATGGCTAGATAGCATTTGCACACCCGCCACAGTGGCAGGTAAAATGACAAAATTCACCCGCCAACGCTCATATGGTGGCGGTGGTTAATTTCCATCCCTGGTGTCGGTCTGTGTTATGTGTTCAGACTTAAACTATAATAATAATAATAATAACAATAAGAAAAAGAATACTTTCATAGCTGGGATTTTTTTTTTTTTTATTACAGGTCACCATTAAAATGTTACGCACCACTGGTTGCTGTCTGGAGGGCAGTCAGGAAGGTCTTCCTCATCCCACAGCCAACTCTCTGGGAACTTTGACCTGGAGACAATCTCTTCTGACTCAATGTAAAACTCATCCTCCTCCTCATCCACTGTATTAATAAGCAGGAGCACACATGTGTAAAACACAGACACACACAGGCCCACATACAGATACAGATACATTTCAGATACTCAGATACAAACATTTGCTGAATGAGATACACCTGCAGATATTTCAAGGAAATATTGTTATGTGAACATGTTTATAGAATAATTTGGACTACGGTAGAGACACACCATCAGCCAACCGAGGTCAAACCATAACCCATTAAGGATATGATCTGTAGGCCAGAGATGGTAAAGCATAACTTTTGAATACATTTTAAAAAGCAACTTTTTAAAACAAAAAGTTTTCAAATCTGGCCCCATGCCTGAAATAATGTCAAGCACAACAATAATTAGGATAATGTTTTTTTTTCTTGTTACCAGAGACAAAAAAACTGTAGATAAAGTGATGATAAGACAAGCGTAAAGACAGGGCAAGATTACATTACGTTACACTTAGCTGACTCTCTTATCCAGAGCGGCTTACAGTCATTTAGGAACAGGGTTTCAGTTACAGCCCATGGAGCAATGTGGGGTTAGATGGATGAGGTGTGCAGGAGGGCTATGGATGAGGGTGCAGGAGGGCACTGGTTGTTTTACTCCCCCCACCTCCATTCTTCCTACTGGGATGAGATTCGAACCTGCAACCCTTCGATCCCAGGATCAACTCTCTAACCACTAGGCCACAACTGCCCCATACTGACACTGCACATTGTAGTCCACACTGCACTCCGCATGTTGTGGCTACTCACCGTTTGTAGGGGAGGCAGTGTCCTTCACTTCCACTTCCAGAGGGAGGGATTGTTTTGTTTCCACATTAGATTCGAACTTGAGCCTAGAGTAAGCGACGATTTCAAATCTGGCTTGTACTGGCCTTCTGACCTTCACCTGTATCACCTTAGGTGGGGGGCGTGTGCATGTGATGCCTACAGGCAGGAATCGGGAATCAGGAAAAAAGAAAAAAAATTAACTATAGTGACTGTAGGGATTTTTCAAATGGCAGCGACTGGAAAAATACCTCAATACCTCAGATTAGCATAGTTTTGTTTCCCAGCAAACAAGGTACTATGTATTCACAGTCATTTCGATAAACTATCTGTGCTCTGGCAAAGTTCCCAGTGCCTCTGTTTAAAAGTTAGGGCCATCATTATACTGCAACCAAGTGTGGAGCTATGCTTATGGGTCATTCCATGCCAAACCACTCAATTTTTTTCCGAAAATTCTGAAAATTTCACAGTTTTTGCATCGATTAGTGACTACAAAAAAGAAAATTGGCTACATTTTGCAAACCCATCACTCGATTTTCATAAATTTGGTATCATTACAAAGGGGAGAAATTCCCCTTTCAAATGATATATAACACGATGACCTTTCAAGGTCGTTGCATTTTCAAGGTCATTTGATGTGAGCTTGACCTTTGACCTAATTTTTCAGGCAATGAGTATCGATCAATTTTGACGAAATTTTATTATCTGTTAGGTAAAGAAGTATCAATTATGCATGCAAAGTGTCAGTTTGGAGAATCAAATGGTTTGGGAGATATTCAAGGAAGACTTTTTGATATACAGGGTGTTCCAGAAATAAATGCTGGCAAATAGACAATGTCAAGTAGCAACATTTATATTTACATTTAGGCTACACAAATTTGCTGTAAACAGTTCTATGGAATATATTCAAGGAAGTCTGTTTGATATACAGGGTGTTCCAGAAATAAATACAGGCAAAAATGCAATATCAAGTACCATTTTACACACACATATTTATGTAAACGGTACCATAATGATCTTAAATACCTTGAACCTGCAGCTAAATGGCAAGGTTACTTGATTAGAGATGCTCAAGCCATACTAGATTCTGTACCAAGTTGTCTAGCAGCCAAGTACTATATGTAGAATACCACAGGTCTTAATCTCAGTTATAGTCACTTTCCCCAAACTGGTCAACATTGCCACAAATGGCTGGATGCAAAAAATGTCTGAAAGGCTGTTTAATGGAAATGAATGAATCTTTGCTAAACAAATCACTAGATTTTCTAAGGATCAGTCGCAAAAAAAAAACAGATGTTGGATCATATGTGTAGCAGGGTTGTTTTTTACGCTTTAACCTTTGATACATAACATATCCACACCCCTTCTAATGTACAACATGGGTCAAAAATGACCCGCATTCATTTTCCAGTTTATTTCATGCTGGCTGAGTTTTTCTTTGTTCTATCTTTTGAAATTAATTTATTTTATGCTAGAATATTCCAAGTATTCTTTAAATGTCTTGTTTTTGATTACCACAGATCATTATTTAAAATTTTCCTTTCATACTTTATGAACAAAAATACTTTTTATTATGCTACATCAAATTTACACACATGGGTCAAAAATGACCCGCATTCATTTTCCAGTTTATTTCATGCTGGCTGAGTTTTTCTTTGTTCTATCTTTTGAAATCAATTTATTTTATGCCAGAATATTCCAAGTATTCTTTAAATGTCTTGTTTTTGATTACCACAGATCATTATTTTAATTTTTCCTTTCATACTTTATGAACAAAAATAGTTTTTATTATGCTACATCAAATTTACACACATGGGTCATAAATGACCCATTCATCCAAGTGTGATTTAAAATTAAATTACATAATACTATAATATTTGTTTAAAGTAATTATTTTAGCGGAGTCTGGCCAAACATTTATGTATTTAATACTTGCATCATGTTTATTTTCATTTTGTCATACATACCTCTGATAACATAACATGGCTTTTGAGCTGGGCTGTATCAGTAGTTTAACAATTGTGAACTGGTGAAATGTGGCACATCACTAGAACACAAATTGCCACCTAATTTTTACATGCCTCACAAATTGTAATTCGATATTTGTGCTCCTTGCACAGAGGCCTGGTGCACTGGGTACTACACCAGCTACGGACTTTCCTGTCTTCGGAAACTGGGCAGATCATGCTAGCCTGGTAAACCCGGCTCTCGTACTTCATTTCATTGTGTACAGAGGGTCTGGACCGGAGGCCATTGAAGTTCATATAAGAGGGCCAAGCAACCCCTAGCCAATCAGTGAACAAATGGTGTGTTCATAAGCCATGACGTTGACTTTGTGGGCTACATTTGAATTGTAGTGCGTAGGTAGGTTAATTGCATATGTGACGACCAGATGTTAGCGATTCGGTAAAGGCAGAGCCACTTGTTTTAAACTTCAGTCCACACCTCCAGGAAGAAATCATTTCTCACAGCCTCTGCTCTAAACCCTCTGTACAAAACGAACTAAAGTACAAGGGGCTGGTTTACCAGGCTAAGATTGCGCACCTCTTCCTCCTCCTTTACCACTCCTGTCTGTTGTTCTCTTGTGGCTGGGTGGTGGCTGTGTTTTGGGTTTTTTTAACCCACCTCTTCCCATTGCTTCAATAATATGCTTTTGGAGTTTGGGCATGCCCTCCATGTGCCTCTTCATATATGGCATGGCAAGCTCTTTTCCCAGCTCCATAATGAAAAGCCTGCATTGTTGACACCATCCATATAACCAGGGTCTTGTGTGATGAAGCTGGTGTAGGCATTGAGGGTGGCAACATCCAGCATATTGTACCAGAGAACCATGGGCCACCTCTGTGTTCTCTGCTGACATGAATAGCTGCTAACCATCAGATCCATTGTGTCCACACCTCCTTTTCTTTTGTTGCAGTACTGGATCATCAATGGAGCTAAGTTGTAAGCAACTGGACTTCTTCTTGGAGCTTGAAGACGTTTCACCTTTCATCCAAAAGGTTTCTTCAGTTCTGGCCTGATGTTGGGAAACCAGGAGTTGGGTGGCATAGGATGGGTGCTGATGTGCTGGGTGCAACTGCATCAGGTCAGGATTCAGCAGTACATTTGCATCTGAAGGAGAAAGGACACTCCTTAAAAGACACTGAGGTGCACGTCTTGGACAAGGAGGACAGATGGTTTGAGAGGAGTTAGGGGAAGCCATATATGTCCACCTGGAACAACCAACTTTGCACAGAGGAGGGGGGTTGCGTCATAATCTATGTGCTACATACCATTCTGCCTTGAGATCTCATCGCAGGAGGTTTACCTGCTCTTCACCATGAGAGCAGTTCTTATTCTCTGGATCATGTGATCACAATGACTCTCACTCCAATTCACACCTTGATGGGTGACTCATGTAATGAGGGGTGTGGTCCACAGCTCCACCTCCACTGATCCAAAGATCTAGCTCCTGGTTTCCCAACATCAGGCCATAACTGAAGAAGCCTTTTGGATGAAAGGTGAAACGTCTTCAAGCCCCCAGATGAAGTCCAACTGCTTACAACTTAGCTCTTTTGACTACCATGACCTGGATGAATAAGAATCTACACAGACATAGTACTGGATCACTTCTGATTTCTTCTTCTAACTGCTGTCATCCACTGCTTTGTCATCATGCATGGTGCTCAGGAGGACAACAGCGTAGCTCACCATGGTCATGTTGCCACTGAATCCAAATTCATTCAGTGATTTAGATGGCTTCATGATAGGTGATATGTCCAGCTTGTTTTGACAAAGAGTGCCAACAATGGTCAGGTTCTTCTTGAGGAGCTTCTCAGCCAGAGGGATACAGCCAGAGGGTGAATAAGTTGTCCACTGACATGTCCATATAGAAAATGCATGTGGGTCGTTTCTGACCCATGTGTGTAAAGTCAAGGTAGAAATACAAAAGCTGTGCTTGTCTATACCGTAAGAAAAGAAAAATGAAAATGATTATTTGTGGTAAACCAAAACAACATATTTGCTGCATACTTGGAAGAGTAAATAATAAAATGAATTTATTTCAAAGATATATCATAGAAACACTGAGCCATACAGGAAATAACATAGTAAATGGATATGGGTCATTTTGGACCCATGCTGTGCATTAAAGGGGTAGTGATACAAAAATGTTTTTTATTCAAAAAGTAAAGAAGGAAAAAATAAAATAATCATGTATGATGGTCTAAAACAAGTTAATTGAGGAATACCTTGACTACTGAATGATGAGATTAATTTATTCCAAAGATATCAAAAATAAAAACTCAGCCGGGTCACTTTTGACCCATGTTATGTATCAAAGGGTTAAAGCTGTGATTGACACCTGTGGTAGTTTACCTGTACGCTCAGGTGTCTTTCCTGCAGTGTTGGAATCAAAGATGAGTCCAGCGTCATAAAACACCCACATGCTGTCCTGACCACTGCCAGGTGTACACGCTGTGTCATGCTTCTCAACGACATCCCATATCTTAATAAATAAATGAATAAAGAAAGAAAGAAAGAAAGAGAAAGAAAGAAACAACAAAGAAGCAAATGTTAAGAGTGAAGCAATGGAACCAAGGAGTTCCACATAGGTGATTTAGTGACAATCTCAGATAAATGAACCCAGATTGAGCAGTAAACCTACTTATATAAGAGACCTACAGTATAGCGTCATCCTTCAATAAAAAACAAAGTCACAGGGATTGGATCAAAGATAAGATACCTAGCTAATTGACCAAACCTAACTCTTGGAATAACCTCCTCCTGTTGTAACAGAGAATAATAATAATAATAATAATAATAATAATAATAATAATAATAATAATAATAATAATCTTTACTTATATAGCACAATTCATACATAGAAGATGCAGCTCAAAGTGCTTTACAGTTTGGCAAGAACACCACAAGACAACATTTCTTGCAGTCCAGTGGTGCCGGAGCGGACAAGCACAATAAGAAGAAAAGACGTAATGATGAAATGCCCTGTTAATGCGGGCTCTTGCGTGACGCAATAATGCAATATCACAACGGCGCAATGCCCTGTTAATGCGGGCTCTTGCGTGACGCAATAATGCAATATCACAATGGTGCAATGCCCTGTTTATGCGGGCTCTTGTGTAGCGTAATAGTGCAATGTCGACGACACAATAATAAACAAATTTCCCTATATATCCCCTAAATATCCCTAGCCACCAGTCCAACTCTAGCCCCAAATGCAAATGATCCACAAATACTGATTGGCTATGCACCAGGAGGACAAAATATGGACACCTTGGTCTGCGTGAGTCTGTGCTTGTTGTTGAGGACATAGACTCCCTTAGCCACTGCTACCAGTCCCACTGTGGCACCTGGATACACCAATACTGTTTCTCTATGCATTATGAGGATAAAATATTGAGACCTTGCTCTGCGCAAACCTGTGCATGTTCTTGTCAACATGGACTCACTTATCCACAGCACAAGTTTAATTTTCTCAATTTTTGCCTCCAGATAACACACAGCTAAAAAGATGATATGCACTATAAGGACACTTTGGTCTGGGTGAGTCTGTGGTTGTTGTTGAGGACGTAGACTCTCTTGTCCAGCGCCACCAGTCCAACTCTAGCCCCAAATTATACACAAATACTGATTGGCTATGCACTAGGAAGACAAAATATAGACACCTTGGTCTGGGTGAGTCTGTGCTTGTTGTTGAGGACGAAGACTCCTTTATCCACCGCCACCAGACCCACTCTAGCCCCGGGGTCTCCAGTGATCTTCAGACTGAATTGCTGGCGGGGAGAGTAAGTGGCACTGGGATGAGAGCCCTCCACTTTAAGCTGAAGTGAGAGAGAGAGAGAGAGAGGGATTAAAAAACAAATCTGATAGAGAAAATTCAGTTAGCATGCTAAAGAATGTGAGGCAGGGTATTAAAGCAACACTAAAGCGCGTTTCCTCTTCCCCTACAGGTGTGAAGAAGAACTGTCTTTCTTATGTCTCATTCGGATACTACAGATCGGTGACCACTTTTGCATCCTTACACAGTGCCACCATAGCGACTGCAAAATAAATTCAGATGTGCCGTTCACCCTGTTACAAGTTGATGAACCACAGAAACCATTTTGGAAATTATATTTTAAGTAAAAAAAAAAACTACTTAGTGTTGCTTCAAGTCCTGGATGATAAAAATGATGGCAGGGATGGCTGTTTGCCCATACTGATCCCATGCAGGTGTCCTTCACGTCCACCCAGACTGAGTCAGACACCACCTCAGACGAGCCCACGTGGTAGTACGCCACGATGCGGAAGGAGGGGACCATGTCCCTGGTGACGGTTAAGAACACAGATACTACAGGCAGGGCCTGCCTCTTTATCCTCTCAGCATGCACCAGATGCCCCTTGCTTATGATCTGTAAGCAACAACATTTAACACACACATTCACACACACACACACACACACACACACACACACACACACACACACACACACATTGAGGTACACAGTCAGACAGGTTCTTCTATGTTAACCTTCTGAAACGTAATTAGAGAATAAATCAATTGAAAAATGAATTAATTGATATTGCTATTATAACCGATGCATAAGGATGTGATATACGCAACGACACACACCAGGTAGGTTAAATCTTGGTTCTGAGTGCTACTTCTTCCATTCAGGTTGAAGGTGGTTTTGAACTCATTACCAACTGCCAGCTCTGCAGCACTGATGCTGATGTGTAGGTAATTGCCAGAGTTCAAGTGTGATTCATAACTCTCAATGGTAAGGCTTTTCTGTGTCTGTTGATTATCCTGGAGACGCTTGTCTTTGGTCACCACCTGAGCAGAAAAAAAAAGAAAATAAAAGTAATTTTGAGTAAAACAGATGAATGATCCATTTAAATAAATAAATAAATGAATAAATAAATAAATAATTATTTAAATATTTTTCTATAGAACAATGCCCCTGAGAAAAGGTTTGACCATTGCGATGAGCCTCGCTATCTTTTGAGCAAGGCACAGGCAGAAAAAGCAGTGAGGCGCTCAAAGTTAAAATCTACTCAACTTTCGGAATGTTTTTTTTTTCTACCAAGGCCACTGGTAGCTACAGTGACAGCTGAGTTGCAAATATCAACAGAAAAAGACTATAAAATTTAGCAACAGTAAACAAACCTTAACATCTCCAAGAACAGTTTTTTAAGTACTTCAATCTTAGGACACAAGTGACGTTTTGGAGGCGGAAATAGCATCATTGTGTGAACAAGGCCTCATTCATTATGTCACAATTAGCTGACGCTCTGATCCAGAGTAACGTCCTTGTACAGGGTATATTCCTTGGAGCAATGTGGGGTTAGATGCCGTGCTCAAGGGCATTCAGCCATGGACGAGGGTGCAGGAGTGCTAGCTATTTCCTCCACCACCCACATTCTTGCTACTGGTATGGGATTCGAACCTGCAACCCTCCGGTATCAAGACTAACTTCCTAATCATTAGGCCACAGCTGCCCAGAACTCTATCCTGTTGGATAGAGACTGGCAGAAGCCAACCATACTCACACTTAAGAGCAGGTGTCTGGTGCCGAGCTGCGTGTTGATGGTGACTCTGGCCATGCCGTTGGGGCGAGTTGTACCTGTCACGACCTCCGCTCCACTCTTCACCTCCACGTCTATGTTACCCGCCGGTGACCCATCGGGGTTGGACACAAACACCTTGGGTGGAAGGGCAATCACACAGTATTATTGTTGTTGTTGTTGTTGTTGTTTTCCTGTGGACCATTACTATTACTACTACTATTACTATTATTATTATTATCATTATTATTGTTATTATTAGTAGTAGTAGTAGTAGTAGAAGTAGTAGTAGTATCAGTAGTAGTAGTATCAGTAGTAGTAGTAGCAGTAGCAGTGGTAGTAGGGTGACCAGACGTCCCGGTTTGACCGGGACAGTCCCGTTTTTTAGTCGCGTGTCCCGAGTCCCGACAAAAGCCCGTCGGGACACAAAAATGTCCCGTTTTTTACCCAACACCACATCAAGCTGCCCAAATTACAGTGATCGCATATACAAAACTGTTAAATTAAAGCCTAATGAAGTTTCCAGTAATTCAGAGTCAATGTGTGTGTGTGTGTGTGTGTGTGTGTGTGAGTGACAATGGTAGGTGCGCTCTGTGAAATCTTCGCAGTCAATGTTACAATGTATCTTGCAGTATACAGCGGCCGTGTTTTAACGGTTTTCTTTGATAGCAGACTAGACTACTACACGACAATGCCTAAGAATGTGCACGCGCATGACGTCACACATAGTGTCCCGGTTTTAGACTCTGGAAATCTGGTCACCCTAAGTGGTAGTATCAGTAGTGGTAGTAGTAGTATTAGTAGTAGCAGTACTAGTAGTAGTATCAGTAGTAGTAGTATTGGTAGTATCAGTAGTAGTAGTCCTAGTAGTAGTACTAGAAGTAGTATCAGTAGTAGCAGTAGTAATATCAGTAGTAGTATCAGTAGTAGCAGTAGTATCAGTAGTAGTAGCAGTAGTAGTAGCAGCCAGTGATGGGCAGTAGCGCCGCTACTTGTAGCGAAGCTACTAGTTTAACTACATTTCCCAGTAGCTTGGCCGTAGCGTCACTACTTTATTTATGGAGTAACGTCCCTGTAGTTAAGCTATTTTTTTTGTCAAGTAGCGACGTAGCGTCCACAAAAGCTACACATTTCAGGGCATGCCTGAGGAAAACAGCAGTTACCTGCATCACAATATGGTTTTGAGCACAATAAAGTGAATGTCTCTTAAACATCATGGGCAAGCTGCTCCCACTCGTGTGGGAGCCAGGCTGCCACGGTAAGCTGGCCGGCGACGTGATCACTGACATCGGATAATATCCACATAGAGGTCCCGCTAGATAACTTGCTTGAACTATTCGCGACCAACACTTCGATATGGAAATAGCTACAACAACGCGAGGATTTTAAAGCTTCCAAGAGGAGACTAATGCAGTTGATACTTGCATAAATGTCTTAGGAAAAGGAAAACAATAAATGAGATGATAAACCATACTATGGCGTGCCATACGTCTCATAATTATTCGTATATGCAAACACCATGATCCACGCCAATGATATCATTTACAAGCGCAAAGACACAATTCGTAACTTGTAAATTGGAATTTGCACGAAGGTGTATTGATTTATTCAAATGTTTGGAAACTTGCAAATGAAATCATACCAAATCTGTAAAACAAATAACACGTTTCGCATGTGCATCTGTGTTGACATTTCATTTGCGACTCCTACGTTCCTTGTGTGAAGTGTTGAACCTGCATTTGCAGATCACCCAACACGCGCACGAATCCCTTCTTCCGCTTGCGTAATTTTGAGACATTCCTTTCGCCCTTTTGGCAATCCGATCCATACGCGAAGGTCAGACACAAGAGTCTTACACCCCCCCCCTCCCCCAGTAGGTGGCGCTGTTGATCCTGCTTTACCGAAGTTCATGCGTTACCCACGTAGGCATCTATGGTTCCCTGTAAACACGATGCCGAACCCCAGCAACATCATTTTCGCCTCAAAGGACGAAATATGGACGCTGAAATAAATGCATGGGTGAGCCGAACGTTGTTTTATAATTGATATGCATTCTCAAATTTACTGACTTACTTAACATCAGAATTACAGGCAGTGTTTGTGTCTTTATGTTTCATTTGGTCTCATCAAAAAACATTTTTCACCTTGCTAGGAGGCTAGTCGACTTAGCTTACAGTATGCACGAACCAACCAATGATATCAAATTGAAACAGAGTTTATTTAGGCTACAGTGAATGTGAATAGAAATGTATGGTCTAGCTAGCCAAATGCATTTTCATATGAGCAGATTGATTATATGAAAATGACTGTCCAATCGGAATAAATGTTATCCAAGCATGTTCCACCCTCCTCTATACTTTATTGCCCACGCATATAGCAGTGGTTATATGTAAATCAAGTGCATGATAGGTACATTTAGGTCTGTACTATTAGGGCGTGGGGGGTTTGATTCATGTTTAATGAGGGTGTATACTTTAAGGATATGGTTTTGGGGGTTTCATTAGTTTGTTCAGTTGTAGAGATTATGCATATCACACATTTATGTTTGATTTTTCTTTGTAGGAATTATTGAGGCAACATGTTTTGGACAGACTGTTGTCCAGGGTCACTCTTGTTCTTCAACAAACACACATGGATGAAGACTATCTGCAATTTGTGTGTACACAGGGAATGGTTTTCCTGGACATCATATCCCAACATCTTCCAGTGCCCCAGGAAATAACTGAGGGTCTGAGGGAATTGGTCAATGTCCTGATGCTAAGGCACCAGCACCCCCCTGTCGTACCAGTACAATTTGAAAGCCGAAGTACAGCTGGACGACCTAAAATCTCCATTTGTCCTGATCATTTGAAGCACCTACTAGACATTGGGTTACCAGTGAACACCATTGCTGGATTGATGGGGTTGTCTCGTGCTACACTGTACAGAAGGATGTCAGAAAACAATCTTTCTGTCAGAGGACTGTACAGCACTTGCACAGATGCTGAGCTGGATGAGCTTGTTTCTGCCATAAAAGAGAGGATGCCACATGCAGGGTACAGACTAGTCAAGGGTACTCTGGCGGCACAAGGTTATCGACTCCAATGGAGTCGTGTTAAGGCAGCAATGCATCGTGTGGACAGTCTAGGGACACTCTCAAGATTGACTCAAATGGGGTGTGTTGTAAGAAGAACTTACTCAGTTCCCTGCCCCATGTACCTTGTGCATATAGACACAAACCATAAACTCATCAGGTAACCCATGAGCACCCAATACATCTGTTTATTTTGAGCATGTATGGTCTTGGTTTACAAATATGCAAAGTGTTATTGTATGTCTTTTCATGTTGTCCCCCCAGATACAACATCGTCATTTTTGGTGGCATTGATGGCTTTTCCCGCAAGGTGAGAATCACTATACAACACAAAAGTTTAATTCCTTCATCCATGCCATTTTACTGACTTTGCACACCTCCACCCCCAATCACTGTAAGGTCATGAGGAAGCTATCAGAAGCTACAGTATGGCTGAATGTGATTTTTTTTTTTAATATCATTCTTATAATTTTGAGTCCATCTTGTCAACCAACAGATAATGTACCTGAGAGCTGCAGACAATAATCGGTCCGATACAAACTTAGCCTTCTTCCAAGAGGCAGTTCAGGAATTTGGCTATCCACTCAGGTGATATTGCACTTAGGTCCACTAGTGCTAGTATTGTCATGTATGGCACTAATAACCATGTCACATGCAAAGTTGCTTAGAACACCTTCCTTCCTCTTTTAGATATTCAGATAATCTTGTTGATCATGTCTACATGCCTTAAATTTATTCATTTATGTACAGCCTGGTGATTGGCTGATTAGATATAAGTTAACATACGGTAAAATAGGTTTACCTAAAAAAGTGGAAAGGACTAGTACCGTATGGGATTTATATCACCTTCACTACCACTGTACAAACACTATTGCTCATTTTACATCTGTGATATTCATCCCCTCACCTAATCAGGAGGTCCCATATCCCTTTTGACATCTTTCCTTTTGATGAAAACATATACTGTCACCCTCCCTCCACATACATATGTCCACTGCACCAGCTCAGTCACAGCAAAGATCTGTCTCTTGTTTGCTCCTTGTAAGTTCCCTGTATGCTTGTTAAATAATATTGTTCTTTGCCACTCCTTATTTTATGTTTTATATGACAATATTTTGAATAGAGTGCGAGCAGATCAAGGGGGAGAGAATGTTGGGGTGGCTCGCCTGATGTTTACCATGCGTGGACCAGACAGTGGCAGTTTTATAGCTGGGAAGAGTGTTCATAATCAAAGGTACAGTTTGTCCTACTGAAAACATTTTCAACACAAAACCGTAGCACCTTATCATGGTCAATACAGTGTATCAAAGAATCAGTCTTTATCAGGCCTTGTAATCACTCTACATGCCCCATTCCCCTTACCCTTTAATTATATAGTATGTACTTATAAAGTATCTATTTTCATTGACAGAATTGAGAGACTTTGGCGGGATGTTTGGATGGGGGTGACCAATGTGTTCTATCACATCTTACACATGCTGGAGGAAGAGGGCCTTCTTGACTTGGGAAATGCAACACATTTCTTCTGTCTACATTATGTTTTTCTGCCACGACTCCAAGAAAACCTCAACTTGTTCCGTGATGGCTGGGACAATCACCCCCTACGAACTGAGCGAAATCTTACACCAAACCAGTTGTGGGAAGTTGGTCAGATACGTCATCCCATTTCTAATCCACAGGTATCAGTGAAAATGTGTTTTTACATTTCTTTCTGTATATGTGCAAATGGTTAATGTGATTTTAAGGTGAGGTAATTAAAAATAATATTTATTTTACAAATAGTACAAGCCTTTTATGAATGCTTGTTTTTGTTTTAAACCTTTAGGAAATCAACATTCCAGAAATTGACTGGGAAGAGAGTGGCGATATCCCAGAACCACATCTAGGTGTGAATATTCCCCTGGTGGATTGCCCACTAACTCCAGAGCAAATGGAGGCATTAAGACATCACATTGACCCACTTCAACCTTCTGAATGCAACGGTGTCGACATATATATGGACACTGTAGAGTATGTAGAAAGTCTAACAGCTTGAGTTTATTGTGATGCTCAAATATATTAACACAGCACCAACTGAGTTGCAACTGTTTCAGAGCAGACACTGAATAAATGTCTGAAAATGTCAATCTCCATGCCTTCTTAGGTCAACCTCTAAGTATGTGAACTTTTCAAGTATTAACACTGTCATTACTAAAATTTAAACTAGAAAAGAAAATAAAGTAGAAAAGATTCAGGCAGCCAAGAAGCTATATCAAGCCAAAGCCACTGTCCACAGATTCGACACAAACCATGAGATCACTTTTTAGGCTAGAGTAGGTAGAGTAATGATCTGGAATCCGTAGGCGCTCATAGCATGTGCTAGCAGTTGGTAGGTGGTTTCGTCCCCTGGACTTCACAATCTCCATGTTGAGCTTGTCTGGTGGTACCTCCCAGCCAGTCCAGAACTTGACGAGCTTGGCCAAAATTTCTGGGGATGCTAAGAAAAAGAAGTTAATTTTATCTCACGTGTGTGTATTTGTGTGTGGCCAGCTGTGGCCTAGTGGTTAGAGAGTTGGTCTTGGGATTGGAGGGTTCCAGGTTTGAATCCCATTACAGTTGGAAGAATGGGGATGGGGGGAGGCCATGGCTGAAGTGCCCTTGAGCAAGGCATCTAACCCCACATTGCTCCAGGGATTGTAACTGAAACCCTGCACCTAAATAACTGTAAGTTGCTCTGGATAAGAGCGTCAAGTAAGTGTAAGGTATTAAGACATGACTAAAAACTAAATTACTCAGATTTATAGTACAGTGGGAACATGAAAAAATATTGTGAATACTAAACATTTTGAAAGATACATTTTAAAAACATCAAAAGCATGCAAACATATTTTAAGATATTATTTTAACAATATAGTTTTTAAAAACAATTCTGTGTGTTTCCATGGTAAAGGGGTGCAATGTTCTTTACAGATATCAAAAACTTTTGAACTGCACTGTATGTTGAAATAGCTTACCATTTTCAACAAAGGTGCGAAAAAAAACTGTTATAGCACTGATGGTGCCAGTTTGAATGTCGTCATCAGAGTCATCACTGTTATAGGCTTCTTGGGACTGGGGCCATTTGATGGATTGAAGAATGGCCTGAGAGAATTAAAAAACACATTATTCCATGTATTTTTATATGTACGTAAGTGCTAACGCAAGTGGTATAAAATGTACTTGTCAACACACTTGTGGGGTAAGCTGGACCTCAGCCTCCCGTGGAAAGAAAAGGGGAGCAACATCTGGGCGAGTGGCTAGTAGTGGCCAAACACCTGTGTCCTTCAATCCCTTTCTTAACTGTTTAATCTGGGCATGTGCCCTGCCAAGTACCTGTGAAAATATAGAGTATAAAGTGTATATAAAAATATAAAGTGGTGGAAGAAACATGATTAGGTGCCTGGACAACCTGATGTTATGATTAGATTTATTGCTAGACTTTTTAATGTAAAAAGTTACAGGAACTTGAAGCTTGGCTGGCAAAATATTCTGCAATGGAACAGTAACCCAAAGCTAAACAGATAAACAGTTCAAGTCAAATAATGTATACTTCCAAGAACCACTAAATGTAAACTTCCAAGAACCACTAAATGAAATCATATAGACACAAATACATTACCGCGTGAGAAAGAAGCTGCTGGAAGAGTAATAATCGGTTGGTCTCCTTGGTTGGAACTGGGCAGTACCAATTCAGACAAAGTTCACTTATTTGTGAAGACTCCTCTTCAGTCCATTGTTCTTTCAGAACCTAGGCATGAAGGCTCATTAACATAAACAGCAGGTTTTGAACATGAAATGTGATAGTAAATAATTTACTACAGGTAAATTTGGAGACTTAGTCAGCATGGTAGTTGGATAATCAGGAACAAGGTTTTATTTTACACTGATGCATCAATGTAGAGACACAAGTTTCACGGTAAAGATTCACCCATATCTCTGAAATAGTCAGAGATGTTGAGTAAATACGTTTAGGTCAACAGGGAGTGTAACCCTTAGACCCACCCTAAATTAATATGCATTAGGCAACTGTATGTGAAAAGGTTCTTTGTTACAATTTGGCTGCTTCCGGGTGTCAAATGTCTGTATGTTAATTGGAGGAATGCGACGGTTCTTGAGACAGCCAAACAGATGGGACAAACAATCAAGCTCACAATACGCAGATAACATCTCACCTCTTAAGGCAGAGGCACACATATTGCCTGTACTGTCTTACAAAGCTCAGAGTATACGAGTTATAAGAGCCCAAAATAATTTAGGAATACAAAACAATAACAAAGAACTGCATTAACAATAAAATTGTTATGTACAACATCATTATTATTTTTAAGATTCCTTCAAATGTCAGATTAAGGTATGATGGGTTACAAGTTCTTTTTCTTCACTCACCAGTCTGATGGTTTCCCGGTGCTCTACATCAGAGCAGTCTTCTAGGCAAAGTTTGGATGCAGCCATCTCCGTTCTGGAATACATCAAGGCATCCACCACTGCTGGACTAAGTCCTGAGAGTGTAGGACCACCGTGTATCACAGAGTGACCAATCATCCTTCCAGCCATCATAATCAAGTCACTATCAAGGAGGGATGTAGATAAGACTGGCACAAGGTGGTCTGTTTGTCCTTCAAACAGTGTAGTCACTGCTGCATTTCCTGGGAAGCAGAAATTAACTCAATGCATGGTCAAATGATTTATGATGTGGCAATGTTAACTAGTGATGTTAAAAACAAAGGTAATTGTTAATCAGTACATCTGTTTACAGTGGTCCACATACATCACAATTAATAGGTTACATTTCAGTGGTACCATCATGTGCCAGATTTACAAATGTACAAACCCAAGTTCAGTTTAAATCCGTGTTTCAGCTTGGAAATGGCTGAGGACAGAATGTGTCTTGTGACCCCCACACCAACAGCTGCATCCCCTAAAATGAAACGTTATTATTCACAGCGTCTACATGGATGAATCAATCTCCTCCTTTCCTTTAGTTCCCAAGCACGGCAATTAAACAGACTATTGTGAATATAACACTCTCTTAATTTGTTGCCTGTCAAGGTATACCTATAATGCGGCAGTTGAATGGTGCTGCCCATTGGCTTTTGGCACAATCGTTTTTATAAAAAGAAATGAGGGTGATGTCCCGCTCTTCATCATCAACACTTGCATTCAGGGAAAGCAGCAGAGGTGGCTGATTCACCCCTCCATGCCTCACTTCTTTAAGAAACAGCTGCATGGCATCCTGTGGGGTGTCTGCTGTTTTCCATGACATCAATGAAGCTAAAATGAAATTTGATCAATACAATTATATGTAATAATGATAATGTAATATTATATTGCCAAGCACACATTCACGTTTGAACTGTTTTTGTTACCTGTTTCAACTGGTGCTAGATGAGATCTGTCCACAAAATATCCAGATGACGGACCTGGGGCATCCATGTCTGGTTCCAAAGGACCTGAAGGACCTGGGCCATCCATGTTCTGCTTTACAGGCTTTCTGTAGGCCCTTTCATCAACAGAACATTTAAAAACTTCTAAGACATGCTAGCAAATATTTAGCTTTAACAATTAAGCATAATTGTAATATTTTAGTACAGTACAAGTAAAAGTAAAAAGTTACGAAGCAGATATACTTCATACTTGTCACATTGGAATATTTCACATTAAAGTTATTTTTTTTACCTTTCTGCACATTCACTACCATGGTTAGCCAGCACAGACAATGGGAATTCTTTTTGACAAATGGGACACACCTACACAGAAGACAGCATCAGCAGAAAATCCATAAATTTGGAAGTGCATTTTAAGGATTAGGGCTAATTTGGAAGTGCAAAATAAGTAAAAGGGTTCAAATGTGGGTACATTTACCCCTTGTTCCTCTGTATCATCTTCTTCTATGGTCACCTCATCATCCTGCACCTGTAGTTATTTATTGATTAGTTTCAATTTGGCAGTCATATAATCAAATTACTTCTAATGATGATTTACATATGCTCATTCACATTTACTGTTTGTTGGCAGTTCCCAGCATGGAGTGCCAACATTTGCAGAGGCATGGTGGCATTGCAAGTTACACAGGGCACTTGTGGCATCCTTGCAAATTCTGCTGAATCATAGGGCAGCGGTTCTGTGTCCAGCTCCTCTTGCAGGGGGACCAGGAAAAGTTGATTCTTCCCATTGTTGGTTACAGCACGGAGCTGCCGACCTGAGTAACCTTCTGTGTCCATGGGAACAATGGAGAGCTTCCTTTGGCCACAGCCCCCTATACAATAGAATACAATGAATACAGTAACATTATGGGCCATTGTGGGACTACTTTTCGACACCATAACAAGTTAATCCACCCAAGAAAGATACCAAAATGACACACCTGATGCTTTGAAAAACATCCATCTTCCTTCAAGGGGGTGGAATTTCTTGAACTCATTTTCTATTTGTGTCACAATCTAAACATAACCAAATCAAAATGAAGCCAGTTCACTATATATATATATCTTATATACTAACATATATAAGTTTACATAAGATAACATAAAATAACATACTTCAGCATGTTTGCTGTCCTCTGATACTGACACCAGTCGTCTTCCTAGCCCTGCATGGGCTAACTCCAATTCTTTGGAGGATTTGGGAGTGAGAGTGGTGGGTCCAGGCAGGGCAAGAATTGTCAGGTTAATGGTCTTGGCTGGACCAGACCTGACAGGGGTAGAGAACCTGCCTTTTCCCCTCTTCACCTCTTGTTTTGTCTGAAACATATTTGGAAACTGCCTACAAAGAGGTAAAAAAGAAACAGCCAATTTTCGAAAATGGGAAAAATAGCATAACTTTGCATAACTTCTATCTATCTATCTATCTATCTATCTATCTATCTATCTATCTATCTATCTATCTATCTATCTATCTATATTGCTGTGATTTTCAACCCATCCCAGTGCTGCCAACTTATATTTGCACTGCCTTGCCTTTTTGCACCTTACCATCCACACACTTGCCCCACCTGGCACCTCTTACTTAACTCATAACTCTGATATACTTGAATTCTCTTACACCGCAGGGTCAGATCCTACCCTGTCACCCCTACCACACTGCCTTGGCACATTAATGTGAACCTGGTTTTGTTATTATTTAGTTTATTACTTAGTAATTAGTATATTTTATTCATATCTTTATCTTACATTATACATACCTTTTTAAAGCCTGATTCACTCTAGTGACGGAAGGGGTGGAGACTGGGGTGTCATGTGTGTGGGTAGTGGCAGTGGGATTTGGTGTGGTGGCACTGGCAGCTTTTGATAAAGCATTTACCAATGCTTGTGCCATCGTCTCTACCATATCCTGCAATTAAAAAAGTTGCATTCTCATTAAATTGTAACACCCATCACATGTACTTACTGTAGCTCCTTAACAACTTGTTAATTACACTTTTGAAGATAATAAAACTGGCACAAAGGCTTATGTAAAATAATGTAATTATATTTTTGTCCTTTATTCAAAACAACACTTATAATCAAGTTAATACCCATTCTTCCAAAATGTGCATCTCTCCACCTAGTCACCTTGTCAGGTCTTCCCTGTCAGAACATTTTTTTAATCTACCAAATGACCGAATGTCACGATAATAAAGATCTTGCGAAATTATTAGCTACACAGATAAAACTCTGTCGGATTAGCTTCTAGTGTGAACTGCATAGCCATGCACGCATGGTGCAATTTCCCTCCTGATCTGAAGCGCAGATAACTGAACAGAAACAAATTAATTTTCAACTAATTCTGGCATTTTCACCCCAAGTACACCTAGTTGTAGTGTTGTACTACATGTTAATATGCTATTCCTGAATGATTACCACTGAAATGTAGACGTTTTGTATAGTTTTGCACCAACCCAAAGTTAACATGCTAGCTTGAAAACCGTTACACCCGAAACTAAAGTCTACCGCAAAA
>CM050198.1:6517261-6527261 GCA_027475355.1 Coilia nasus
TCTGCCACTTTAATTGCTTAGAATGTAGAATTCCTCACCCCTGTTGCTCCCTGGGGACACTAACAACTGACTGCGCCTAAATGAATTTTCCTCGTCTAGTGCCTCTGGTCTGCAAAGACTGCCGACCTATGTTCACATAAGAGCCCACATTAACAGGGCATTGCATAGTTCTAGCGCCACTGGATTACAAAGATTGCTGACTAGGTCCTACAAGGACTGCCTACCTGTATTCACGCAAGAGTCGGTTTGCTACTGTATTCATCTGCTCCGGCACCGCTGGACTGCAAGAAATGTTGTCCTGTAACAACCCTGCTAAACTGTAAAGCACTTTGAGCTGCATCTTGCATGTATGAACTGTGCTATACAAGTAAATGTTAATAATAATAATAATAATAATAATAATAATAATAATAATAATAATAATAATATTACAGTTCACGTTTTAAGAAGTTAATTTACACTACTGACACAAACAGTACAAGTACAAGTACAAGGGGCGTGTTTACCAGGCTAACTGAGAACTTGTAGGTGTGTGTGTGTGTGTATTGGGGGGGTGTTTATGCATTTTACACTTTCACCTTTTCAGCAAAATGCAAAATGATGACATAATATGTAATGTACTGACTTGTCCACTAGGTGGCTCTGTACCATGTTGTTTAACCTGGTGGTCAGCTCAGCAGTAAAACACCTGAGGAGGGCCAACAAGCCTCAGTACCACTTTCCAACTTCCTGTTCCATACTGCAAATTCAAAATAATGGTAGGCGTGGACACTTTTTTCTGCCTTTGTAGCTGCTGAATTCATAATGACACTAATAAAAAACATTGAATATCTGAATTCTGAATGTCTGTCCCCTCTCTTGTACTCTCCTCTGACACTGGATAGAACAGTGCTCGGGTGTTTGTTTTGTGGTATTTGGACAGGCCGGGAAGACAGAGGTAAAAAAATGTCATTCCTACACACATACACACACACACACACACACACCTTACTCTCTTTTCCCAATGCACGCACGCACACACACACACACACACACACACACACAAACACACACACACAAACACACAACAAAGCCCAGTTGAACAAGCCAGCATCACTGGAGAGGAGGGGCCTGAACTCAGAAAATAAATTCCCAAACACTTCAGATTTTCATAGACAAATATTCTTTTTCTTTTTAAGTCCCACTTCAGAGATTTAAATATGGATACGCATGTGCCAGTACAAACTACAATTCTAAATATGCATGTAAGGAAAGTTCATCACATTTGTTTTAAACAGTTTTTCTTCTTTGGCAACGACAAATGGCATTTCTCAATTCTAATAATATCCTGGCATCACTCTCACCCTCTGTCGAACTAACAAACAGAGTTAGTGTGTGACTGTGTGTTTAAACAATGGCTTTAAATAATCCCTCCCATAAAGTACACATCATCTGTCCCTCACACAGACACAGAGAGAGAGAGAGAGAGAGAAAGAGAAAAGGCACAATAGAAGGAGAGAAAGAGAGACACAGAGAGAGAGAGGAGAGAAGAACATAAATGGCGTTACATGTCACAAAAACAAGTTGCATGCACGCAAACACACTCAGGTTCACAAAAAACACTTTCCTTTCACGTCTTTCTACATCCATAAATTAGTTACCATTAACATAGTCAGTCATGCAACATAAACTACCTCACACACACACACAAAGGGAGAGAGAGAGAGAGAGAGAGAGAGAGAGAGAGAGAGAGAGAGAGAGAGAGAGAGAGAGAGAGAGAGAGAGAGAGAGAGAGAGAGAGAGAGAGAGAGAGAGCAAGTGAGTGAGCAAAGACACTCTGCCTATGTTTCAAGTCAAACTTACATTACATGTCAACAGAACAAAACACTGTCCTTCCTTTTACGTTGATAAATTAGTCACCAATAACAGTCATTCATGCAGGGCACATAAAAAATCTGTTAGCTCTAAACAGTCAGGTTGAGAAACAGGATAGCTAGACTATGCCACTCTTCCCAGACCCCCCCCCCAGCCCTGGGGTTAGAGACCTGGCTGCAGAGGGAGTGAGACTGTGGCATGTTTGCCAGGAGCAGTAGGGCACGGGCCTGCCCTCGTCTTCAGACAAGCCGGCCATGGGGGAACCACTTGGTCAGCAGCTCATAGTGGGTCATGGGCCCGTCTATGTTTGATAGGCCCGTGTGATTAAAACATTATTGAGGTCAGGGTCAGTTCTCCCCTGTCCCTGACTTTAATTGTCCATGCCCAGACAGACAACTAGGTGACACCGCTGAGGAATATGGAGCTAGAGGCACAGAGGTCCATGTAGCAATTGGCTTCAGTGTTGTAACAATGTGATTGGTCAGTCCACCCACCGCCCATTCACACTCACAGATTTGGCCTATCTGCCATTTCCCCGCCCCCTCCTTATCAGTTAATAACTCAAGCCGCCATTCCCCGCTAATGGATTGACCCAGTGAAGCCACCTATGACCTTGCTCCTTCTCGCCGATTGGCTGGTCCAGCCGCCTATCACCCACCGCTACTCTTTGGTTGGCTCAGATGAGGCAACCTGCTCGCCGACTGTCCAGCTGCCTGTCGCTGGCTCCGATGAGGCAGCCTGCTTGCCAATTGGCCGGTCCAGCCGCCTGTCGCCCACCGCTGCTCTGTGGTTGGCTCAGATGAAGCAGCCTGCTCGCTGATTGGCTGATTGTCCAGCCGCCTGTCACCCACCACTACTCTGTGGTTGGCTAAGATGAGGCAACCTGCTGGCCGATTGGCTGGTCCAGCCGCCTGTCCTCCCACCGCTGCTCTGTGGTTGGCTCAGATGAGGCGCTCCTCCTTGGGCAGGGGCAGTGTCAGGCCAGGCCTCTCCGCGGTGTGCTGCTGCTGATTGTTCTGGTGGCGTGCCTGCTTCTTCTCCTCGTGGCTGGGCTGGTAGCTGCCTTCCTGTCTGCGACGTCGGGGCAGCACGCAAGCGAGGAGGCCCAGGACTGTGAGGACCAGCAGGGCTACGGGTAACAGCCACCCGCCACCTTGCACCCTGCAGACGCACGTTACACAACACACCCACACACATACAACCACATCACACCCACACACCCATATCACAAATACACACACACACATAACCACATCACACCCACAGAACCACGTCACAAATACACACACACATAACAAATACACACACACATAACCACATCACAAACACACACACACACACACACACACACACACAACACAAATACACACATATGCACACATAACACACACAAACACAACCATATCCCAAACACACACACACACACACACAGACACATAACACACACAACCACAACCACATCACAAACACACACACACACACACACACACACACACACACACATCCATGTAACACACACACACACTCACACACACAACCACATCACAAACACACACACAAGCATAATCACAAAACAGGTCAAACAGTATTAACACTATGAGTTAACTATGAATAGTTAATAGTCATGAATAGCTATTTCATTCATGAAGCTACAAAATAAGATATTACATTACCATTTTTTTCCTTCAATAACTGATTACTGAGTTTTCTTTTTAACGAGTCAAAATGAAGCATGTTATATTGATAATACAGTTTACATTATTGCTTCAAATATGTCTTATTTGTATCGGTGGGAAATGGTCGATCAGCAAAATGGTGCGTGGAGAACTTACACAGTCAGCATAGTGTATGGCCAGGCCTCTGATGTTCAGCTCCAGGGCACATGTCACAGAGCGTGTGTATACAGTGGCAGCTGTACTGTGCAACGCCCTAGGAAGCAACAGAGACAGAGAGAGACAGAGAGAGAGAGAGACAGAGAGAGAGAGAGAGAGAGACAGAGAGAGAGAGAGACAGAGGCAGAGACAGAGAGACAGAGAGAGATAGTGTCAGCTGTATGAACGTTTCTTCCTTCCCATAGTAATAGTAACTAACATAGTAACTCCCTTTGAAGGTAAGGGTGTGAGTGCATACAATGACAGCTGTACTGTGTATCCTCTTAGGACCAAACAGGGGGGAGAGGGTATAGTACAGAGGGGTACAGCTTAGTAGAGCATCTTCCGTTTAGTAGAGCATCTTGCTAACAAGAGGCAGAGTGCGTCTGTATAGTGACAGCTTAGTAGAGCATCTTGCTAACAAGAGGCAGAGTGATGGCTTGGATATCGGTGACTCATCACTTTTGCGCACGCAAGACTTTGCACGGCGAGTATATCCAAGGCATAGTATGCATAGTGCATAGTAACAGCTTGACAGCTTGAACAGTGACAACTGTGCTAACAGATTTGTTGTGCAAGGAACAGAGAGAGAGAGAGAGAGACAGAGAGAGACAGAGAGAGACAGAGAGAGAACAGTGATTCCAACATCATTCTAGCAAGGGGCAGAGAGAGAGAGAGAGAGAGAGAGAGAGAGAGAGAGAGAGAGAGAGAGAAAGAACAGTGACAAGTGTGCTGACAGCTTTGTAGGGCATCATTCTAGCAAGCGGCAGAGAGAGAGAGGGACAGAGAGAGAGAGAGAGAGAGGTACACAGAGAGAGAGGTACACAGAGAGAGAGAGAGAGAGAGAGAGAGAGAGAGAGAGAGAGAGAGAGAGAGAGAGAAGAGAGAGAACAGTGATTCCAGCATCATTCTAGCAACGGGCAGAGAGAGAGAGAGAGACAAGCAGAGAGAGAGAGAGAGAGAGAATAGTGACTCCACCATCATTCTATCAAGGGGCAGAGAGAGAGAGAGAGAGAGAGATAGAGAGACAGAGAGAGACAGAGGGAGAGAGAACAGTGATTCCAGCATCATTCTAGCAAGGGGCAGGGGGGGGAGAGAGAGAGAGAGAGAGAGAGAGAGAGAGAGAGAGAGAGAGAGAGAGAGAGAGAGAGAGAGAGAGAGAGAGAGAGAGAGAGAGAGAGAGAGAGAGAGAGAGAGAGAGAGAGAGAGAGAACAGTGATTCCAGCATCATTCTAGCAAGGGGCAGAGTGACAGGCCTACAGTGTGTCCTCCCAGAAGGGGTCGAAGAGAGAAGGTATGATGCTGCAGTCTTAGGTCTTACAAGCGGTGCAGGTGAGGGTTACATTTATTTGGTTGTGCTTGTGTTTACATATCTGAGCATACATTTTTTTTAGTCTCACAACAAATTTTGCTATTGCCACAACATTTGATTGGATGGGACTACATACTGTATAAAAAAATGCATGTTTACAAAACACTAAGCACTATTTGAACTGGATACACTGGATACACTACACTAGTACCTTCATAAAGAGCATGCAAGTGAACAGACAGACAGACAGACAGACAGACAGACAGACCAACTGGTTCCACTATAGTGGTACCTGCATGATCAAGTGCATGTACTGTAAGTAAACTTGCCTGTTCCTTGGAAAAGTGTGTGTGTGTGTGTGTGTGTGTGTGGGGGGGGGGGGGTAGTGGGTGATGGGGTGGATAAGTCGGCCAGTGTTAGGAGGAAAGGGTTTAGAGTGTGTGTGTGTGTGTGTGTGTGTGGGCTGTTGACTCAAAGTTAAGTTAATCATTCCAGCGACCAAACAGACACAAGACAAGGCCACGCATTCACAATCACATCACACAAATCATCCCTGCCAAAATACCTAACAGGCAGCAGCCATGCAGGTTCACAGGCTCACACAAAAGCTGCCTTTCCCCTGTGTAGTGCTTGCGTAAGGCACACTGGCAAACAGGTAGCATCCAGTGGAAATCAGATCCCCAATCAAGGGCATCGGGCACAATTTTTTTGGGGGGGGGTTCCAAGTAGGTAGTTCGGTAACCAAACAGGTAGGTCAGCGGTGTGAGTGGTCAAGCTCAAAACAAAAGAGTCGTATGGCTTCCATCTGTCAGCCAAGCCTCAGGGTTTCTTCTATTAGAAAGAAGTTGTGAGCTCTCTCTTTCCTTCCCTCTCTCTTTTCTTCCCTCTCTCTCTCTACCTGCCCCCCTCTCGATCTCTACCTGCCCCCCTCTCTCTCTCTCTACCTGCCCCCCTCTCTCTTTCCTTCCCCCTCTCTCTACCTGCCCCCCTCTCTCTACCTGCCCCCCTCTCTCTACCTGTCCCCCCTACCTGTCCCCCCTCTCTCTCTACCTGTCCCCTCCTCCTCCCCCCTCTCTCCTCCCCCCTCTCTCCTTCTCTCTGCCCCCCTCTCTCTTTCCTCCCCTCCCTCTCTCTCTCACACACACTTTAACTTCCTTATTTACATTTTTTCCCATACTACAAACAAAACACAGTAACATTATTCACACACAAACGGGCGTCACATGTGTAGCTGTAGGCTAGAATCAGGTCAAATATAATGATGTAGACTAGTGCCAAGCAAGGTGGTTGATAAACACACATCACTTGATTTTGTGCATGCACATTTGGGAATGTGCCTTTGGTTAATCAGTAACAAAACCGCAAACCCGTGGATGATTAATTTATTGACTTTGCTCAAGCGTCCCCTTCGCACAAACCTACATTTCACAGCTCTGCCCCCTATTTATGCTTTAGCAGAGGTGTATTAATTTCCCTGTAAACATTTAGTCTATTTGACCGCCCTATCGTCTACTCTCGCACGCCTATTAGATTTCTCCGAGAACGGACGGACGGAATGTAGCCAGTATGTCGCCCATCAGGTTGAACAGGTGCATCGGCTTATTCATTAGCCGGGTGTCATGCCCAAAGCTTCATCCGGTTTGTCTGTATTCTTCTACCGTCGTAAAAAACTTTAGACTAAGACAGTAGTGAACTCAGTCTTAATATTATCTCAGTAATAAACATCTGACATTTAGGCTAATAACTACGTTCAGTTGAACCACAATTTCGTGTGATCACCTGGGTTTGTTTACACGGATAGTTCTTAATACAGACTATGCATGGCGGCGAATTTAACGACATGGAGAGAAAAGGTAACTCAACTTAAACCACTAGATAGGTACGATTAAACAGAGCTTAGCACATTTGACTTTTGAAGTCGCTCACCTTTACATATCCCGACGGTTCTTGGTGACGTTGGTGGAACTGGGAGAGAAAAAACTCCGTTTATTAGGCCACTTCACTGTCGCAGTGGCATGACACAAACACAACTAGCCACAACCTACTGTCGCGACCGTATCCTACCTGTCGCCTTTCAAAACAAGTTTCCCAAGTTTCCCACCCGGTGCAGACACGTGGTGTGTGTTGACGAATCAAATTGCAGCACCTGCCCCACCGGCTTAGGACCATGTACCCATAGACATACTATACATGTATAGACCATGTACCCATAGACATACTATGTATAGTATGTCTATGCATGTACCGGTACAGTCTATGCTTTTGACTCGAGCCAGTGTGACTGCAGACTGCAGTGGTGAACTCGAGGTGAAGCGTATCCCGGAAGAAATAAATGTAAAATCCGGGACGGGGAATATAAGATAGATGTGTGGTGTAACACATGCGCCCTCACACATTTGCGCACTCTGCTCTGTAAGTTTGGTAAATTTAAAATGCAAACCGATAGCTTTGTTATAGCACTTAGAAAACAACAAATGCGAAAAAAAATCAGCCTGACGCATTTCTAAAGAGACATCTTAAGAAATCCACTGTACACGTAAAATAATTGTGGTATTAACTAGTTAAAGGGAACTACCAACCGTTCGTCGCGTTGTCATTTCGTGCCCTATAGATGGGGGTAAAGTTACACAAGCCAAAGCATCATAAACTCTGCGTCCCTCAGCAGACTACTGAGATGGGCCTCTTTCTACAGTTAGTCTTGGGCCAAACGAAACGCCGGTACCAAAGGTGGCAAAGGCTGCTCAGAATTTTTGAAAAGATAGACTACATGCCTGTAGTAAACATTTTGGTATAATTCTGGATTTACAGCTAAATATCAGCTGTTAAAGTTATTCTCCCCTATTAAAAATGCATTTTTGACATTGGTGCATTTCTTGGTATTGGCTGTTGTTAAGCACATGTTCATATGTCATAATATTATGCCTGAGCTTTCATTCAAGCTCTTTTGTGAATAGACAAGCATGCACACACACACACACACACACACACACACACACACACACACACACACACACACATATGCAGGCACACAAAAACACACAAACACAAACCTAGCATGTAATCCCAGCTTGTAAAATCAGTGATGGGCGAATAAGGAGAGAGAAGAGGAGGGGCCAGGCACTGATAAGCATTTGCACACACACACACACACACACACACACACACACACACACACACACACACACACACACACACACACACACACACACACACACACACACACACACAGACAGAGACACAAACACAGAAAGAGAATGTTTAATCACACAAGTTTTCCTGCCATTTTATGTATGCACACAGGCTTACTCACATACACACACATGCTCTCTCTCTCTCTCTCTCTCTCTCTCTCTCTCTCTCTCTCTCTCTCTCTCACACACACACACACACACACACACACACACACACACACACACACACACAAGGGAAAAAAATGTGTATATGCACAGACTTACACACAAGGTTGCATATGTGATGACCAGGCATTAGCAATTGGGTAGGCCTAAAGGCAGAACCACTTTAAACTTCAGCAGAGTCCATACCTCCAGAAAGAAATAATTTCTCAATGCAGCAAGGCCAGACCTTCTTTACAAAGTGAAATGGAGTAAAAGGGGCTGGTTTACCATTACATTACACTTACCTGACACTCTTACCCAAATTAACTTAGATTCATTCCTAGGGCTTCAGTTACAGTCCCTGGAGCAGTGTGGGGTCAGATGCCTTGCTCAATGGCATTTCAGCCATGGGTAGGGCAGGATTTCAACCTGCAACGTTCCAATCCCAAGACCAACCTCCTAACCACTAGTCTAGACCACAGCTTACCAATCTAATGGCTAACTCTGCAGCGGTGTGGAGAGGAGAAAGTAGAGTAGAGTGGAGTAGGGTAGAGTAACTTTATTGATCCCGAACGAAATTAAGGTATCCAGCAGCATACACATAATACACGTTGCAAAAACAGATCAAACATATTGCACACATCTGCATTTATACAACATTCACCGAACTGGAAAAAAAATAGAAAAAAATAATGAGGTGGGTAATGAGGAGGGAGAGCAGAAGGGAAGAGAAGATAGGACAAAAGGAAAAGGAGGACGGGACAAAGGGGGGTACAGGCGTTGGTGGGGATTGGTCATTGTGCTCACACAGTACCAAGTGGAAAACATTACCAAGTGTACCTGTCTCATTACGTATTTCACAAGAGGCAACACTGGGCCAGAGCTACACAGTTTGCTTGTCAGATACACAGTCAGATACACAGATACACATTAAAATGACACACAGACTGAGCCAGAAAGCTGAAATAAATATAAGAGAATGTAACAAAGTTTGACCATATGGAGCTGATGTCTCCACACTGGCTCAGGCCTGCTCAGTGGCATCGCAGCACACAGTGCATACAACAAAATTCAACCTCTGCATTTAGCCCAGTGCTTAATTTGTAAAGTGGGAGGTCCCGGAGCGCAGAGGATGAGGTGCGCTTGCTAACAACGCTGTGCGCGCACACCAAAACTAAACTGCATTGTAATAACACTACTTACATCAAATCAGGACAGATTCAGTACAAATTCATAGCCTGGCTATCGCGACTTGTCAATTCTCTGCGAGCATTGGTCTGGCCAAGCTGTGTTGTAAACCCATTTCTCAGAAGGCGGGCTTAACCCGCCTCTTTCAAATGCCTCTGTTTGCTACTGGACGAAGCTTCAATCAATCACACCCCTCTGCCCTCTGACGTATACCCCAGCAGAAGAAACTGCTTGATCCAAACAAAAAGTAGTAGTAGCCTGTAGTCATATAGAAATGGCGTTAAATGATTTTTGTCGGACTTGTGAGGTTAACATGAGAGTGGCTGGTGTTGGCCATTTAATATTGATATTCGAAAAACGAATCGGTGCGATCAAAGGCGAAATGTCCACAACAACAGCGTCCTCGCAAAGCCCAATGGACTTGGCTACCAGCGGGGCTA
>CM050198.1:6537261-6559761 GCA_027475355.1 Coilia nasus
GTGCCCATTGAGAATCTCTGGCGGGTGCTCAAACTGAATGTTTCCATGGAGAAATCAAATATTTTGTCTAATTTCATAAGGGGGGTAATACTTTTGATCACAACTGTATGCATCTACTGTACCTATGCATCTTTCCAGAAGCAACATAGCGAACCAAAGCATCTGTTCCTACAACAGCTTCTTCTAGCCTGGCAAGCCAGCCCCTTGTACTTCATTTCATTTTGTACAGAGGGTCTGGACCTAGCCTGGTAAACCAGCCCCTCGTACTTTATTTCTGGGTCTGGAGCGGAGGCTGTGAGAAACTATTTCTTCCTGGAGGTGTGGACTCGGCTGAAGTTTAAAACAAGTGCCTCTGCCTTTACCCGATGACAAACATTCCTAGTTAGGAGTGACGTGGTGTACCAACGTATCCCAACGTAAGTGCCTCTGCCTTTACCCAATCGCTAACGCCTGGTAGTCACGTATGCAATTAGCCTAGCTAGGCACTACATTTCAAATGTAGCACATAAGGTCAGTGTCACAGCTAACGAACACACCCTCTGTTCGCTGATTGGATCGGTCTTGCTGGGACTTGCTAAATGACCCTCAAGAGATTACGGTCCAGACCCTCTGTACAAAATGAAATAAAGTACGAGTGGCGGGTTTACCAGGCTAACATGGTGTACCAACATATCCGTTCTTAAAACAGCATGACATGTCGCTAACAGGTGATGACAAAGGACCCAGCGCTCACTGATACCCGTCAGGCGAGACAGAGCATGACAGCGTTGCCGTATGAGACTAAGGCTGGCTCCAAGAACTATCTGCACATTGGCATTGATGCAACAGAGCTGGCTATTGGGGATTCACTCAAAGTCAACCTTAACCTGGGGGGAAGCCCTGGAGTACAGAATCAAGACTTTACTTACCTAGTAGGTGTTTCCGTCTTTCTTTGGTGTGATGCTTCTTTACAAAGACACACACACACACATGCAGACTTCACAGAGAGAGTGTGTGTGTGAGAGAGAGAGAGAGAGAGAGAGATAGAGAGAGAGAGATTGGCACAGTCATATACTGTTTATATTTTTTGTGTGGAGAAATTCTAAAAGATTAATCTTTGTGTGGAAAAATATTTAAAAAAAAATGTATGTGTGTATTTTTTCTTGTTGTGTGTGTGTGTGTTTGTGTGCATATGTGTGTGTGTGTGCATGAATTTCTCTGTCTTCTAGATTCTAAACAAAGGGCAGCTGGTGGATGCTCAGAGGTTTAAGCGGCAGGGCCAGTCTCTGGTGACCTTGACAGTACAGGTGACCAAGGACATGGTCCCCTCCTTCCGCATCGTGGCGTACTACCACGTGGGCCTGTCTGAGGTGGTGTCTGACTCAGTCTGGGTGGATGTGAAAGACACCTGCATGGGCACGGTAAAGACAGCTATATCTTTTTTATTTCCTTCTATGTGTTACAGTACACTTAGCTGGCTTACAGTTATTTAGGTACAGGGTTTCAGTTACAGTCCCTGGAGCAATGTGGGATTAGATGCTTAAAGGCACTTCAGCAGGGGAGCATTGGTTGTTTAGTCCCCCACCCACATCTCTCCTACTCGAACGGGATTTGAACCTGTGACCTTCCGAGCCCACGACCAACTCTCTAACCACTAGGCCACAGCTGCCACATGCGTTTCACTGTCTGCTGACATTTACATTTGTCCATGTAGCAGAGACTTTGACACAAAGTTGTTTTGGGACTTTGAGACATACACTACATTTTCGTTTGAATATGTGTTTTTTGTAGCCTGACAAGCCAGACCACATCAAATGTTGTGGTCTTGCCAAGATGGATAGACCAAGCACAATCTAAGGGGCGGCAACAATGATTGTCTTTAAAACTGCCTCTGCACATAGCTGTGGGCTAGGGGTCACAGAGTTGCAGGTTCCAATCCCACCCTACCCATGGCTAAAATGCCAAGGCATCTAACCCCACACTACTCCAGGGACTGTAACTGAAACCCTGTAAATGACTGTAAGTTGCTCTCGATAAGAGCATTAGCTAAGTGTGATGTAATGCACACGATAGCACTATGACCAGTTTCAGCGAGGAACTTGTTTACCATAGCACTATTCACCTTATTCTGATACGCCAATTTTCAAAGGTGAAAATCTTCCGCGTTGGTTTACAACTTCCGGCCAGCTTGCCACAGCCATAGACATCCTATACATATGTAGCTATAGACATTTGGCTACAGCGAGTCAGCTATGTTGGAAAACCCTGCGAATTTAGATGGATAAGCTAACTTATAAAGACACAAAAACAAGATTATGATTAAGGTCGGATGGAGAGATTGTACTTCGTCAGCCTAGGTTAATGAACTGGGTGATTTAGCTTTGGGCTGAGGCAGGCAGCGATTTGTCAGAAAAAAAGACACAGAAGGGGATTCATGGAAATGGCCATTGTATTTGTAACTTCCCTAGCAGTAGCGGTTCTTGGGAGGGTCGAGGTGGGCCATTGTCCAGGGCGCAATTTCGTGAAGGGTGCTATGCCTTTGGCCTCACGAGCGCTTGAAAAAAAATCATCTAAAAATTTTTTTACAGTATCATATCACTGTGTAGGAAATTGGCAAATTGGCGCCCCCTTTGGCTGCAGACGCCCCTGCTGAAAAGTTCCAGTGCACAGAAGCTGTGTGAGGGCGCGGGGGACAGTTCACCTCTGGGTCTCTCAAATGCAATGCAGAGGTGGGCAATACTCTGCAATTACTGAGCGAAGTCAGTCACACATAAGCTTCCTTCACAATAACGCACCTTTTATTCCTAACATTATATTTACAGGTTTATAATTCCTGCACATCTTTTAATTGTGTGATAGGGCTAATAAAAAAGGGCAATACAAAACGAGTAGGCGGTCACCAAGGTGAATTAGTCTTAACTCCTGGTCGGCAGTGACCGTGTTCAGGGATGGGAAATACAGTATGTTGACTGTCGAGTGACAAACAGAAGGAGATGGACAGAAAAAGGTCAAAGCCATTAGAAGTGTAGAAACGAGCAAAAGATGAAGGTATGCAACTGCTCTCTCTGCATGATCACGTTATCCATGCCATAAATGAAGGGCTAATGTTAATCATGGTATAACTCTTACATTTGTTAGCCTTCTAGTGATGATGCTACGATTGGTATATTCAACAATAATTCAGTCTTAGCTCAACAAACACAAGATCTAATTTCACCATAAGATTTGGCTTTGCAACAAAACGGTTACAAGTTCAGTTATTATTGATTTCCATAATTTGGGTTAACGTTGAGCCCTGTCATTAGCCAACAGAATGTTATTACGGTAGTTTTAACATTTGCAATTTGCTGCAACTCATAGTTTGCATAGTAAACCAGTCATACGTGAACGTGTAACAAGCATACTGTAGAATTCGAGGCAGTAACCAAGGAGCTAATTGTTCCTCCCTAAAAGATAGATTAATATAGCGTCTAATGACAGACATTTGGCATGTAAGTGTCACCAAGTTTTAGTATGTCCGTGATCAGACAATGATGCAGGTGTAGTGGTAAGTAGTGAGCAGACAGACAGAAGGTCAAATTCAACATTTATTACATTTATTTAAATGTTTAAAATGACAACAACAGTGCACTTGTATTAAAAACTCGTATGTTCACAGTCCACAAATCACAGTCACAGTCCCTAAATGTACTAAAAGCACATTCCCTGCAATAACAGAAACGCGATCCCGCCACCAGCCACCAAGGCACAGCAGTTCAGTAGAAGCAGCAAGCGAAGGAGCAATCCAAGCGACCCAGCAGCAAGACACTACTGTGCCAATGTACTGTTGTTCAACCGAAAATACTGAACCAACTGGAATAATGTTTTGACGCCCGTGGTCTCTTCCAGAATAAGGTGAATACCAATGCACCGCCACAGCCCAGTCCTCATCGTGTTAAGCCAGTCTAGCGACTCTGTACAAGGGCAGACTGATGTAATTGGTCCATCCAGTTTTGACAGAAAAGCTGCAGAACTTCAGTGGGTAATGGCTAGACTGTACCCAGGGTAGAAATTGCAAATGCTACCACTACGGTTTAGATTCCTAGGCAATGTCTTTTTTGGGTATAAAGCCCAGGACTGTGGTGTTATTTTCATATCACTGTACCTACTATGTTAAAAAGCTAAAACTAAGTTATAACTTAATCAGATGAATGTCATCTGTAGAATGCCAATCTCATAATCTGATTTCTTCTTCTTCTTCTTCTTCTTCTTCTTTTTCTTCTCTCTGTATCTCTCTTTAGTTAAAAGTGGAGCCCTCTTGTCCTACTGGTGTCTACTTCCCCGGCCAGCCATTCAGTCTGAAGATCACTGGAGACCCCGGGGCTAGAGTTGGTCTGGTGGCGGTGGATAAGGGAGTCTACGTCCTCAACAACAAGCACAGACTCACCCAGACCAAGGTGTCCATATTATGTCCTCCTAGTGCATAGCCAATCAGTATTTGTGTATCATTTGTGGCCAGACTAGGTCTGGTGGCGGTGGGCAAGGGAGTCTACGTACTCAACAACAAGCACAGACTTACCCACACCAAGGTGTCAAAATGTCCTTATAGTGCATATCATGTTTTCCTGAGTATTATCTGTAGGCAAATTTTGAGAAAATTAAACTTGTACTGTGGATAAGTGAGTCCATGTTGACAACAACATGTACAGATTTGCACAGAGCAAGGTATCAATATTTTGCCCTCATAATGCATAGAGAATCAGTATTGGTGTATTATTTGGGGCCGGAGTTATAATGATGTTCCTACACTACCGAGTCTTAAGTCTCTTCTTAGTGCATGTACACATTCAGTATCTATCATCTGGGGTCAAAGTGGGGCAATTGGTTGTGGATAAAGGAGTCTAAGTGCTTAACCTTAAACACCCAGCCAGCGGTGTCCTCACAGTACATATAATATCAGTGTCATTGTATTATAATGCACCAGATTGGGGGTTGTGGGCAGCAGAAATGTATGTGCTGTCTCAGTTACATTTCAGATTAGGAGGCATTCTTTAGTTTGACCCATGATGTAATGGCAGTATGAAGTTTAATCCCTGTTTATTACCCTCATTGTTGACAACACCTAATCACAATCATAAATCACATTGATACGATTCTGTATTATTTGACATTTTTGCATGTATTAATTCTTCGGCCAAATGCAATAACTTAGCTGATCAGCTAGGTGCTGACTCAAAGAGAAATATTCTTTCAGTTCCTTTTTGTGTCATTCAACTCCGGCACTTACTCTTTGCTTTTCTTTTGGTTTGCTTTTTTGTTTAGGTTAAGTTTCTTTATTAGTCTCCATCAAGGAGAATTTGTCTCGGGAATAGGGACACAGCAGCACCATAAAAACACCATAAAAACACACAACACGGGCAAAATAAATAAATAAAAAACAGCATAACGTTAGATACATGAAAGAAAGATTTTCGTTTGTTTATTCGCGTCCCAACACACAGATCTGGGACGTCATTGAGAAGTACGACACGGGCTGCACGGCGGGTAGTGGGAAGAACAGCATGGGTGTGTTCTTCGACGCCGGCCTCCTCTTCCAGTCCAGCACCGCAGGAGGCACAGAATCCCGCCAAGGTAAGAAAAGATGGTTGTGGATACGGGAGCACCACCCCACACCCCACACATGGCCCATCATCTGCCACCACAGCCAGCCCTTCCTACCAAGCCCAACTGCACTTTATCCCACCCCCCATCACCTACTCTACCTCTGCCCTTCATCTGGTAGCCGTTACCCCCAACTGCACTTTATGCACTTTATTCCAGAAAAGGCACCAAAAAACACTCCACCCCTGTGCTACAAAGGTCCATTAACCCTTGAAAAGACACTTTGTTGTTACCTGAATGGCAATGACCAAGTTGTAATGTGTTACTAAAGACTCTGCGTAATGTTGTAATAATGTTATAATGTTGTAGTTACTTTTTTTTTTTTTTTTTTGTAATTCGAAGCGGGTTGTTCCAATTGCGGTTCAGTAACTGCTAAAGGGCTACAGAGGCACGAGTCCTTTTTTCATCAGATATTCACAGCAGAATTAACTCTTAAACCGAATTAACTTGGAGCGATATAAGAAACATCAAAATGGGTTTCCATAAGCAGAACGATTCTAGTGAATTAGCAAATATGTCATAATGCCCCATTTTGTGAAAAAAAAAAAAAAAAGGTCAAAGTAAACTGTCATCAGATATTTGTATTCTCAAGATAAGTCTATACATGTACATTTTGTGCTTGCATTTTGTGCTTGCATATATATATCTTTATTTTTTCCTGTATATTTAACCTATTTCCATTACAAACCCACCTCTGTTGACCAAATTCTAACCTAACTCAGTGTGACAAAAATGCCATTAGACCTTTTCTTTTTTAGTACAACTGAGTAGGGCAGAACACTGCACTGATGCGAGGAACTACACTGTAAAAAAAAGAACAAAGTCCAGTTTACTTGAAAAATTCTTAGAAACCTGTTGCCTCAAATGTGTGAAGTAAATATAATTATTATATTTCAAGTTATGCTTACTGACATAACTTGACTTACATACATGACTTAATGTCCATACATGAAATGGTTACGTTTACTTAACTCATTTGAGACAACGAGTTTCCACCAATTTTTCCACCAAGTAAGCTGACGTTTCTTTTCTTTTTAACAGTGTATTGTAGTTTTCAAGTATGTGGGAAAATTATATCAACACCAGCAACAGCTCAGTGACCAACTTATTCTTGAAACTCCTCTCCACTCCAGAGTCCACGTGTCCCAAGCCAGCTCAGAGAAGACGCAGAGCCATCACCATTCAGGACCTGCACAACTCACTCAGTATGTTCAGAAGCACACCAACACACACACACACACTCACACACACACACACACACACACACACACACACACACACACACACACACACACACACACACACATTATGTCCCTGCTTTATATGCCTTTCTGAATGCTGTACAGTAAGACATGGCATGACCTCATGAATTTTCCCCGATGGGATACTGAAATTCACCTTGACCTTGACCTAATATTGTCATCTGTTTCAAAAACGGTTTGTTTTTGTTTTCCCTTTAAGCTGCTGAATTCACCGGCACAGAACGTCAGTGCTGTGTGGACGGCATGAAAGACAACATCATGGGCTTCACCTGCGAGCGTCGTGCCGAATATATCACGGACGGAGAGAAGTGTGTTCAGGCCTTCCTGCACTGCTGTAAAAAGATGTCCAGTCTGAAGTTGGAATCCAAAGAGGAGCACCTTCTCCTTGCTCGATGTAAGAATTCCCATTGGTACATAGACACTGGGACACATACATGCATAGACCAGCAAATGCATGTTCACATATATGGTATGTGTGTATATAAATCTTCAAATATATGAATTCATTACATGCATACATGTATAATGCATACACTCTAACACACATACTGTATACACACGTGTACACACACATACACACAGCCACAGATAGTAGACAAGGAGACACTCTACAAGTTAATATTATTATTAACATTAATATAATATTAATTAATAAATAATTTTGATGTTAGTTGTAATATTAATGTGTAAAATATAAAATGGAAAATGGAAACGATTTCTTTTGTGACAGGTGAAGAGGACGATGACGCTTACTATATCGAGTCAGACGACATTGTTTCTCGCTCACAGTTTCCTGAGAGCTGGCTCTGGAATGACGAGGACCTGCCTCAGTGTCCATCAAATGACAAATATTGGTGAGAGATGAACACGCGTGCGTACTCACTTACACACTTGCTGTCGTCATGTTCATGTCCTGTGTCTGTTCCTTGTGTATAATTGCTTTGGCAATGCAAATGTTTAACTATTTGTCATGCTTTTGAATGAGTCATGCTGGCTCATTTTCTCAATAACAAATAAAATATACATATATATTTTTTTAATTGAATCTTCTATTTGTAGGGTTTGCATTTATTGTAGTTAACTAAGTAACACATTATCACTATTACTGTTGCAGTTGTTATCATTGCTTTTGACCCTATGTTGTCTTTGACTCTGTCAGCACCACCACATTCATAGAGACTGACGAGAAGTACCTGAAAGACTCAATTACCAGTTGGCAAGTTATGGCCATCAGCATTTCAAAAACCCATGGTATGTCAGCCATCTCACGCCTTCACAGACTTCTTCAGAATTCTCAAAATGCAACTTTAGAAGTCAAAAGACTGCCATAGCCCCTGAGAACTAATGAAGCTTGGAGCTTAAGTCACCTTTCTAGGATCCCAGTTCCAAAGGACTACCAAAACACTTTTTTACTTCTTTGAATGTAGAGAGTTCAGTACACAAATCTTCTTGTTAGAATTCCACCCCAAGTCCTTACTGTTGTAATGGAAACTCCATGGCCAAGTTCTTCAGTTTTGCCATTTGCCATTCTCAAGTTTTTGCCATTTGATTGACACCCTGCTCTGTGTTTTCTCAGGTATCTGTGTAGCAGACCCCTATGAAATGATTGTTCTGAAAAACTTCTTCATTGATCTTAAGCTGCCCTACTCGGCTGTGCGCAAAGAGCAGATTGAAATCAAAGCCATCCTGTATAACTACAATGCCAATAAAATCAAGGTAATGTCTTACTTTGGAGGGTGGAGTCATAGTCACATGGCAGTGAATTAGTTCTCTTCTCTGTGTCACATACTATTTGGATATGGCCTGTGCCAATATTTTCACAAGCCATTGGCTATGAGACATTTTAATGGTTCTTGTAACAACAACAAAAAAACAATACAAAAAACTGTATATTTACACATGTTTACTTGTATTTAACATTCCAAATTTCTAAATGTTATTTACTTAATTAAGATATTAAACAAAGTTAACGAGATAATAAATACAAAAATTCCGATGCACTGCTGACTTTTAAACACCAACTCAAAACCCACCTCTTCAAGACCACATATAAGACTGTACTGTGTGTGTGCGTGTGTGTGTGTGTATTACCTGTAAAGCGTCTGTAAGTGTCAAGACTAGCGCTACATAAAACTTGTGTATAATAATAATAGTAATAATAATAATAATAAGAAGAAGAAGAAGAAGAAGAAGGAGAATTATTATTATTATTATTATTATTATTATTATTATTATTATTATTATTATTATTATATGAATTATAATTTTTGGTTATTTGTTTTGAAAAAAAAAATCTAAAAACTATTATATAAACCAAACTCTCCATCTCCATTTCTCTTCCACAGGTGCGTGTGGAGCTCTTTGAGACTCCTACCGTGTGCAGCATTGCTACCAAGAAGACCAAGTACCGCACCACTATAGAGATGGACCGCATGACGTCACGAGCAGTTCCCTTCGTCATCATCCCCATGGAGCTGGGCAAGCACACCATTGAGGTGAAGGCAGCCGTGTACGACTCACTCCTCAGTGACGGGGTCAAGAAGGACCTGCTAGTGGTGGTAAGTGCATCTTTTGAAGATGTCTGTGAAGATGCTCATTCATCCAGGTCATAGTAGTCAAATGAGCTAAATTGTAAGTTACAGGCCTTGTTATGCACAGCTAAAAAAGGAGTCCAGTTGCTTACAACTTAGCTCCTTTGATCTCTTGAAGACATGGAAACAAACAAAATGAGCCAGTAGAGGGAGGCTTGGGTGGATTGTCAGTTGTGGACATGGGTGGATGACGATTGTGTTGACAGTGATCAGCAGGCCTGCCAATAGGGGGGTACAAAGGGGTTTCTTGCCCTAGGCCCGGGGGGGGGGGGGATTATCTTGTCCCGGTCAGTGGATGAATGAATGGGTGTACAGGAGGATGAATCAATTGATGGGTGGATGTAATTTTGTAATTGTAATTTAATCAGTTACATATTTGTTTGTTTATACAGTCTGAAGGTGTAAGAACTGAAAAATCTGTGGTAAAAGTTGTACTGAACCCAGCAGCTCATGGTGAGTATGCAATAACTTACTAACTGTATCAGCATTGTGATTTTGTATTATATATTGTTCAGTCTGGAAATTTCACACTGTCTTGCCTCACCACATCAGGTGGGCCACAAGTTGAGAAGGTCCAGAGTGAAATCCCAAAGAAACAGGTGCCCAACACCCCGGCCACTACCTGCTTCAAAGTCTCAGGTTGGTGACCCCCCCACCCCATGCCTACTTCACATTTTGAGGTTGGTGACCTCCCCCTCCCCAGCACCCAGTACTTACTTCACAGTCTCAGGTTGGTGCCAACCCCCACCCCCCGTACCTACTTCACAGTCTCAGGTTGGTATCAACCTATGGCATTAACGGTATGAAGTTGTGTCTGCACCTCCACACTTACAGTACTCTGGCAAGGTTGACAACCTCAGCACTGAAGTTGGTCTCTCCCTCCACCATCCTCTTCTTCTTCTTAAAGGCTTTTTAACTGACACCTTCACCTGAGATATATATGTGAGTGCCAGGGACCTGTTTTCTTTTTTAACTAAAATACATAACTGTGCCTTATCAGGGGAGCAGCTCGGCCAGACCATTGAGAAGGCCATCACAGGGGACTCCATGGGCTCCCTGATTGTGCAGCCCACAGGCTGTGGGGAGCAGAACATGATCTACATGACACTCCCACTCACTGCCACCCACTACCTGGACACAACAGTCCAGTGGGAGAAGGTGGGGTTGGAGAAGAGAGCTACAGCCGTCAAATACATCAAAATGGGTGAGTCGGAGTATCAAATACTGTACATCAACATGGGTGAGTCGGAGTATCAAATACTATACAGTACATCAACATGGGTGAGTCGGAGTATCAAATACTGTACATCAACATGGGTGAGTCGGAGTATCAAATACATCAACATGGACGAGTCGGAGTATCAGGTACTATACATCAACATGGATGAGTCAGACTGTCAAATACATCAACATGGGTGAGTCGGAGTATCAAATACTGTACATCAACATGGGTGAGTCGGAGTATCAAATACATCAACATGGGTGAGTCAGAGTGGTAGATGTCAGATGTGTGACATGGGCAAGTCACAGTACTGCATACCTCAACATCAGTAATTTAGAATATCAAATACTTCAACATGGTTGATCTAGAATATCAAATGCTTTGATATGGGTAAGTCATATACCAAATATATCGAATCAGAATATCAATTTATTAGACACCTCAATACGGCAGAGTTAGAGATATTACGTACATCAACATGAGCCAGTTACAGTATCAGATACATTAACGTGTGTTCGTAGTTGACGCAGAATCTTGGACCTCAGGTAGGAGGACAAGATAACTAAGAACATTGTACTGGAAAGGTGCAGAACAACATCTATACAGTTTGTCTAGATTCCCATTCATCCAGGTCATGGTAGTCAAAGTTGTAAGCAACTGGACTTCTTTTTGGAGCTTGAAGACATCACCTTTGATCAGACAGGCTTCTTCAGAACAGTAGAAGCCTTTTTGGAGTTCAAGATGTTTCACCTTTCATCCAAAAAGAACACTAGAAGCCTTTTCGATAAAAGGTGAAACGTCTTCTAGCTCCAAAAGAAGTCCAGTTGCTTACGGCTTAGCTCCTTCGACAACAACTATATACAGTCTGCTCAGTAGAAGAAGATTTCACTGGCTTGGCCATGTGACAAGGATGGACCCTGGCAGGATCCCAAAGGATCCCTAATGAAAAAGATCTAGTAGGAATCCTATAAGATCCCTGTAGCATGTATAATAGTTATATAACACCTCTATGGTGTCCCAGAGTACTGCCACTATCCCTGTATAATACTTACAGTTGTGCTCATAAGTTTACATACCCTGGCAGAATTGATGATTTTTTAACCATTTTTTCAGAGGATATGAATAATAACACAAAAACTGAAGCCATTCATTGTCAAATACCTGTGTTTACTTTTTTAAAATCATAATGGCAACAGAAACTACCTAAATGATTCTCTTAAAAATAGTTAAGAAATCATCAGTTCTGCCAGGGTATGTAACACAACTGTATATTTTTCCTCCATATTGTGTTCCTGTAGTACAATCAAATGTTGCTATAGTTAACTGTCCAAAATACTATTAGATTTTATACTGTCTGTAGAATTCCTGAAATATTTCTGTAATAAATGGTCTCAAAATACTACTACTACTACTACATACTACTAGATTCTTATAGTACTCTATAGTACTTTTTCCTAAGGGATGTCCTTTACAGTCAGCTAACAAATGGAACAAGACCTATAGGAAGACCTCACCTCAGATACACTGGTGTTTGTAAGAGAGATATGAAGTCAATATAAAGTTAATATGAATGACTGGGAGGAAATAGCAGCAGATAGAGTTAGTTGGATGGGGTGTTGTCAAGAAGGGCGTGAAGTCAGCATGGAGACAAAAGAGAAGCCAAAAGACAATTTCGGAAACAGGCTGATGCAACACGACCGGTTACTGCTCGACCTACCTTTCAATGCAGCTGTGGAAAACAGTGTAAATCCAGAATAGGACTGCATAGCCATGAACAGAGCTGCTCTCAACCCTGATGACATACACAAGGAGCAAATCCATCATCGCGTCTGACAGAAGGAGAATTAATTTTGTAGTTAAACCTTCCAGGTTTTGAGGTTTTAGCAAACAATATCAAACAGTTCATAGTCAAAATAAGGAATTACAATGGGAAATCAATAAGCCACGCCATGGATTCCATAATAAAAATCAACATAAGTGGGTTGTGTTTGTGTGTGTATGTTTAACAATATGACACAATATTATATACTTCCACAAGAGCTAATAGTTTCACAGTATGACTTGGTGTATATACGTGTGTTCAAGTGTCAACATTGCATGTCTTGCTATCACTGTTGTAGGTTACCAGCAGGAGCTGGCCTTCCGTAAGCCAGATGGGGCTTTTGCAGTGTGGGCTGACAAACCAGGAAGCGCTTGGTAAGTTGACACAACAGATGACTCAATACGTCATAATGCAATGCAATGCGGATGCAATTTATCTCATGGTTATAATAATTATCTATCTATCTATCTATCTATCTATCTATCTATCGATCTATCGATCGATCTATCTATCTATCTATCTATCTATCTAGGCTGACAGCATACGTGGCTAAGGTCTTTTCCATGGCCAGTGACATCATCAGCGTTGAAGACAAAGTGATCTGTGAGGCTCTTAAGTGGCTGGTGCTAAACTCCCAGCAGCCCGATGGGATCTTCAAGGAGACCTTCGCCGTGTACCATGGAGAGATGGTGGTATGGGAAACTGATCATAATAACAATATATGCACAATATACAGTACTGTGCAATATACAATGCTGTGAAAAAATGCTGTCAACTAGGAAGGCCTTCAAAAATGGAAGTGTTAATCATTTATGTTCATCAATAAACAAAATGCAGTGACTGAACAAAAGAGAAACGTAAATCAAATCAGGATTTGATGTGACCACCCTTTGCCTTTAAAAGAGCATCAATTCTTCTAGGTCTATTGCATAGAGTTTTTGAAGAAACTTGGCTGGTAGCTTCCTCCAAACATTTTGAAGAACTACCACAGATCTTCTGTGGATGTATGCTTCCTGACATATACAACCAATTTGTTGTAATTGGTTGATCATACACCTGACTATAATCCTGCAAAATCCCTGACTTTGTGTGTACCCTGTGTGTGAACTGATGCTGGTTTGAAGGCACCTGCCTAAATCTTTGGACAGTACTGTATCTTTTTAGCCATCCACATGTTTAATGTTAAAACACCCATAAGGCTGAAATGACTTAAGGCATAAGATGGGCATAAGTTGTTTTTTGACAAGTGTTAGGCAGGTGCACACAAAGTCTACACACACAGGGGTACACACAATGTCAGGGATTTTGCAAGATTATAGTCAAGTGTATGATCAACCAATTACAACAAATTGGTTGTATATGTCAGCCAGCATACATTCACAGAAGGTCTGTGGTAGTTCTTAAAGATGTTTAGCGCAAGCTACCAGCCAAGTTCCTTCAAAAACTCTAGTTTTTGTAGAAAAGTAGATCTAGAAAAATTGATGGTGTTTTGAAGACTAAGAATAAAATATTGATTTGATTTAGATTTCTCTTTTGTTCAGTCAATACATTTTATTAATTGATCAACGTAAATAGTTAACACTTCCATTTTTGAAGGCATTCCTAGTTGACAGCATTTTTTTTACACCTGCCTAAAACTTTTGCACATTACATATATATATATATGTGTGTGTGTGTGTGTGTGTGTGTGTGTGTGTGTGTGTGTGTACAATATACTGATGTATAAAGGCAATATGTATAAGCGCATAAAAAGCATAAAAATGGTGTCATGTTTTTGCAGGGTAACGTGAGAGGAAAGGATGCGGATGCCTCCATGACTGCATTCGTGCTGATCGCCATGCAGGAGGGCAGGAGGATGTGTATTGAGAAAGTTGCTGTAGGTCACATAGCTCTTTAAACACTCCCAACACAATAAGGATTTGATAAACCTAGTCAACCTTAAAATCACTCTGCCATCACAATAAGGATTCCATAATCCTAGTCAACTATAAAGTCAAACACTCATTCTTCACAATACGGATTCCATAATCCCAATCAACCATAAAATCAAACACTCTTGCTTCACAATAAGGATTCCATAGGCCTAGTCAACCATAAAATCAAACACTCTTGCTTCACAATAAGGATTCCATAGGCCTAGTCAACCATAAAATCAAACACTCTTGATTCACAATAAGGATTCCATAATCCCAATCAACCATAAAATCAAACACTCTTGCTTCACAATAAGGATTCCATAGGCCTAGTCAACCATAAAATCAAACACTCTCTCTTCAAAATAAGGATTCCATAGGCCTAATCAACCATAAAATCAAGCACTGATTTCTTTTGTCAGATGTGATTAAGGAGTGGCTCCATATGTCTGCTGGTATAATCTACGCATATTTTTTTCTGGTTCATATTATCATTCCTACAGAGTCTTCCAGGCAGCATGGAAAGAGCTACAATATTTTTGCAAGGTCGGCTGAAGACACTGACCAATCCATATGCTGTTGCCATGGTGTCGTATGCCCTTGCTCACGAGGGCAAACTGGACCAGGAGATCCTGTTCAAACATTCTACAGGTGGGCTTGAACATTGTTGCATCATGAGCTAAAGTAATAATAATCCAGGGGAGCTGGTTTGCTGGCCTGGTGGAGGGAAGGCCTGAGAGTGAGACAAGAGTGGATAGTGAGAAGACATTCAGCATTGAGACATTCAGTACTTAAAAGGCAACCAAATGTAGCCTGGTAAACCCGCCCCTCGTACTTCATTTTGTACAGAGGGCCTGGACCGGAATCTCTTGAGGGTCATGTAGTTGGCCCCAGCAAGGTCGATCCAATCAGCGAACAGAGGGTGTGTTCGTTAGCCATGACGTTGACCTTGTGTGCTACATTTGAATTGTAGTGGGTAGGTAGGCTAATTGCATACATGATGACCAGGCGTTAGCAATTGGGTAAAGGCGAGGCACTTGTTTTAAACTTTAGCAGAGTCCACACCTCCAGGAAGAAATCGTTTCTGACGGTGTCTGGTCCAGACCCTCTGTACGAAATGAAATGAAGTACTAGGGGCTGGTTTACCAGGCTAAACCCAATGCAGAGCTAGATCTCAGTCATAAAAGTTCTGATCACAGATGGCCAAACCTAAGCAAATTGGGGGCCGGTCACTGATCCTTGAGGCACTCCACAGGAGGGATTTGTATGCCAGTCACTTGCCATGGATATTTATGTGGATTTCAATGTCAGCCTGGGTTACCCTGATGTGTAAGTGTAAAAACAGCAATATTGCAAACTGCAGAAATGTAGAAAAATAAGTTGTAATCAACCGCATTGAAATATATTTTCATTTTTATATCGAAGCATTTCCCAGTGCCATTTTCGAAAGGTAGTACTATCCCTAGTCTTATGGCAAATGAATCACACCAAGTTGTAATTAATTAATTAATTTATTTATTTATTTATTTATTTTACTTTTAGAGCATACTCACTGGACAGTCGCTGGCAACCATCAGTTCACAATGGAGGCCACAGCGTATGCCCTGCTGGCCCTGGTGAAGGCTGGGGAGTTTGAGAAGGCAGGCCCCATCGTCAACTGGCTCAATAAACAGCAGTTTTATGGGGGAGGCTACGGATCCACACAGGTACAGTGCCGAGTCACCAATAAAAACAATTAGTCTGTTTTCAACTTTCAGAATCAGTTTTATTGGCTAAGTACACTTACGTATACAAGGAATTTGACATTTAGTAGTACACATGTAACACAATACACAATACAATACTATAAATACAACAAACAAATCGAAGTATGTGTACACGTATTGCACAGTAGAGACAACAATATACATACAGGCACCTGATATAGGCAAAGATATACATATTATGATGTACATGGACATAATGTACCAGTGAGATAAATAACCAGTATGACAGTTTTGATAGGAAGAGGAGCCACTGCTTATGGGAGAAGGAAGAGCAGTATGGCAATATACCAGCACTGTTAGCAGACTCCTAGAAGATGCTAGTGTTCAACAATCTCTGCTTTTGTCCCCACTAGTCCACCATCATGGTGTTCCAGGCTGTGGCGGAATACTCTGCCCAGGCCAAGCAGCGGGACATGAACCTTGAGATTGACATCAATGTCTCCGGTCGTTCCAAGCCTACTAAGTGGACCATCACGAAAAGCAATGCCTTCCTAACCCGATCAGACAAGGTGTGAGAGCACAGCTAACCCCCAGAAACCTAAATATATAAAAAAAAGTGCAAACACATTTTTCCCCCTTTTAGATGTTGTTCTAGGAAGCTTCTGATGCAGGAATCAGATTTTTTTTTTTTTTTTTTACTTTTTGGGGGAATGTTGTAAAATTGCAACATTTAGCCTGTAGGGTAGCAGAATTTTAGTGACATCACTCACACTGAACACATGTAAGGAACAGTTAAGGGTTTGTTTGTTGTCACTTTCCTGCTTATAGTACTCAATGTCATGGGATGTGTTTATACGTTTATACATGTTTATACTTTCATCTCTGTAGTGGGTCTGATTTGTATTGAAGTAAAATATTCTACAGAAGTAGTTATGGCACACACCCCATGACATCGAAGCAGCTACAGCACTTTGTGCTAGACCTTAACCTAATCTTAGAGGCCATGCTAGAAACACTGACCAATCAGAACACAGACTCAGCACAAACACACCTATGCCTTAACCCAATCATAAAGGCCATGCTAGAAACACTGACCAATCAAAACACACACTTAGCATGTGGCACACAACCCTGCCATGACATGATACCAACAGTACTTGGCATGAGTTGGCCGGTACTTCAAAGAACTACCAGTTAACAACCTTCATCCATAATCTATCAAATGTTTTCATGTATTACATTTGATGTTTAATATAATATAATATAATATAATATAATATAATATAATATAATATAATATAATATAATATAATATAATATAATATAATATGTGTGCTGCAGATGGACCTGAACCAAAACCTCACAGTAACTGCCAATGGAACTGGACAGGCAATTCTGTCGGTAAGTTTGACTCCTGTAAACATTACATATTTTAGATATTATATATGTATTTTTTAAATTTTTCTATGAGATACATTTCATAAGCATTTCATAAACATCTGAATACACTCCAACCTAATCTCAGAAGATATCCATTGTGAGCAATGTATGCTACGTTAATTGAATATCACAACACTGGGTGGTATTCTTTTGTAGCCAGGCTAGTACAACCAAAGTACGTCCACAGAGTTTTTTTTTTTTTTTTTTGGCTCAGTATTCCGTGCTATGAGTCAACTCTCCTGAAGCTCCAGCTTGCTTCAACCATTTGTCTCAATCAGCCATGATTGGTTGAACGCACACTCAAGGATTTTAAAATCCACCCACCAGGAAGTACATGTAGACTTTGAAGAGTAGCCACTCTCCTCATTGCACAACCATGGGCTAGCAGTTAAGGAATTGGATTTACAGCCTGAAGGTCACAGGTTTAATTCCCAACAGTGACGGGTGGGTGGAGGTTGCGACTGCCCAGCGCTCTCCTCCTCCTACTTTTGACTCTCTTTCCAGGTGATGACTCTGTACTATGCCATGCCCAGTGAAATACAAACAGAATGCAAGATGTTCGATTTAAAGGTGAAGCTGGAAAAACAACACAAAGGTAGGAGCAGTGTCTGGGTTAGCAAAACTAATCTCTGCTAACCAACTCTTTCGCTAGGTGCCTCGTGCTTGTATTTGTGTGTGTGTGGGTAGTTGGGGGGGGTTGCCATGCCTTTGTTTACTCTGTTCCCTTTGCTTGCTTTAGGTAAAGCAGTGTATAATTTGTGTTTCTAGACTCTAGAGTGTCGTGAATACATGCTTCATAGAAAGTGTTAGCTAAAGCCAAGGGCATTAGCCTTGCTATCGCGACTTGTCAATGCTCTGAGAGCATTGGTCTGGCCAAGCTGTGTTGTAAACCCATTTCTCAGAAGGCGGGCTTAACCCGCCTCTTTCAAATGCCTCTGTTTGCTACTGGACGAAGCTTCAACTAATCACACCACTCTGTCCTCTGATGTATACGTAGCGAAAAAAACTGCTTGATCCAAACAAAAAGTAGTAGTAATCTGTAGTCATATAGCAATGGCGTTAAAGGATTTTTGTCGGATTTGTGAGGTGAACATGAGAGTGGCTGGTGTTGGTCATTCAATATTGATATTCGAAAAACGAATCAGTGCGATCAAAGGCGACATGACCACAACAACAGCGTCCGCGCAAAGCCTAATGGACTTGGCTACCAGCGGGGCTAACTAATAAATGAAACTTTTACCGAAGCCGATCGGTATCATTGCAAAAACGCCCTTTCCCGCAACAAATGCTTCAAGGGCTGCCCTTTGCTCTATTTTCAGATAGAACTTCCCTTTGAATTCATCCTAAACAGCAGCTACAGATGCATTGAAATCTTACGGTTGCTCCACGTTCACCATGTAGACAGTGACTGAGATAGATTTATGGTCGCCTAACTACCGCGCCTTTTGAAATGCTCGATTTTCATTGGCCCCCTATCTGAGGACTGAGCAGAAATGGTTTAGATAGGCAGCTTGGCCAGACTCAGGGGCGTCGCCAGACACATTTTACTGGGGCACATGCCCCAGTATATGTCTGTAGTGCCCCAGTATAAATTTCACCAGTAAAAAAAATCACTTTAGACTTTTAGGCATGGCATAATCTACAGAATGCGCACACAGCTACTCAATATGGCAACTCATTGCTACTTTATTCACTCCATACACAATGCACACATGACTACTAAATATGGTAATTTATTCACGCGACTTTGGCTGTGACATAAGGTCCAACAACGATGTTTGAGCGCTGTTTCTTTCCACCTGTCTTACAGGTTAGTACCGGGTAAATTGCCCATCATTGTTGTTTGTTTTCACCTCTGTGTTGCCATTTCCATGTGGATTTAAATGTTACAGCTTTACTTTTTAAGTTTAATGTATGAGGCAGCTGTCATGCAAGCTAGTTCTGGCTGTGAATTGAAGTAGCCTACTGGAGACGTTAGCTGCTGTCTTTTAGCTCACTGGCATATGCCTATTACCATTGTTGATTTATGTAATGGTTAGCCTAGCACTGTGAGCTCCCACACTCGGTTTCTGGAGATTGCTATCTTACATCTACGATGTTTGACGAGCATATCAACATAATCTGATATGATTGTTTAGTTTGAAGCACTAGTTATGTTTTTTATGATAAATAAGTGCTAAAAATGTTTTTGCGCTCATATTAATTGGCTGTGCCCCAGTTGTGCCCCAGTACAGTAATAGGACTAGTGACGCCCCTGGCCAGACTGACTTGCTCGCGAAATGTAAATGCAGCGTCACAGGCAGTATGGGCACACCCAGGCTAAGGGGCGTAGATTTGATTTGAATTGGTGGGGACCTTTTAATCACCCCCCTCCTTTTAATCACTTTTTTTTTTGCATGTTATGAATAGGTGCTACAGACGATTTTAGCCTGCTTTAGGCATGCTGGGTGCCAAACCCGATTTGTCATTAACATTGTTATGGGACTCATTTCAGTGGCAATCTTGACTTTGTGACTTACAGGTTTCTTTGAAAAGTATCTCCTTATGTCCACCTTCCTTTTAGCTGATATCGCTCACCACTCGCCACTTTACTTGCCACTCGCTTTGGACAAGTCTGCTTCTAGTTTTGGCGCTGCCAACACCAAACCGAGTCTCACGTGAAAGCAGGGCACAGCTACTCACATTGACCATATGTGTTAGGACTTCAGTAGAGAACTTAATCTAACCAGCGGCGCAAGTTGATGAGACGGTTATGTATTTATTTTGAGGGGCTCAAATTATTGGTGGTGACAAATCAATGAGTGCTGGATATTGGTGGGGACGCATCACCTCCGTCCATGCCAATTCTACGCCCTTGGCTAAAGCTTTATGTCCTGCTCATTCCACAGTTACCTACCAGAGTCTCGTGGATACAATCTTCATAGAAAGTGTTAGATAAAGCTCTATGTCCTGCTCATTCCACAGTTACCTACCAGGGTGCCAGTGAATCCTACTTGCTGACCATCGATGTGCTGTAAGTTCATGTACCAATTAGAATGTCTTACTCTCTTAACTTCACCGAAAGTGAAACTGAATGTGCTGAGCTAATCCATTACCCGCATCCACAGAAGTGCAGTTTAACACTGATGTTTTCTCCAGTGTTGTACTCTGAGCGTTTTTTTGTCAGCACCGCTATTCAAGCTTTAAACGAGTGTCTGTTATGTAAAGCACATATGTACTGTAGAAGTACTTTTTACCATTTTTAAGCACTCCTGGAAATAAATACGTGTTTAGGGAGAGTGTATTCCTGATTTCTTCCTGTTAATATCAGTTATGATAGTCACAGCATCACCGCTAGTCAGTGTTAAAGCATATGCACAGACTATTTGGTTATATCATTACTCTGCTACTTCACACAGTGAGGTTAGAAAAATATACTGTCTTGTGTGTGATGTTGACTAAACAGATATAGCAGGACACACAGCACACACCTCTGCCTGCAGTCAAACATATGTACAGCACATACATAATTTCTCGTTCTTTAAATAATTACTTGTGAACTTGGCAACTGAAGCGCAAAGAGTAGGCGAAACAAGAAAATGGTGTGTAATGCACGATTATTATTTCAACCTCAAGTTTGGTTTGGATATTGGCTAATTACGTATCTGTAACAGTCTAGGAGTGTAACATTATCAACACCTCTCAGGTATCTTTCAAAAGATCGTCTGGCTACTATGTCCATCCTGGATATCGGACTGCTGACTGGGTTCAGTGTGGATGAAACTGACCTCGTCGAAGTAAGTGACCATAATCACATGGTATATTAAGTTATGTTTAAGTTTTTTACTTAAATGCAAAACAGAAAATTATTTTGAAAGTACAGTGGAGATTACGGTCCTTCTTTTTCTTAGGGGTGAAACAGTCTAAACACTGACTGTCTTTTTTTTCTCTCTTAACTGTAGCTGTCCACAGGTAAAGAGAGGTATATCCAGAAATTCGAGATGGACAAGATGCTTTCAGACAGAGGCTCTCTTATTATCTACCTGGATAAGGTATGCCACCAAGACATCTCTGTAAAGATCTTGGCATCTTCATGCATGTATGTATGCATTTTCAATGTACACATATTATTGTTACACTTACGCAGAGCGAGTTATTTACAGGGTTTCAGTTACGGTCCCTGGAGCAGTGTGGAGTTAGATACCTTGCTCAAGGTCAAATTAGCCTTGGGTAGGGTAGGATTCAAACCTGCAACTCTCTGATCCAAAGACCAACTCCCTAACCACTACACCACAGCTGCCCACACATATTGTATTGTGTTGTATTGTTTGCGAACTCCGGCCAAGGGCTGCTGGTTTGGTTAATTTGCTTTTCATGGAATGATGTAAAAAATATAGGAGAGAGTTTGGGCAAAAATGTGGGCTTCATTTGCACCCAACAATAGAACTATACAGAGGAAAAAATGTGTTTAATACTGGTAGTGAAAATTGTTATTTGATTTCAATGGAACTGAGTTAGCTGTAAAAAGAAGTAGACAATCTAACCACTTTCTCTCTCTGCCTCTCTTTGTCTGTCTCTCTCTCTCTTTCCTGCTCTCTTTCTCTCTCTCGTTGTCTGTCTTTCTGTGTGTGTCTCTCTCTCTCGCTTTGTATGTCTGTATTTCTCTCTCTCTCTCTATCTCTGTCTTTCTCTCTCTCTCTCTCTATCTATCTGTCTCTCCCTTAGATCTCCAACAAAAGAGCAGATACAATCGCTTTCAGGATGCACAACATGATGAATGTGGGTCTTCTTCAGCCTGGGGCCATTACTGTGTATGAATATCTTGACATGGGTAAGGAAAACACATGAGAGAGAGAGAGAGAGAGAGAGAGAGAGAGAGAGAGAGAGAGAGAGAGAGAGAGAGAGAGAGAGAGAGAGAGAGACAGCAAGACAGAGCCAGACATACA
>CM050198.1:6564761-6569761 GCA_027475355.1 Coilia nasus
AATGCTCCCCAAGCGCGTCCGGTCCAGACCCTCTGCACGAAATGAAATGAAGTACGAGGGGCGGGTTTACCAGGCTAGGTGAAGATAGTCTAGTGGGGGGAAATTTAGTATAGGCTTTGTGTGGACTGGTAGGCCCGCCGCTGCACTCGGCGTGCCCTTACATTGCGTGTATACTGTAATGAACCGCAGCCTCCGCTGACCCTAATTTGAACTATTGGAATTGCTACTGTGGGACTCTTTATTGCTCGTGCTGCCTATCGCTAGTTGCTGCTGGACTTTTGATTGCCCGAGCCAGGATTGCCCTCGTGCTGAATCCTTCCGGAGTCGCAGCCCACGGACCATCAGACCCCAGGGGTGGGTCTTGGGGAGAGACAGGGAAGTTGTGTTTTTAAATCTGGTGTGCGTGTGTGTGTGTGTGTGAGAGCGTCTTGAGTGAGTGTGTCTCCTTTGTGGGAAAGTCGTGCATGTGCAATACTGTCGGGGGATGAAGAGGGCTGGGGAATTCTTTATGCCGTGTTAAGCACTTGAGTGGGTTGCTTGTTGTGTTTGGTTATCCAAATCATTTTGCCGTGTTGCTTTGATGCCCTATTTATTACCTTGTTGTGCTTTGAGATATCTGAATGAACAGTTTGCCATGTTGCGGTGATTGCTTTATACTATTTTGGTTTTGCTGTATCGCACTTGTGTGGGAGTTTCCCTACTCCTCGGTATTCCTCCTATGCGTGTTTGTGCCATGACCCCAGGCTATGCCCTATGTAGGTACAATCACAAAGAGACTACACTACCCAGGGTTCCCCTGGCCACACCTCAGGTGATAAGCCCTTCTCACATTTCACACCCTTCCTTCAAAACCCCTGGCGGGCTACAGCTCCTTTTCTCTGTCGGTGGATCCTCGGGCCACACAGACGTAAAGAGAGGCACCCTCTCTCTCTGTCTCGCTGCCCAGGCAAATGGCAGCAGACCTAAAGAGACACTCTCCCTCTACTGCGGGGCCATCGGGCCTAACAAAGGAACTCGTCAACATGCGCAGCTAAGTAGACAACAGTGGACCAGAAGGTCAGAAGTACTTTAACTCGAGTACGTTTTACTGGAAAGGCGACCGGATTCCCTTCCCCCAGTTCTATAGCCGCGATTACAGGGCGACCGGATTCCCCTTTCAGGCTACATTTGTTGAGTTTGATGAAACGAACTACTCCTAATCCACAGGATTCCCAGCATGACGCTGAGGGAGTACAGTTTCTGTAAATGTCTAATGCGCGACGAACCATAGTAGGAAACCTCTTAATCGAGCACTCGGTTCCCAGCTATAAGCTGAGAGAGAATTCTCCTACGGCAGTCAGAAGGACTCATCTTCACTCGGATCACCGCCGATCAACAACTGAACAGTGGCGACGACCTCGCCACGGATCCTCCAACACCCAAGGGAGGACTGGAGCAACTCCACCCGAGACAAAGGACATGCTCAAGCAACATTTGCGTAAGGCACTTGGGCATACTTAGAATATTGCTTAGCACAGCAAGAATGTTTAAACTTATGTCTGATGTAAACATGCACACTGTTTTCATATAGACTTTGAGTTGACCATTTGTTATGTTCTTTTATTTGCTACTTTGATAGACAGATCATGCATGCTCTCTCTCTCTCCCCTTCTTACTAACCCTGATCTAATGCCCTGCAATGTGGGCAATGACCCCTCCTCCTCTTCTCTTTCTCTCTCACTCACACACACACACCACCTTGTTGCCTTGCATAGACACACACACATCACTACCTGTAGGATTAGTTCACACCTGTAGTTTGTTAGTTAATAAACTATACCTTTTGAAATAAACTGTGTCTTGTCTGTTACTGCAACAAATACTCTGAGAGCCACTGCCAAGAAAGATCCTCACTCACCTTCAAGACTGATTGTAATGAGACTGATATGAGACTGATCAACTAAGACCAATTAATTATTATAACTCAATTTATTTGTAGGGTGCGCTACGTAAAAGTGGTTATCCCTACACCTATTTTTATTTGCCGTGAAATAATTAAAGTATGAAATAAAGTATCTCATCGAATTCTATACTGGTGGTGTGTTCTGATTCCTCTGGGTGTTGGCCCTAAAACGGGTAGATATTACAGTACTAATCGCTAATTAATTAGCAATTAGTAATTAGCAGACATGTACTATACTTTCATTCTTGCACTTCAATTTTTATATTTGTAATATTCATGGAGATGCACCTGTATTATTTAAAGAGGAAAGGACATTGTGTTCTTGTCCTGCACGCTTAGGCCTCATTTCCACCAAACACTCTGCGTGTTCAGCGCGTGCCCGTGTTCTGTCCGTATTCATTTAGAATGCACGTTAGCAGATTAGAGTGTTTCCACTGCAAGCGTGCTCTGAGCGTATTCTGTCCGTGGAATACGCTCAGAATATGGACTGCAGCTAGAAAATAGAAACCAAGTCTATTTTTCTGCGTGTGTTCTGCGCGTATTCAGCCAAAATTCCATTATAAGCTATAGGCACAGATATATAATTCATGACAACTGTGCTATCAATGCATGTATTGACACAGGGAATACCTCAAAAACCTCGCGACTACCTGTAAAATGTTACCACTCGTTACCACAAGCTATCAATATTGGCCTTATCATATCAGATCTGCGCTATAAGGACATTGACTAGCCTACATAAACACAGAAACTGAAATACCTGTGAAGTTGTCACGCTGTCCAGTCAAACATGCTGTAGGTATAATAGTAGTGGAGCTTTTAGGTTCATAATAGGAAGAAGCAAGATATTCTTCGGAGTATTCTCAATACAAGAAGAGCCTCAACCGGTCTTCTGTCGACCACTCGAGCTATAAAAATAATAACCTCGTTCTTGTCATTCAGTGTTTCCTATTTGGTTTCATAAATCTAAGGTCAATAAGCCACTGGGCAAAACTGAGGTCCATAAGTCACTACATTTAATAAATACATTCATTTGTCTGATGTAGGAACAAGTGACTGTTGCCAAAGAGGCAGAGTTTATCATAACTTTATGGAAGGGGTTAAAAATGAGTTAGCTTTTTTTGTACCAGGAGTGAATAAAGGCTTTGACAACAATCAGCCTACATGATTTAGAACAATGTCAAATATACCGTTCATCTTATCGAAGTGCCAAGTTGTACTATTTGTGCAGTTATGCTTTCTAAACAACGTTTACCATAAGGAAATAAAACCAGAGAAACACATATAGTGTTTACTAAAGTCAGAGATGGAAACGTGGCTATGTGCATATAAGACATTGGCCAAGTGCATTTAAAGACGGGTCTGGCTGCTGAATTCCCGCTCACGTGCTGAATATGCAGAGATGTCCGGTGGAAATGGTCATATGCTCAGAATACGCCAATGCGCTGTACACGGCTACACGCTATACACGGTCAAGTCAGTGGAAATGAGCCCTTACAGGAGGGAAAAACACACACACACATATTCACAAGAAGGGTATCTCAGTTTTATTATTTTAATTAAGGACTTTCTTAAAGGTTCTTAAAAATAGGCATGTAGTTATTGCATTCAGAGATGGTGAATTCAGCCAGTGTGAAACCATTACAAGGTACCTGTCACCTCCCACACCACTTACCACAATCATTAACTTTGGTGCACATTAGCTTAGTCGACAGCAAACTAAAACACACACACAAACACACAATCACAGACACACACACACACACACACACACACACACACACACACACACACACAGAGCATTGTGAACAGGTATATTGAAACATACTGTAGTAAAACATAGTTAGAAAATGCAACAAAGTGAAAAGCAAGAAACTACACAGAACAGGCAAATATGCTACAGTGCACATCCAAAGTTCATGATCTCCTGGGCAAGGCCTGTGATGGCAGCGTAGGCATCAGCATACTCCGCAGATTGAGACTCCAACTCAGTCGGCCAGTACTCCAGCCAGGTGGTATGGCCCAGCAGGTACCAGAAGCTGTACACACACACACACACACACACGTGCACGCACACACACACACACACACATGCACGCACACACACGTGTATGGACACACACACACCACACACACACACACACACACACACACACACACACATTATCTTGGAGGCTTAAGCTCGGAGTTTGTTTTCTTCCTCACATATATCCAAAATGCAATTTACTTTAGTTATCAATCAGTATGTCTGTCTGTCTGCCTGTCTGTCTGTCTGTCTGTCTGTCTGTCTGTCTGTCTGTCTGTCTGTCTGTCTGTCTGTCTGTCTGTCTGTGGGTCTGTCTGTGGGGCTGTGCATCGGGTACTACCTTACTGGGTATCATGACCTATGTATTTAGCATGATAAAATCAACTTGAATAACAAAACTACTTAAACCATGCAGCCGGATGGACTAATAAAGACAGCACTGAAAACACTGCTAAAGAACCGGGTAGTTTTTGGGAGTGTTTGTGGTTAAAAAAAAAGTGGTATCGTGGTATGACTAAGACATCTGGCGTTCAATAATATCCCAAAACAGGAATTCCATTTTTTTTTCCAAATAAAAAAGTTGACACATCGTCAAAATGTTTGTTTGGCGCTTCCTAACTTTTTTTAAATTGCGCTTTACAAGATCCACATGTAAGCATCCATTTTCTAATGGATAATGGCTAATTCCTGATCCTGACTCATTACCGCCCTCTGCTGCACAGTGACGGGAGTGAAACGGAAGGTTGTGTCCCCCTCACCTGCCCTCAATCTGCATCACGTCCTGCCGGTGGCCCATGATCAGGTAGGTCTTCCCCTGCTGCAGACCCCACTTTTTCCCTGCAGTTAGGATGGGCTATGAACTCACGAGTCTGGCCCTCCACACCAAAGTCAGAACCTGAAGAGAGAGAGAGAGAGAGAGAGAAATAGAGGGAGAGAGACAGAGAGGGAGAGAGAGAGAGAGACAGAGAGAGAGAGAGAGAGAGAGAGAGAGAGAGAGAGAGAGAGAGAGAGAGAGAGAGAAATAGAGGGAGA
>CM050198.1:6574761-6597261 GCA_027475355.1 Coilia nasus
AGATTGTATCCACGAGACTCTGGTAGGTAACTGTGGAATGAGCAGGACATAGAGCTCTAGCCAAGGGCGTAGAATTGGCATGGACGGAGGTGATGCGTCCCCACCAATATCCAGCACTCATTGATTTGTCCCCACCAATAATTTGAGCCCCTCAAAATAAATACATAACATAAAATGATCTGTCAACGTCTCATCAACTTGCGCCGCTGGTTAGATTAAGTTCTCTACTGAAGTCCTAACACATATGGTCAATGTGAGTAGCTGTGCCCTGCTTTCACGTGAGTCTCGGTTTGGTGTTGGCAGCGCCAAAACTAGAAGCAGACTTGTCCAAAGCGAGTGGCAAGTAAAATGGTGAGTGGTGAGCGATAGCAGCTAAAAAGAAGGTGGACATAAGGAGATATTTTTAAAAGAAACCTGTAAGTCACAAAGTCAAGATTGCCACTGAAATGAGTACCATAACAATGTTAATGACAACTAGGCTTTGGCACACAGCATGCCTACAGCAGGCTAAATTCGTCTGTAGCAGCTATTCATAACATGCACAACAAAAATGTCAACTGTCCGTTTTCTTACGGATATTATTAGCCTACAGTGGCTGTTAAATTGATATGTTTAACGTTAGAACTTTGGTGACACTGTAGCTTTATTCTAATGGTAACATTGCTGAATTTACAGTGCAGATGGCACAAATTGTTTAGAAAATGCACTAACTGTACAAACGTTATTGATGATTTCAAGGTTATTCAGTGCTCCATCTACTTTTATTGTTGCTTATGTATGAGATCTGTTTCATTTGCACAATGGTTGAATTAAACTGAAATGTAAACTACGTATTTCTCAGTGATTGGTTTAACAGTAATTCAACATTCTATGTACTATGTAAAAGTTCCCCACCAATGTCGAGAGCAAATCTACGCCCCTGGCTTTAGCTAACACTTTCTATGAAGCTTGTATTCACGAGACTCTAGAAACACATTCATAAAGGCTTATGATGCATTTATAAAGTATTGAAAGTATTTGGAACTGCGTACATGCAAGGGCCCGCATTAACGGAGCACTGCGTCATTACGTCATTTTGTTACTGTGTTTGTCTACTCCGGTGCCACTGGACTGCAAGAAATGTTGTCTTGTGGTGACTTTGCCAAACTGTAAAGCACTTTGAGCTGCATCTTGTATGTATGAATTGTGCTATATAAGTAAAGATTATTATTATTATTATTATTATTATTATTACACATACTTGTAATTGTAATGCTATGTCATAACCCCTACTCCAGCTTTAAATGACATAGTGCAATTTTGGTTATAAAGCTTTACCAACCATATAAGTGCTGTCATACGCATGTTTAAATAGTTATGAATACTAATTTCAACCATAATTAAGCTTTATAAAAACATTAGACCCCTTTATGGATGTGTTTATAGAGTCTTATGAATACAAGTTTCACAGAAAGTGTTACTGAGCTTTAAAGCAACACAAAGTAATTTTTGATCTTCGGTCACCCTGCAGGTTGAAAGCGGAATTGTCTCTCACAGAGAACTACAGAGATACACTCTGCTCCTCCAAACTTACTTAGTGTGATTATAGCCCATGGAAGGCGGCTAAGCAAATTCAGAAGTGCCTTTCACCCTGTTACAAGTTGATGAACCACTGAAACGATTTTAGAAACATTATTTTAAGGCAAAAAAATTACGAAGTGTTGCTTTAAGAAAGGCTTTTTCAAACCAGTGCTCACTGCAAAAAACGTTACAAAACCAAAGCTTTCGTGCCGCCCCCGCAGCACTTGTCCACTGTCAGTGGAGAGTGTCACATGACCACAGGTGATTCCAATACATCCTTAGACCTGGGGCGAGTTGAAGATGCATGAAAGATAGCAACACGGTTAACTGAACAGAAACATAGGTGCGCTGAACACCCTGATGTGTGACGCAAGTCGCGAAACTATGGCAGCTGAGAGGGCGATTCTTTGTGCCGTTCTGGCAGAGGAAATCACTGAAGACGACCATACAATGTTGAACACAAGTTGTCGCAGATTGGACAAGTGGTCGAACATTCCTACCAAACGGGAGCAAACAACCCCGAAAGCATGTTGCAGAACGTTGCACTACATTGCGGCCAAACGAGGCACCTAGCGAAAGAGTTGGTTAGCAGAGAGTTTAGTTAGTTAGTTAGTTTAGTTGGTTAGTTTTGCTAACCCAGACACTGCTCCTACCTTTGGCTTGTTTTTCCAGCTTCACGTTTAAATCGAACATCTTGCATTCTGTTTGTATTTCACTGGGCATGGCATAGTACAGAGTCATCACCTGGAAAGAGAGTCAAAAGTATTAGCCCCGGTGGACCAGACTCCTTCACTTGAGCTGGGCAGTCGCTCCCCCCACCCACCCGTCACTGTCTGGAATTAAACCTGTGACCTTCAGGCTGTAAATCCAATTCCTTAACTGCTAGCCCATGGCTGTGCAACAAGGAGAGTGGCTACTCTTCAAAGTCCTACATGTACTTCCTGGTGGGTGGATTTTAAAATCCTTGAGTGTGCGTTCAACCAATCATGGCTGATTGAGACAAATGGTTGAAGCAAGCTGGAGGTTCAGGAGAGTTGACTCATAGCACGGAGTTCTGAGCCAAAAGAATAAATACTCTGTGGACGTACTACGGTTGTACTAGCCTGGCTACAAAAGAATACCACCCAATGTTGTAATATTCAATTAACGTAGCATACATTGCTCACAATGGACATCTTCTGAGATTACATTGGAGTATATTCAGATGTTTATGAAATGCTTATGAAATGTATCTCATAGAAAAATGTAAAAAACACATATATAATATCTAAAATATGTAATGTTTACAGGAGTCAAACTTACCGACAGAACTGCCTGTCCAGTTCCAGTGGCAGTTACTGTGAGGTTTTGGTTCAGGTCCATCTGCAGCACACATATTATATTATATTATATTATATTATATTATATTATATTATATTATATTATATTATATTAAACAACAAATGTAATACATGAAAACATTTGATAGATTATGGATGAAGGTTGTTAACTGGTAGTTCTTTGAAGTACCGGCCAACTCATGCCAAGTACTGTTGGTATCATGTCATGGCAGGGTTGTGTGCCACATGCTAAGTGTGTGTTTTGATTAGTCAGTGTTTCTAGCATGGCCTTTATGATTGGGTTAAGGCATAGGTGTGTTTGTGCTGAGTCTGTGTTCTGATTGGTCAGTGTTTCTAGCATGGCCTCTAAGATTAGGTTAAGGTCTAGCACAAAGTGCTGTAGCTGCTTCGATGTCATGGGGTGTGTGCCATAACTACCTCTGTAGAATATTTTACTTCAATACAAATCAGACCCACTACAGAGATGAAAGTATAAACACGTATAAACGTATAAACACATCCCATGACATTGAGTACTATAAGCAGGAAAGTGACAACAAACAAACCCTTAACTGTTCCTTACATGTGTTCAGTGTGAGGGATATCACTAAAATTCTGCTACCCTACAGGCCCAATGTTGCAATTTTACAACATTCCCCCAAAAAGTTACTAAAATAAAAAAAATAAAAAAAGAAATCTGATTTCTTCATCAGAAGCTTCCTAGAACAACATTTAAAAGGTGCAAACATGTTTTTGCACTTTATTTTCTATATTTAGGTTTCTGGGGGTTAGCAGTGCTCTCACACCTTGTCTGATCGGGTTAGGAAGGCATTGCTTTTCGTGATGGTCCACTTAGTAGGCTTGGAACGACCGGAGACATTGATGTCAATCTCAAGGTTCATGTCCCGCTGCTTGGCCTGGGCAGAGTATTCCGCCACAGCCTGGAACACCATGATGGTGGACTAGTGGGGACAAAAGCAGAGATTGTTGAACACTAGGGTCTTCTAGGAGTCTGCTAACAGTGCTGGTATATTGTCATACTGCTCTTCCTTCTCCCATAAGCAATGGCTCCTGTTCCTATCAAAACTGTCATACTGGTTATTTATCTCACTGGTACATTATGTCCATGTACATCATAATATGTATATCTTTGCCTATATCAGGTGCCTGTATGTATATTGTTGTCTCTACTGTGCAATACGTGTACACATACTTCGATTTGTTTGTTGTATTTATAGTATTGTATTGTGTATTGTGTTACATGTGTACTACTAAATGTCAAATTTCTTGTATACGTAAGTGTACTTAGCCAATAAAACTGATTCTGAAAGTTGAAAACAGACTAATTGTTTTTATTGGTGACTCGGCACTGTACCTGTGTGGATCCGTAGCCTCCCCCATAAAACTGCTGTTTATTGAGCCAGCTGACGATGGGGCCTGCCTTCTCAAACTCCCCAGCCTTCACCAGGGCCAGCAGGGCATACGCTGTGGCCTCCATTGTGAACTGATGGTTGCCAGCGACTGTCCAGTGAGTATACTCTAAAAGTAAAATAAATAAATAAATAAATAAATAAATAAATAAATAAATTAATTAATTAATTAATTACAACTTGGTGTGATTCATTTGCCATAAGACTAGGGATAGTACTACCTTTCGAAAATGGCACTGGGAAATGCTTCGATATAAAAATGAAAATATATTTCAATGCGGTTGATTACAACTTATTTTTTTACATTTCTGTAGTTTGCAATATTGCTGTTTTTACACTTACACATCAGGGTAACCCAGGCTGACATTGAAATCCACATAAATATCCATGGCAAGTGACTGGCATACAAATCCCTCCTGTGGAGTGCCTCAAGGCTCAGTGACCGGCCCCCGATTTGCTTAGGTTTGGCCATCTGTGATCAGAACTTTTATGACTGAGATCTAGCTCTGCATTGGGTTTAGCCTGGTAAACCAGCCCCTAGTACTTCATTTCATTTCGTACAGAGGGTCTGGACCAGACACCGTCAGAAACGATTTCTTCCTGGAGGTGTGGACTCTGCTAAAGTTTAAAACAAGTGCCTCGCCTTTACCCAATTGCTAACGCCTGGTCATCATGTATGCAATTAGCCTACCGACAGTACCCACTACAATTCAAATGTAGCACACAAGGTCAACATCATGACTAACGAACACACCCTCTTTTCGCTGATTGGATCGACCTTGCTGGGGCCAACTACATGACCCTCAAGAGATTCCGGTCCAGGCCCTCTGTACAAAATGAAGTACGAGGGGCGGGTTTACCAGGCTACATTTGGTTGCCTTTTAAGTACTGAATGTCTCAATGCTGAATGTCTTCTCACTATTCACTCTTGTCTCACTCTCAGGCCTTCCCTCCACCAGCCCAGCAAACCAGCTCCCCTGGATTATTATTACTTTAGCTCATGATCCAACAATGTTCAAGCCCACCTGTAGAATGTTTGAACAGGATCTCCTGGTCCAGTTTGCCCTCGTGAGCAAGGGCATACGACACCATGGCAACAGCATATGGATTGGTCAGTGTCTTCAGCCGACCTTGCAAAAATATTGTAGCTCTTTCCATGCTGCCTGGAAGACTCTGTAGGAATGATAATATGAACCAGAAAAAAATATGCGTAGATTATACCAGCAGACATATGGAGCCACTCTTTAATCACATCTGACAAAAGAAATCAGTGCTTGATTTTATGGTTGACTAGGCCTATGGAATCCTTATTTTGAAGAGAGAGTGTTTGATTTTATGGTTGACTAGGCCTATGGAATCCTTATTGTGAAGCAAGAGTGTTTGATTTTATGGTTGATTGGGGTTATGGAATCCTTATTGTGAAGAGAGAGTGTTTGACTTTATAGTTGACTAGGATTATGGAATCCTTATTGTGAAGAGAGAGTGTTTGACTTTATAGTTGACTAGGATTATGGAATCCTTATTGTGATGGCAGAGTGATTTTAAGATTGACTAGGTTTATCGAATCCTTATTGTGAAGCAAGAGTGTTTGATTTTATGGTTGATTGGGATTATGGAATCCTTATTGTGAAGAGAGAGTGTTTGATTTTATGGTTGACTAGGCCTATGGAATCCTTATTGTGAAGCAAGAGTGTTTGATTTTATGGTTGATTGGGATTATGGAATCCTTATTGTGAAGAGAGAGTGTTTGACTTTATAGTTGACTAGGATTATGGAATCCTTATTGTGATGGCAGAGTGATTTTAAGATTGACTAGGTTTATCGAATCCTTATTGTGTTGGGAGTGTTTAAAGATTGACTAGGTTTATCGAATCCATATTGTGTTGGGAGTGTTTAAAGATTGACTAGGTTTATCGAATCCATATTGTGTTGGGAGTGTTTAAAGATTGACTAGGTTTATCGAATCCTTATTGTGTTGGGAGTGTTTAAAGATTGACTAGGTTTATCGAATCCTTATTGTGTTGGGAGTGTTTAAAGATTGACTAGGTTTATCGAATCCTTATTGTGTTGGGAGTGTTTAAAGAGCTATGTGACCTACAGCAACTTTCTCAATGCACATCCTCCTGCCCTCCTGCATGGCGATCAGCACGAATGCAGTCATGGAGGCATCCGCATCCTTTCCTCTCACGTTACCCTGCAAAAACATGACACCATTTTTATGCTTTTTATGCGCTTATACATATTGCCTGTATACATCAGTATATTGTACACACACACACACACACACACACACACACACACACACACACACACACACATATATATATATATATATATATATATATATATATATATATATATATATATATATATGTATGTATGTAATGTGCAAAAGTTTTAGGCAGGTGTGAAAAAATGCTGTCAACTAGGAATGCCTTCAAAAATGGAAGTGTTAACTATTTACGTTGATCAATTAATAAAATGCATTGACTGAACAAAAGAGAAATCTAAATCAAATCAATATTTGGTGTGACCACCCTTTGTCTTCAAAACACCATACATTTTTCTATATCTACTTTTCCTACAAAAACTAGAGTTTTTTAAGGAACTTGGCTGGTAGCTTGCGCCAAATATCTTTAAGAACTACCACAGATCTTCTGTGAATGTATGCTTGCTGACATATACAACCAATTTGGTGTAATTGGTTGATCATACACTTGCCTATAATCCTGCAAAATCCCTGACATTGTGTGTACCCCTGTGTGTGTACACTTTGTGTGCACCTGCCGAACACTTGTCAAAAACAACTTATGCCCATCTTATGCCTTAAGTCCTTTCAGCCTTATGGGTGGTTTAACATTAAACATGTGGATGGCTAAAAAGATACAGTACTGTCCAAAGATTTAGGCAGGTGCCTAAAACCAGCATCAGTTCACACACAGAGGTACACACAAAGTCAGGGCTTTTGCACGATTATAGTCAGGTGTATGATCAACCAATTACACCATTTTGGTTGTATATGTCAGGAAGCATACATCCACAGAAGATCTGTGGTAGATCTTCAAAATGTTTGGCGCAAGCTACCAGCCAAGTTCCTTCAAAAACTCTATGTAATAGACCTAGAAGAATCGATGCTCTTTTAAAGGCAAAGGGTGGTCACATCAAATATTGATTTGATTGAGGTTTCTCTTTTGTTCAGTCACTGCATTTTGTTAATTCATGAACATAAATGATTAACACTTCCATTTTTGAAGGCATTCCTAGTTGACAGCATTTTTTCACACCTGCCTAAGATTTTTGCACAGTACTGTATATTGTACATACTGTATATTGTTATTATGATCAGTTTCCCATACCACCATCTCTCCATGGTACACGTTGAAGGTCTCCTTGAAGATCCCATCGGGCTGCTGGGAGTTCAGCACCAGCCACTTAAGAGCCTCACAGATCACTTTGTCTTCAACGCTGATGATGTCACTGGCCATGGAAAAGACCTTAGCCACATATGCTGTCAGCCTAGATAGATAGATAGATAGATAGATAGATAGATAGATAGATAGGTAGGTAGGTAGGTAGGTAGGTAGGTAGGTAGGTAGGTAGGTAGGTAGGTAGGTAGGTAGATAGATAGATAGATAGATAGATAGATAGATAGATAGATAGATAGATAGATAGATAGATAGATAGATAGATAGATAGATAGATAGATAGATAGATAGATAGATAGATAGATAGATAGATAGATAGATAGATAGAGAAGCTGTGGCTTAGTTGTTACAGTTGTTGCTGTGGCTTACACTGACACCTGAACATGGCAATTAATATTAAAACTATTATAACCATGAGATAAATTGCATCCTTATATGATGTATTGAGTCATCTGTGGTGTCAACTTACCAAGCGCTGCCTGGTTTGTCAGCCCACACTGCAAAAGCCCCATCTGGCTTACGGAAGGCCAGCTCCTGCTGGTAACCTACAACAGTGATAGCAAGACATGCAGTGTTGAGACTTGAACACACATACTGTATATGCAGCAAGTCATACTGTGAAACTATTAGCTCTTGTGGAAGTATATAATATTGGGTCATATTGTTAAACACACACACACAAACACAACCCACTTCCAAATATGTTGATTTTTATCATGGAATCCATGGCATGGCCTATTGATTTCCCATTGTGATTCCCTATTTAGACTATGAACTGTTTGATGTTGTTTGCAAAATCCTCAAAACCTGGAAGTTTTAACCACAAAATAAATCCTCCTTCTGTCAGACGCGATGATGGATTTGCTACTTGTGTATGTCATCAGGGTTGAGAGCAGCTCTGTTCATGGCTATGCAGTCCTATTCTGGATTTACACTGTTTTCCACAGCTGCATTGAAAGGTAGGTCGAGCAGTAACCGGTGGTGTTGCATCAGCCTTCTTCCTAAATTGTCTTTTGGCTTCTCTTTGGTCTCTATGCTGACTTGACGCCCTTCTTGACAACACCCCTCCAACTAACCCTGTCTGCTGCTATTTCCTCCCAGTCATCTATATTAACCCTTTAATTGGCACCCCCTATTATAACTTTGTTGTTACCAGAATGGCAATGACCACGTTCTAATGTGTTGCTAAAGACTTTCTGTAATGTCGTAGTAATGTTGTAACGTTGTAGTTACATTTTTTTCAGTCACAGTGAGTTGTTGCGCCGGCGATACGGTGACCGCGAAAGGGTTAACTTCATATTGACTTTATATCTGTCTTACAAACACCAGTGTATCTGAGGTGATGTCTTCCTATAGGTCTTGTTCCACTTGTTAGCTGACTGTAAAGGACATTCCTTAGAAAAAAGTACTATAGAGTACTATAAGAATCTAGTAGTATATAGTATTTTGGGACCGTTTATTACAGAAATATTTCAGGAATACTACAGACAGTATAAATTCTAATAGTATTTTGGGACATTTAACTATAGCAACGTTTGATTGTACTACAGGAATACAGGAAGAAATATACAGTTGTGTTACATACCCTGGCAGAACTGATGATTTCTTAACCATTTTTCAGAGAATTATTTGGGTAGTTTCTGTTGTCATTATGATTTAAAAAAAAAAAAAAAAAACACTGGCTACCCGTATCCTATAGAATTGACTTCAAAGTACTACTACTGGTATTCAAAGCTGTAAATGGCCTTGCCCCATGCTATATTACTGACGCATTATCCTCTTATACCCCTGCACGAGCCCTTAGATCCGCTGATGCCGATCTCCTGAGGATTCCAGACACACCATCCAAAAGGATCGGGGAATCGGCCTTCTCATACTACGCCCCAAAGAGATGGAATGCCCTACCACAGCACATCAGAGAAGCAGAACCCATCGACATCGTCAAGCGACAACTAAAGACCTACCTATTCAACCATGCCTTTACCTAACTACTCAGACCAAAGTCCCTTCAGTCAGACTCCCCCACCCAGACCAAAGGCCCTTCAAACAGTCACAGACTTCCCGTTACCAGCCCCGGCAGATGGGCTCCCCCGGGAGACGTGGTTCTGCCTGAGGTTTCTTCCTAGAAAAACAGGGAGTTTTACTCACTGATTCCCGAGGTTTCTTCCTGAATTCACACAAATCAAACAAACAGGGAGTTTTTCCTCACCCCTGTTGCTCCCTGGAGACACTAACAACCGACTGCGCCTAAATGAACTTTCCTCGTCTAGTGCCTCTGGTTTGCAAAGACTGCTGACCTATGTTCACATAAGAGCCTGCATTAACAGGGCATTGCATAGTTCTAGCGCCACTGGACTACAAAGATTGCTGACTAGGCTCTACAAGGACTGTCTACCCGTGTTCACGCAAGAGTCAGTTTGCTACTGTATTCATCTGCTCCAGCACCACTGGACTGCAAGAAGTGTTGTCCTGTAACAACCCTGCTAAACTGTAAAGCACTTTGAGCTGCATCTTGCATGTATGAATTGTGCTATACAAGTAAAGTTTATTATTATTATTATTATTATTATTATTATTATTATTATTATTATTATCCTCTGAAACTGTACAACTGTAAGTATTATACAGGGATAGTGACAGTACTCTGGGACACCATAGAGGTGTTATATAACTATTATACATGCTACAGGGATCTTATAGGATTCCTACTAGATCTTTTTCATTAGGGATCCTTTGGGATCCTGCCAGGGTCCATCCTTGTCACATGGCCAAGCCAGTGAAATCTTCTTCTACTGAGCAGACTGTATATAGTTGTTGTCGAAGGAGCTAAGCCGTAAGCAACTGGACTTCTTTTGGAGCTAGAAGACATTTCACCTTTCAGAAAGGCTTCTAGTGTCCTCCTACTTGAGGTCCAAGATTCTGTGTCAACTACGAACACACATTGATGTATCTGATGCTGTAACTGGCTCATGTTGATGTACGTAATATCTCTGACTCTGCCGTATTGAGGTGTCTAATAAATTGATATTCTGATTCGATATATTTGGTATATGACTTACCCATATCAAAGCATTTGATATTCTAGATCAACCATGTTGAAGTATTTGATATTCTAAATTACTGATGTTGAGGTATGCAGTACTGTGACTTGCCCATGTCACACATCTAACGTCTACCACTCTGACTCACCCATGTTGATGTATTTGATACTCCGACTCACCCATGTTGATGTATTTGATACTCCGACTCACCCATGTTGATGTATAGTATTTGATACTCCGACTCACCCATGTTGATGTATTTAACGGCTGTGGCTCTCTTCTCCAACCCCACCTTCTCCCACTGGACTGTTGTGTCCAGGTAGTGGGTGGCAGTGAGTGGGAGTGTCATGTAGATCATGTTCTGCTCCCCACAGCCTCTGGGCTGCACAATCAGGGAGCCCATGGAGTCCCCTGTGATGGCCTTCTCAATGGTTTGGCCGAGCTGCTCCCCTGATAAGGCACAGTTATATATTTTAGTTAAAAAAGAAAACAGGTCCCTGGCACTCACATATATATCTCAGGTGAAGGAGTAAGTTAAAAAAGCCTTTAAGAAGAAGAAGAGGATGCTGGAGGGAGAGACCAACTTCAGTGCCGAGGTTGACGACCTTGCCAGAGTACTGTAAATGTGGAGGTGTAGACGCAACTTCATACCATTAATGTCATAGGTTGATACCAACCTGAGACTGTGAAGTAGGTACGGGGGGTGGGGGTTGGCACCAACCTGAGACTGTGAAGTAAGTACTGGGTGCTGGGGAGGGGGAGGTCACCAACCTCAAAATGTGAAGTAGGCATGGGGGGGGGGGGGGGGGTTTCACCAACCTGAGACTTTGAAGTAGGTAGTGGCCGGGGTGTTGGGAACCTGTTTCTTTGGGATTTCACTCTGGACCTTCTCAACTTGTGGCCCACCTGATGTGGTGAGGCAAGACAGTGTGAAATTTCCAGACTGAACAATATATAATACAAAATCACAATGCTGATACAGTTAGTAAGTTGTTGCATACTCACCATGAGCTGCTGGGTTCAGTACAACTTTTACCAGAGATTTTTCAGTCCTTACACCTTCAGACTGTATAAACAAACAAATATGTAACTAATTAAAAAAAAAAATCCACAAAATTACATCCACCCATCAATTGATTCATCCTCCTGTACATTCATTCATTCATTCATTCATTCATTCATTCATTCATTCATTCATTCATTCACTCATTCATTCATTCATTCATTCACTCATTCATTCATTCATTCATTCATTCATTCATTCATTCATTCATTCATTCATAAGTTTCCCTATGTGTAGGTTTGTTTCTTTCTTTCCAGGAATACGAGGAAGGATGCCCAGGCCCACTGACAATAACCCCCCCTCTTTTTTTCAGCTGTGCAAAAGAAGGCCTGTAGCTTAGAATTCAGCTCATTTGTCTACTATGACCTAGCCTGGCTATCGCGACTTGTCACTGCTCTGAGAGCATTGGTCTGGCCAAGCTGTGTTGTAAATCCATTTCTCAGAAGGCGGGCTTAACCCGCCTCCTTCAAATGCCTCTGTTTGCTACTGGACGAAGCTTCAACCAATCACACCCCTCTGTCCTCTGATGTATACGTAGCGAAAGAACTTGCTCGCGAAATGTAAATGCAGCGTCACAGGCAGTATGGGCACACCCAGGCTAACTATGACCTGGATGAATGAGAATCTTCACAGACATCTTCAAAAGATGCACTTACCACCACTAGCAGGTCCTTCTTGACCCCGTCACTGAGCAGTGAGTCGTACACGGCTGCCTTCACCTCAATGGTGTGCTTGCCCAGCTCCATGGGGATGATGACGAAGGGAACTGCTCGTGACGTCATGCGGTCCATCTCTATAGTGGTGCGGTACTTGGTCTTCTTGGTAGCAATGCTGCACACGGTAGGAGTCTCAAAGAGCTCCACACGCACCTGTGGAAGAGAAATGGAGATGGAGAGTTTGGTTTATATAATAGCCTTTAGATTTTTTTTTTCAAAACAAATAATAATAATAATAATAATAATAATAATAATAATCACAATTATTATTGTGATTATTATGATTATTATGATTATTATGATTATTATTATTATTATTATACACATGTTTTATATAGCGCTATTCTTCACACTTAGAGACGCTTTACAGGTAATACACACACACACACACACACACACACACACACATACACACACACAGTACACACACACACACACACACACACACACACATACACACACACACACACAGTACACACACACACACACACACACACACACACACACACACACACACACAGTACACACAGTACACACACACACACACACACACACACACACAGTACACACACACACACACACACACATACACACACACACACACACACATACACACACACACACACACACACACACACACACACACACACACACACACACACAGTACACACACACACACACACACATACACACACACACACACACAGTACACACCTGCAAACACACAGAGAAGAAAGGGATTTGGGGGGAGAGGGTGGGCGGTGCTGGAAGATAAGGTGTCAGGTGTTGTATGTGGTCTTGAAGAGGTGGGTTGGGGAGTTGGTGTTTGAAAGTCAGCAGTGCATCAGAATTTCTGTATTTATTTTCTCGTTCACCTTGTTTACCGTAATATCTTAATTAAGTAAATAACATTTAGAAAATTTGGAATGTTAAATACAAGCAAACGTGTAAATATATAGTTTTTTGTATTGTTTTTTTTTTTAGTTAAAAGAACCATTAAAATGTCTCATAGCCAATGGCTTGTGAAAATATTGGCACAGGCCATATCCAAATAGTATGTGACACAGAGAAGAGAACTAATTCACTGCCATGTGACTATGGCTCCACCCTCCAAAGCAAGACATTACCTTGATGTCAATGTCATTGTAGTTATACAGGATGGCTTTGATTTCAATCTGCTCTTTGCGCACAGCCGAGTAGGGCAGCTTAAGATCAATGAAGAAGTTTTTCAGAACAATCATTTCATAGGGGTCTGCTACACAGATACCTGAGAAAACACAGAGCAGGGTGTCAATCAAATGGCAAAAACTTGAGAATGGCAAATGGCAAAACTGAAGAACTTGGCCATGGAGTTTCCATTACAAAAGTAAGGACTTGGGGTGGAATTCTAACAAGAACATTTGTGTACTGAACTGTCTACATTCAAAGAAGTAAATAAGTGTTTTGGTACTCCTTTGGGACTAGGATCCTAGAAAGGTGACTTAAGCTCCAAGCTCCATTAGTTCTCAGGGGCTATGGCAGTCTTTTGACTTCTAGAGTTGCATTTTGAGAATTCTGAAGAAGTCTGTGAAGGCGTGAGATAGCTGACATACCATGGGTTTTTGAAATGCTGATGGCTGTAACTTGCCAACTTGTAATTGAGTCTTTCAGGAAGCCATTCTTAGTCATAGAAGTGGTAGTGCTGACAGTCAGAGAAAACATAGAGTCAAAAGCCATTATAACAACTGCAACAGTAATAGTGATAATGTGTTACTTTGTTAACTACAATAAATACAAAACCTACAAATAACAGATTAAATAAAAAAAAAAAAGTAATTCTTATTGAGAAAATGAGCCAGTCAGACATGTTGTGCAAGTCTCTCTCTCTCTCTCTCTCTCTCTCCCCAATTCAATTCAATTCTCCTCAAATTCCAGCGCTTCAAAAGCATGACACATAGTTAAACATTTGCATTGCCAAAGCAATTATACACAAGAAACAGACACAGGACATGAACATGACGACAACAAATGTGTGCGTGAGTGCGCTCGCGTGTTCATCTCTCACCAATATTTGTCATGTGGTGGACACTGAGGCAGGTCCTCGTCATCCTCCCAGAGCCAGCTCTCAGGAAACTGTGAGCGAGAAACAATGTCGTCTGACTCGGTATAGTAAGCGTCATCGTCCTCTTCACCTGTCACAAAAGAAATCGTTTCCATTTTCCATTTTATATTTTACACATTAATATTACAACTAACATTAAAATTATTTATTAATTAATATTATATTAATGTTAATAATAATATTAACTTGTAGAGTGTCTCCTTGTCTACTATCTGTGGCTGTGTGTATGTGTGTGTACACGTGTGTATATGTGTGTTAGTGTGCATGCATTATACATGTATGCATGTAATGAATTCATATATTTGAAGATTTATATACACACATACCATATATGTGAACATGGATTTGCTGGTCTATGCATGTATGTGTCCCAGTGTCTATGCACCAATGGGAATTCTTACTTCGAGCAAGGAGAAGGTGCTCCTCTTTGGATTCCAACTTCAGACTGGACATCTTTTTACAGCAGTGCAGGAAGGCCTGAACACACTTCTCTCCGTCCGTGATATATTCGGCACGACGCTCGCAGGTGAAGCCCATGATGTTGTCTTTCATGCCGTCCACACAGCACTGACGTTCTGTGCCGGTGAATTCAGCAGCTTAAAGGGAAAACAAAAACAAACCGTTTTTGAAACAGATGACAATATTAGGTCAAGGTCAAGGTGAATTTCAGTATCCCATCAGGGAAAATTCATGAGGTCATGCCATGTCTTACTGTACAGCATTCAGAAAGGCGTATAAAGCAGGGACATAATGTGTGTGTGTGTGTGTGAGGGGTGTGTGTGTGTGAGGGTGTGTGTGTGTGTGTGTGTGTGTGTGTGTGTGTGTGTGTGTGTGTGTGTGTGTGTGTTGGTGTGCTTCTGAACGTACTGAGTGAGTTGTGCAGGTCCTGAATGGTGATGGCTCTGCGTCTTCTCTGAGCTGGTTTCGGACACGTGGACTCTGGAGTGGAGAGGAGATTCAAGAATAAGTTGGTCACTGAGCCGTTGCTGGTGTTGATATAATGTTCCCACATACTTGAAAACTACAATACACTGTTAAAAAGAAAAGAAACGGTGGTGGAAACTCGTCTCAAATGAGTTAAGTAAATGTAACTATTTCATGTATGAACATTAAGTCATGTATGTAAGTCAAGTTATGTCAGTAAGCATAACTTGAAATATAATAATTATATTTACTTCACACATTTGAGGCAACAGGTTTCTAAGAATTTTTCAAGTAAACTGGACTTTGTTCTTTTTTTTACAGTGTAGTTTCTTGCATCAGTGCAGTGTTCTGCCCTACTCAGTTGTACTAAAAAAGAAAAGAAAAAATTTGCTTTAAAAAAAGATGCGCATTAAAAAGTTGGTGCGATATACATGATGTACAAAGAGTTATGTCGGTCTAATGGCATTTTTGTCACACTGAATTAGGTTAGAATTTGGTCAACAGAGGTGGGTTTGTGAGAAATAGTTTGACATAAATGTAATGGAAATGGGTTAAATATTCCAGAAACAATATATATATATATATATATATATATATATATATATATATATATATATATATATATATATATAGGAAAGTCATGCAAGCACAAAATGTACATGTATAGACTTATCTTGAGAATACAAATATCTGATGACAGTTTACTTTGACCTTTTTTTTTTTTACAAAACGGGGCATTATGACATATTTGCTAATTCACTAGAATCGTTCTGCTTATGGAAACCCATTTTGATGTTTCTTATATCACTCCAAGTTAAAAAAAAACTTAACTACAACATTATAACATTATTACAACATTACGCAGAGTACGGTGTTCATTTTAGGACATCGTCAGATATCAGTCTCACATGTCAGATATCAGACTCACATGTCAGACTCAGACGAAAAGGTATCAGCTTCATCCAAAAGTAACCCGTTCTCAGAAAAACCTATGTCGTACTCAGATGAAAAATCATCAGTCTCACAAAAACCTTTCTCATCCTCAGATGAAAAGTCGTCATTATCAGGAAAACCTTTGTCATCCTCAGATTCAAAGTCATAATTCTCAGAAAAATATCCGTCATACTCAGATTTGAATCCGTCATTCTCAGAAAAATATCTGTCATACTCAGATTCAAAGTCGTCATTCTCAGAAAAACGTTTTTCATTCTCAGATTCAAAGTCATTATTCTCAGAACCAAACAGCACCATATCGGAAATACTCAGTCAGTCTCAGTCTCAGTTATCAGTCTCAGTTTCACACGAACAGTTGTCAGACAAAAAGTTCTCATTCTCACATGAAACTTTGATATCTGACGATGTCCTAAAATGAACACCGTAACAGTCTTTAGTAACACATTACAACTTGGTCATTGCCAATCAGGTAACAACAAAGTGTCTTTTCAAGGGTTAATGGACCTTTGTAGCACAGGGGTGGAGTGTCCATGTGTGTTTTTTGGTGCCTTTTCTGGAATAAAGTGCATAGAATGCATTTGGGGGGACGGCTACCAGTTAATAGGCAGAGGTAGAATAGGTGATGGGGGGTGGGATAAAGTGCATAAAGTGCAGCTGGGGGGATGGCTACCAGATGACGGGCAGAGGTAGAATAGGTGATGGGGGGTGGGATAAAGTGCATAAAGTGCAGTTGGGCTTGGTAGGGAGGACTGGCTGTGGTGGCACATGATGGGCCGTGTGCGGGGTGTGGGATGGCGCTTCCTTATTCACGACCATCTCTTCTTACCTTGGCGGGATTCTGTGCCTCCAGCGGTGCTGGACTGGAAGAGGAGGCCGGCGTCGAAGAACACACCCATGCTGTTCTTCCCACTACCCGCCGTGCAGCCCGTGTCGTACTTCTCAATGACGTCCCAGATCTGTGTGTTGGGACGCGAATAAACAAACAAAAATCTTTCTTTTATGTATCTGACGTTATGCTGGTAATGTGTGTGTATATGGTACTGTATGTTGCTGTGTCTGTACTGTTTTTTATTTATTAAGTTTGCCTGTGTTGTGTGTTTTTATGGTGTTTTTATGGTGCTGCTGTGTTCCTATCCCCGAGACAAATTTCTCCCTGATGGAGACTAATAAAGAAACCTAACCTAAACAAATAAGCAAAACAAAAGAAAAGCAAAGAGTAAGTGCCGGAGTTGAATGACCCATTTCCCTTTGAGTCAGCACCTAGCTGATCAGCTAAGTTTTTGCATTTGGCCGAGGAATTAATAAATGCAAAAATGTTAAATAATACAGAATCGTATCAATTTGATTTATGATTGTGATTAGGTGTGGGTAATAAACAGGGATTAAACTTCATATTGCCATTACATCATGGGTCAAACTAAAGAATGCCTCCTAATCTGAAATGTAACTGAGACATTCATACATTTCTGCCGCCCACAACCCCCAATCTAGTGCATTATAATACAATGACACTGATAATATATATCATATAATATATATGTACTATAAGGACACCTCATGCTGGGCGTTTAAGGTTAAGGACTTATCCACAACCACCTGCCCCACTCTGACCCCAGATGATAGACACTGAATGTGTACATGCACTAAGAAGAGACTTAAGACTCGGTAGTTTAAGAAAATCATTCTAACTTCTGCCCCAGATAATACACCAATACTGATTCTCTATGCATTATGAGGACAAAATAGTGACACCTTGCTCTGCGCAAACCTGTACATGTTGTTGTCAACATGGACTCACTTATCCACAGCACAAGTTTAATTTTCTCAATTTTTGCCTCCAGATAATACACAGATAAAACATGATATGCACTATAAGGACATGCTGACACCTTGGTCTGGGTCAGTCTGTGCTTGTTGTTGAGTACGTAGACTCTCTTGTCCAGCGCCACCAGTCCAACTCTAGCCCCAAATGATACACAAATACTGATTGGCTATGCACTAGGAAGACAAAATATAGACACCTTGGTCTGGGTGAGTCTGTGCTTGTTGTTGAGGACGTAGACTCCCTTATCCACCGCCACCAGACCAACTCTGGCCCCGGGGTCTCCAGTGATCTTCAGACTGAATGGCTGGCGGGGGGAGTAGACACCAGTAGGGCGAGAGGGCTCCACTTTTAACTAAAGAGAGATACAGAGAGGAGAAGAAGAAGAAGAAGAAGACATCAGAATATGAGATTGGTATTCTACAGATGACATTCATCTGATTAAGTTAGAACTTAGCTTTAGCTTTTTAACATAGTAGGTACAGTGATATGAAAGTAACACCATAGTCCTGGGCTTTATACCCATATTATACGTCTAGAAAAAGACATTGCCTAGGAATCTAAACCCTAATGGTAGCAATTGCAATTTCTACCCTTGGTACAGTCTAGCCATTACCCATTGAAGTTCTGCAGCTTTTCTGTCAAAACTGGATGGACCAATCACATCAGTCTACCCTACCCTAGACGGGCTTACCACGATGAAGACTGGGCTGTGGCGGTGCATTGGTATAGTGCTATGGTAAACAAGTTCCTTGCTGAAACTGGTCATAGTGCTATCGTGTGCATTACATTACACTTAGCTGATGATCTTATCCAGGGCGACTTACAGTCATTTACAGCATTTTAATTACAGTCCCTGCAGCAGTGTGGGGTTATATGCCTTGCTCAGTGGCATTTTAGCCATGGGTAGGGTGGGATTGGAACCTGCAACTCTGTGACCCCTAGCCCACAGCTATGTGCAGAGGCAGCTTTAAAGACAGTCATTGTTGCCGCCCCTTAGATTGTGCTTGGTCTATCTATCTTGGCCAGACCACAACATTTGATGTGGTCTGGCTTGTCAGGCTACAAAAAAACACACATTCAAACGAAAATGTAGTGTATGTCTCGAAGTCCCAAAACAACTTTGTCTCAAAGCCTCTGCTACATGGACAAATGTAAATGTCAGCAGACAGTAAAACGCATGTGGCAGCTGTGGCCTTGTGATTAGAGAGTTGGTCTTGGGCTCGGAAGGTCACAGGTTCAAATCCCATTCCAGTAGGAGAAATGTGGGTGGGGGGCTAAGCAACCAATGCTCTCCTGCTGAAGTGCCTTTAAGCAGGGCATCTAACCCCACATTGCTCCAGGGACTGTAACTTAAACCCTGTATCTAAATAACTGTAAGTTGCTCTAGGTAAGGGTGCCAGCTAAGTGTAATGTTACACATAGAAGGAAATGGAAAGATATAACCGTTTACCGTGCCCATGCAGGTGTCCTTCACGTCCACCCAAACTGAGTCAGACACCACCTCAGACAAGCCCACGTGGTAGTACGCCACGATGCGGAAGGAGGGGACCATGTCCTTGGTCACCTGTATTGTCAAAGTCACCAGAGACTGGCCCTGCCGCTTAAACCTCTTAGCGTCCACCAGCTGCCCTTTGTTTAGAATCTAGAAGACAGAGAAATTGATGCACACACACATACATATGCACACAAACACACACACACACACACACACACACGAAAAAACACACACTTAGAGAATCTTTTTATATTTTTGCACACAAGGAGGGATCGTCTAGAATTTCTTTCCACACAAAAAATATAAAGAGTATATGACTGTGTGTCAATCTCTCTCTCTCTCTCTCTCTCTCTCTCTCTCTCTCTCTCTCTCTCTCTCACACACACACACACATTCTCTCTGTGAAGTGTGCATGTGTGTGTGTCTTTGTAAAGGAGCATCACACCAAAGAAAGACGGAAACACCTACTAGGTAAGTAAAGTCTTGATTCTGTGCTCCAGGGCTTCCCCCAAGGTTCAGGTTGACTTTGAGTGGAACCCCGATAGCCAGCTCAGTTGCATCAATGCCAATGTGCAGATAGTTCTTGGAGCCAGCCTTAGTCTCATACGGCAACGCTGTCATGCTCTGTCTCGCCTGACGGGCATCAGTGAGTGCTGGGTCCTTTGTCATCACCTGTAAGCGACATGTCATGCTGTTTTAAGAACGGATACATTGGTACACCACGTCACTCCTAGCTAGGAATGTTTGTCATCGCCTGTAAGTGACATGTCAAGCTGTTGTAAGAACGGATACTTTGGTACACCAAGTCACTCCTAACTAGGAATGTTTGTCATCGGGTAAAGGCAGAGGCACTTGTTTTAAACTTCAGCAGAGTCCACACCTCCAGGAAGAAATAGTTTCTCACAGCCTCCGCTCCAGACCCTCTCTACAAAATGAAATGAAGTACAAGGGTCTGGCTTGCCAGGCTAGAAGCTTTGGTTCACCATGTTTCTCCTGTAAAGATGCATAGGTGCACTAGATGCATACAGTTGAGATGAAAAGTATTACCCCCCTTATGAAATTAGACAAAACTCTTGATTTCTCCATGGAAATGACCATTAACAACAAGTGTTTCCTGATGGATTTTGGCCTATTCTTCCATTGCAAATTGTTCCAGCAGGTCCAAATGGGTTGCAAGGTTTCCGAGCATGAACATTGACTTTGAGCACCTGCCACAGATTCTCAATAGGATTGAGGTCTCGGTTGATTCAGGTGGCCCAAAGCTTCACAGGGGCCCACATAGGACTATGATATGGTTGGGGTAGGGGCCCAAAATTAATTTCATTCAGGGGGCCCAAAATTGTTTTTTAGCGGCACCACTGTGTGTGTTGTATGCCTATTGACTACATAAACAGATCACTGTTTGCGAAAAACAACAAAACAACAACAAAACAATTATATATACAGCAGGCACAGCAGACGGGGGAGGGCAGAAAAGTTTGGACCAGTGTTTTGAAAGCAGCCTCACCGTGATTGGCAGTTTGGAGGCTCCGCCCTGTGTGTTGACCACGACTTTAGCTATGCCGTTGATGTGCGTGGTGCCCATCACAGGCGGACCGCCAGCGGTCACCTCCACATTCACCTGGTTTGCGGGAGAGTTGTCTGGGTTGGTCACATAGACCTGTGGGGCACCAAGCATACACAGCTTAACACACACACACACAAAAGCGAGAAACACCATCATAGATAGATAGAACAAAGGCTAGATTTTAAGTGATTTGTTTAAAGTTGTTTGCGACAGCATATGTTATAGTTTCGGCAGCAGTAGTAATTTTGGGTGAAGTGTGAAGAGTTTCGGTAGCTGTAGTGCATTTTGCAGCAAATGTTAACTGATGAGCTTAGATGCATGTTGGTAAAGCACATTGTGTTAAGAGTTTTGAAAAAAAGTGACATGGTATTCAGACATGTATGAAAATAATTGGCAAAAACTGTAAATATGCACGTTTTTAAATTACTGTGAAGGCCAAGCTGCTTTGCTAGCAGCACAGGCGTCGCTCACCGAGATGTCGAATGGCATCCCTGGCTTGAAGTATTTGGGGGTCCTCTTGAAGTGGATGGTGTAGGGGGACGAGACGATGGGGATACCCTTCTTGTGAGCCTCTACCATCTCACTGCCTGTGAAACAAACCAGACAGTTACTGATAGATAGATAGATAGATAGATAGATAGATAGATAGATAGATAGATAGATAGATAGATAGATAGATAGATAGATAGATAGATAGATAGATAGATAGATAGATAGATAGATAGATTTCAGAGAATCATTTGGGTAGTTTCTGTTGTCTTTATGATTTAAAAAACTAAACACAGGTGTTTGACAATGAATGGCTTCAGCCAACCACTAACCATGAGTGTAAAAAAAAGCTTTATGTTATCATTCATATCCTTTGAAAAATTGTTAAGAAATCATCAATTCTTCCAGGGTATGCAAACTTATGAGCACAACTGTAAATAGATAGGTAAACAGACAGATACCTGTCTCTGTTAGCACGCTAACAGACACATAGAGTGAGGAGCCGATGAGTTCGTTGATGTTGGGGAAAGTCTTTGTGATGTGCTCTCTCTTCAGGACTGCTGCGCCTTTCCCCTCCCTTATCTGTAAGTA
>CM050198.1:6607261-6629761 GCA_027475355.1 Coilia nasus
AACGCTCTTCATTTTCACACTTTCATTTTGCACACACACACACACACGCATGCACACATGCGCACACACACACACATGCACACATGCACACACACACACAGTGCTCTTCATTTTCACACTTTCATTTTGCACACACACACACACATACACACACACATGCACACACACACACACGCATACACACACACTCACACACACACACACACATGCACACACACACACACACACAGTGCTCTTCATTTTCACACTTTCATTTTGCATGCACACATGCACACACACACACGCATACACACACACTCTCACACACACACACAGTGCCCTTCATTTTCATACTTTCATTTTGCACCTTTGTGGCTTTTCTGTGTAATTTCGACACACAGGCAACTGTTCAATCACAATAAAGGTCTTGAATCTTGAATCTATAGTACACATAATTCTCTCTCAATAAATCTCTCTCTCTCTCTCTGTTTCTCTCTCTGTCTCTCTCTCTCTCTCTCTCACACACACACTTACTGTCACACTCAGTATCTCTCTCTTTCACACACTCACACACATACACACACACACACACACACACATATCTCTCTCTCTCTCTCTCTCTCTCTCTCTCTCTCGCTCTTTCTTTCTCTCTCTCACCCACACACACACATGAGCATGTAGATAAGGACTTATCAATCTTACAGATTGTCTGTGCAATGTCTCTCTGTGTGTTGATTGCCCTCCCTTTCTTTGTCTCCCTCTCCCTCATGCTCTTTCTCTCTCTCTCTCTCTCTCTCTCTCTCTCTCTCTCTCTCTCTCTCTCTCTCATTCTCTCACACGCACATACACACACACACAAGGACGCTGATGGAGCATGTCTGTGCAATGCCCCTCTCTGTCTCTATTGCCCTCTCTCTCTGTCTCCCTCTCCCTCATGCTCTCTCTTTCTCTCTCTCTCTCTCTCTCTCTCTCTCTCTATCAACACACACACACACACACACACACACACACACACACACACACACACACACACACACACACACACACACACACACAAGCATGTAGATGGGGCATGTCTGTGCAATGCCTCTCTCTGTCTCTATTACCGTCTCCCCCTCTCTCTCTCTCTTTCTCTCTCTCTCTCTCACACACACACACACACACGAGGACACTGATGGAGCATGTCGGTGCAATGTCTCTCTTTGTCTCTCTCGCTCTCTCTCTCTCTCTCTCTCTCTCTCTCTCTCACACACACACACACACACACACACACACACACACACACACACACACACACACACACACACACACACACATAAGCACGTAGATGGGACATGTCTGTGCAATGCCTACCTGATGAAATAGCTTATTGGCCCACTTGTACATTATGTTTTTTTCCAATAGTGCAACAACTAACCGACTTATTACGCAACAGTAATGTCTTTTTTTTATGAACAAGTGTCTTGTTGAAAAGTTACAGAACACCCAAAACCCACAAAATATGTTGGCCTAACATGAACATAGTATATCATGGACATTCCTGTGTGTAGAAAGCAGCTTTTCTTGCAGATGAGAGCAAGTCCATGTAAATGTATGAACAACATTGGAACCTCTCCGATCCAAAATCCCTCTCTATTGGTCTCTATTGGGTATGTGTCATTACCAGAATAGCCCTCCTGACTCTTACATGAGTCATGTGATTGCGCTTGTTTATTATTTATTGAGTGAATAAGGACAACAAACTGACATTAGGTTATTCTTACATCATAGTGGACTCGCCAGGTAAGAGGGGCAAAGGGCCATGCAAAAACCACAACATGAGCAGCGAATGATTCAAATACAGCAGGGAGAATAATTACAGCATATGATAGCTTTTTGTTAGTAAAAGTGTTGTATTTCAAACTGGATCGTTAACATGACATTTTGACCAAAGATTGACATGAATCGAAGAAGTCCACACATGCTAAGACATTTACAGAACTTTAAAGCTAATAAATTATGATGTAGGCCTACCCAGAGAGATGGCTGGGCCCCCTAAAAAGATCCAATTATTTGGCCCCTCTCCCACCAAAAAAAAAAAACCCTATGGTTCTCACTTGACTGAGCGCCCCCCTGGTGGCCGGGCCCCAGAAAGCTTTCATGTTTACCCCCCGTCATGAGCGGCCCTGGACAGGACAGGAGTCTGCAGTATGGGGCACTGACCACAAAGCTCATCCACACAGCCTGCAGACACTACTTTTGCAGGTCCTGGACTCTCAGAAAAGAAGGTACGGAACTGTACTTGTAGGAGAATAAAGTTTTTAATATCTATCATATCACTATGTAGGAAATTGGCAAATTGGCGCCCCCTTTGGCTGCAGGTGCCCCTGCTGAAAAGTTCCAGTGCACAGAAGCTGTGAGAGAAGGGCAAAGGGGAGGGGGTGCGGGGGACCGTTCACCTCTGGGTCTCTCAAATGCAACGCACAAGCGGGCAATACTCTGCAATTAGTGAGCGAAGTCAGTCACACTTAAGCTTCCTTCCCAATAACGCACATTTTATTCCCAACATTATATGTACAGGTTTATAATTCCTGCACATCTTTTAATTGTGTGAAAGGGCTAATAAAACAGGGCAATACAAAACGAGTAGGCGGTCACCAAGGTGAATTAGTCTTAACTCTTGGTCGGCAGTGACAGTGTTCGGGGATGGGAAATACAGTATGTTGACTGTCGAGTGACAAACAGAAGGAGATGGACAGAAAAAGGTCAAAGCCATTAGAAGTGTAGAAACGAGCAAAAGATGAAGGTATGCAACTGTTCTCTCTGCATGATCACGTTATCCATGCCATGAATGAAGGGCTAATGTTAATCATGGTGAAACTCTTACGTTTGTTAGCCTTCTAGCTATGATGCTACGATACTTAACAATAATTCGGCTTTAGCTCAACAAACACAAGATCTAATTTCACCATAAGATTTGGCTTTGCAACAAAACGGTTACAAGTTCAGTTATTACTGATTTCCATAACTTGGGTTAATGTTGAGCCCTGTCATTAGCCCACAGAATGTTATTATGGTAGTTTCAACATTTGCAATTTGCTGCAATAGTTTGCATAGTTTAACTATAGGGTAGCTTAGCATAGTAAACCAGCTCAGAGGGGGTCTCGCCCGGGACCGGGCTTGTTTCCATCATGTGGGGACCGTGACCCTGCCTGCAGACCGGGCTTGTTTCCATCATGTGGGGACCGTGACCCCTGCCCGCAGACCGGGCTTGTTTGCACTGTTACAAAAATGCAGACTGGAGCACATAGACCAGGCAACCTCACAGGCAGTGCAGCTGGTCAGGAGAAACTATTTTCTTTTTCTTTTTTTTCTTTTTTTTTAAAGGGGAATGCTTTGTACATGCTTTCTTCTGCTTTCTGCTTTCTATGTATACAATCTTCATGGTGTAGTAACTAGTCTCATTGTCTGCATGAGCTGTATACTGTGTGTTGTATTGTAGTTTGTAGTTTATGTGTTCATTTATGTGCTAATGTAAAATTACTGGTTTTGTAATACCAGGTCTGTATTCTGCCCCCCCCCCCCCCCCCCCAAATAAATAAATAAATAAAAACAAAGAAAAACAATAAATTGTTGCTCACAAAGTGGGTTTGTGTGGATCTTAATAGACTGTGTGTGCCTCTTCTGTGATTTAACAGTTGTTAAATGTTTCGTCTTGCTATGTACTGTGTACATGGCTGAGACGACGATAAAGACAAACAGACTTGACCTGACGTTTATTTTCCTGATTGCAAGTGTGTGTGTGTGTCTGTGTGTGTGTGTGTCTGTGTGTCTGCCTGTGTTGCTGTGTGCATGTGTGCGTGTGTGTGTGTGTGTGTGTGTGTGCATGCAGGAGGAGACAGAGAGAGGGCAGAGGCAGGTACGAGTTTGCCCAATCGGTCTGACGGCTGCAGGGAGAGGAGAGGAGGAAAGAAGAGGAGAGGAGGAGAGGAGGAGAGGACAGGAGAGGAGGAGAGGAGAGGAGAAGAGGAGAGGAGAGGAGGAGAGAAGAGTAGGAGAGGCGGAGAGAAGAGTAGGAGAGGAGAGGCGAGGAGGAGGGAAGAGAGGAGGAGGGGAGGAGAGGAGGAGGGGAAGAGAGGAGGAGAGGAGAGGAGAGGAGGAGAGAAGAGTAGGAGAGGCGGAGAGAAGAGTAGGAGAGGAGAGGCGAGGAGGAGGGAAGAGAGGAGGAGGGGAGGAGAGGAGGAGGGGAAGAGAGGAGGAGAGGAGGAGAGGAGAGGAGAGGAGGAGAGAAGAGTAGGAGAGGCGGAGAGAAGAGTAGGAGAGGAGAGGCGAGGAGGAGGGAGGAGAGGAGGAGGGGAGGAGAGGAGGAGGGGAAGAGAAGAGTAGGAGAGGAGAGGAGGAGAGGAGAGAAAGAGAGAGAGGAGATGAGGAGGAGAAAACAGGAGGAGGGGAGGAGAGGAGGAGAGGAGAGGAGAGAAGAGGAGGAGAGGAGAGAAAGAGAGAGAGGAGGAAAGGAGAGGAGGAGAGGAGAGAAAGAGAGAGAGGAGGAAAGGAGAGGGGGCAGGTACTGGTTTGTGGCCCAAGAAAAAGGTCAAAAGCAGAGTACACAATCTTTTGAAATAAAAACACTAATAGCTCTTCAAGTGTAATGTCATGTGAAAGTAATCTTTGAGATATGCTAACTATCTAATTAGTCTGTCTCACACTACACACAAAGCAAAACAAATCATTCTCAATGTCTATGCTTGCAGATGCTGATTGAGCATTGTAGAATTGTAAAAACAAAAGATATTATTACATTACACTGAGCTGATGCTCTTATCCAGAGCGACTTATAGTTATTTTACAGGGTTTTCAGTTACAGTCCCTGGAGCAGTGTGGGGTTAGATGCCTTGCTCAAGGGCATTTCAGCCATGGATAGGGCAGGACTTAAACCTGCAACTCTCTGATCCCAAGACCAACTCCCTAACCACTAGACCACAGCTGCCCACCCACGAATCGGAGACATAGGCGGTGTATTAAATACATTTCTATATTTCCAGAAGTAATTATTTATTTATTAATTATTATATTTATTAATTATTAATAGTAATAATGAAAAAAAGTATATTTTTTTCTTTCCATTTAATTTGGTTGATAGTTAACATCAGTTTACACATAGACATTTCACAACTGGCACCCAATTAGTGAGAGTTCTTGGGCAAATTGTTGAATGGCCATGTATCTGGACTTGAACTCAGCAGTCTGTCCTTCGCTGTCTGTGGGCCAGTACTCCACCCAGCTGTGCTTGCTCAGCACATAATGGAACCTGTGGAAACAGGGTGCGGAAATGTCCGTCACGGTAATCAAACACAGCCATAACAAAAAGCCGACTGCTGACTGCACCATGTTGCAACACATGCACCATGTTGCACCATGTTGCAACACACAGTTTCAGGACATCCAACTGGATGCATGTGCATATGCCATGTGTTGCTTTTTCCTTACTTTCTTGTTACGCACTTGCAGCTACTTCCTGAGTATGACACAGCCTGGTAAACCCGCCCCCGCGTACTTCATTACATTTTGTACAGAGGGTCTGGACTAGCCTGGTAAACCCACCCCGCATACTTCATTTCATTTTGTACAGAGGGTCTGGACTAGCCTGGTAAACCCACCCCGCATACTTCATTTCATTTTGTACAGAGGGTCTGGACTAGCCTGGTAAACCCACCCCGCATACCTCATTTCATTGTGTACAGAGGGTCTGGACTAGCCTGGTAAACCCGCCCCGCGTACTTCATTTCATTGTGTACAGAGGGTCTGGACTAGCCTGGTAAACCCACCCCGCATACTTCATTTCATTTTGTACAGAGGGTCTGGACTAGCCTGGTAAACGCGCCCCGCGTACTTCATTTCATTGTGTACAGAGGGTCTGGACTAGCCTGGTAAACCCGCCCCGCGTACTTCATTACATTTTGTACAGAGGGTCTGGACTTGAGACTGTCATGTAAGGTCATGTAAGAGGACCGAGCAACTCCAATCCAATCAGCGAACAGAGGTTGTGTTCATGAGTTATGACGTTGACTTTGTGTGCTACATTTGAATTGTAGTGCGGAGGTAGGCTAATTGCATATGTGACAACCAGACGTTAGCGATTGGGTAAAGGCAGAAACACTTGTTTTAAACTTCAGCAGAGTCCGCACCTCCAGGAAGAAATCGTTTCTAATGGTCTGTGCTCCAGACCCTCTGTACAAAATGAAATGAAGTACGAGGGGCTGGCTTACCAGGCTAAGTATGACAACCAAGCATTTATTTAGCCATCTCACCCTTTTGATAGGACAGTAAAGAAGGACACAGGAAGTAAAAGAGAGATAAAGTGGGACTGCGAAAATAACCACAGGCCACACTATAACACGGGCCACCATGATGACACGGGCCACCACGTGATGACACGGGTCCCCATGATGACACAGGTCCCCATGATGACACAGGTCCCCATGATGACACGGGTCCCCATGATGACACGGGCCACCACGTGATGACACGGGTCCCCATGATGGCACTTGCGTGCTTGTGGCATGGTTGCCATGGTAGCAAGCTACACCACAGCTCTACCTCTCATTGTAGACGTCTGAAGACTTTAAAGCAACACCAAAGCACTTTTCCTCTTTGGTCGTCCTACAGGTTGGAACTCGGACAACAGATCCGCAACCTACTTTTGCAAAGCTACATCGTGCAGTTGTATCCCATGGAGGGACGCAAAGCAAATTCAGAAGTGCCTTTCACAATGTTACGAGTTGATGAACCACTGAAGCATTTTGAAAACATTATTTTAAGGTTGGAAAAGCAACTCAGTGTTGCTTTAACGAACGCTATCTGCTCACTTACCCATCATGCACACTCAAGAGGTCCTTGGATCGGCCAATGATCAGGTACGTTTTGCCAACCGTCAGATCCAAACCCTGCCTGCACTGGGGCACAGAGAGGAACTGGCGACTGGCCCCCTTCGTGATAATGTCCGTGCCTAGGGGAGACAGAGGTGATGTTTGACCAACACAGAAGACCAACATGGCCAATTCAGTGTAACTTAAGCTAGGCACAGAGAAAGAGAGAGAGAGAGAGAGAGGGAGAGAGAGGGAGAAGGAGGGAAAGAGATAGCGGGAGAGCGAGAGAGAGCAAGAGAGCGGGAGAAGGAGAGAGTGGGAGGGAAAGAGAGAGGGAGAGGGAGAGAGGGAGAGAGAGGGAGAAGGAGGGAAAGAGAGAGAGGGAGAGCGGGAGAGGGAGAGAGAGGGAGGGAAAGGGAGAGAGAGAGAGAGAGAGGGAGAAGGAGGGAAAGAGAGAGAGGGAGAAGGAGGGAAAAAGAGAGAGAGAGAGAGAGAGAGAGCGGGAGAGACAGAGAAAGACAGAAGGCACTAACTGATCTATGACTGTTGCTCTCCTCACCTTGTTTGACCACCTGTGTCACTCTCATGTGGTAGGTGTCAACTAAGCTGGACAGCTGCACGGCTTCCACAGTCACCTTGTATACTAACAGGATGTCATGATAAGTGATCACAAAGAGACAACATTGACTGGCACACACGTGTTTCCATGGGATCAATCACACTGGGATTAAACACACACATTTCCATGGACACACTGGGTTCAAACACACACATTTCTATGGACACACTGGGTTCAAACACACATGTTTCTATGGACGCACTGGGTTCAAACACACACACGTTTCCATGGACACATTGGATTCAAACACACAGTTTTTTTTGGACACACTGGGTTCAAACACACACACACGTTTCCATGGACACACTGGGTTCAAACACACACACACATGTTTCCATGGACACACTGGGTCCAAACACACACGTTTCTATGGACACACTGGGTTCAAACACACACACACGTTTCCATGGACACACTGGGTTCAAACACACACACACATGTTTCCATGGACACACTGGGTTCAAACACACACATGTTTCTATGGACACACTGGGTTCAAACACACACGTTTCTATGGACACACTGTGTTCAAACACACACGCTTCTATGGAAACAATGGCTTCAAACACACATGTTTCTATGAATATTGATTTGAATATTACATTATTTAGGGTATAAAGCAAGAAATAATTCTATGCCTGGAATTATTAAAACGTTTCAAAGTTATTATGACATAATAAATAATATGATACATTTCAGGCACCTTTGTTTGAGATCTGTTAGCTCTGCTCTGCATTGTTACTACAAAACAGTTTTATCTTCAGCAGAGACACAAACACTGTTTTTATGTACAGTATGTTGTCTCTATATACAACTAATTAGCCAGAGATTGCATGTTGCCTTTACTGATAACCTAAACGGCTACACTTATTTGAATGTGTCCAAATAAGAGTGACATGAGCATGTTATAAACATGATATGACACATACAATGAACATTCATGATACTTCATTCATGTTTATGACTGTTGCTATTAAGTGTCATTTGTTTTTTGTAATGTTAAGTTGATTATTTTTGGAATGCAGACATTGCAAAAACCAAATGACACTTAATGACAAAAGTGATAGACATGAATGAAGTGTCACTAATGTTCATGATATGTGTCGTGTCATGTTTATAAAAAACTCATGTCACCCTTATGTAGACACAAATACAGTGTAACGCATCATGCCTGAAATGGGACAGCAGGCTACAGCTATCATTTGCCATAATAAGTCATAATAACTTTGAAAGCTCTTATGTACACACCTTCAAATAAAGTGTTTCAAAACAAACTATTGAAAAGCAAACATGAACATAAAATGAATAGAATATAAATATTACCCACCGATTGCATGTTGTCTTGACTAATGAAACAACTAAACTAAACTATTAAAATACAAACATAAACATAACATAAAGAATTATATAAATAAAACATAAATGACACCCACCATAGTCTCTGAAGTGCCTACAGGACACGTCGTGTCGGGATACATTCTCTGCCCCCTGCCTCATCTGCGCACCACAGCTCTCTGTTGGGAATAAATCAACGTCAGATTTGTTTTCAGATTAATCTACAATACATATTTGTCTGGTTTTGTTTATAACAATTAACTCCTTGTTTATTCAGTTATGTGATTAAGGTAAATGTAAGCTTAACTGTATATGTTTTGAGAAAAGTGCGGAATATTTGTGTGTGTGTGTGCGTGTGCGTGTACGTGTGTGTGTACGTGCGCGTGTGTGTACCTGCAGCACATTTACAGACATGCTGTTCACAGATCAAGCCAAGAGCGCCATCTGGCTTCTGGGGGTGGTAGAACTTCAAACACCCCGTCTCTGAAACACGGCAATAATGACTGATGTAAGTATACTGTACACAACTATTTACGAGTGCAGTCATGACTGTGTATAAATAGTTGTGAATACTTATTTCAATGATTATAAAGCTATAGGAAAGCGATTAAAACCCTTTATGAATGTGTTTATAGCATCTTATGAACACTGGTTGCATAGTGCAAGTGTTACCGAGATATTTTATTTAAATGTTTTTTTTTTAATGTAAATATCTATGGGTGTGGGGGGTGGGCAGTGGGTGGGCTGACACAGACCCTGTGAGGAGTAGTCTCGCACATATTTATTTTATGTAAATATCTATAGGTGTATGGGTGAGCTGACACAGACCCTGTGAGGAGTAGTCTAGCACATATTTCTTTTATGTAAATATCTATAGGTGTGTGGGTGAGCTGACACAGACCCTGTGAGGAGTAGTCTCGCACAGACACCCCCGCCGGCTGTAGCAAACCCACGCTAGCCGTTCTGCGCATGCGCAAAGCAAACCTCTCAGGCCTCAGTGCCGGGACCTGGAGGGCGATGACACAGACACGCAAACACAGACATGACCGCAGACACAAACACAACATTACCTTACATTACATTACAGTATTTTTCATTAAATTACATTGAATTGTATTATATTGTATTGTATTGTATTGCATTGCATTGCATTGCAGTACATTGCACTGTATTGCATTACATAACATACATTACATTACGTTACATGGACACAACACCGAAAGAAGAATTACCTCATTAAGGTGAACGACAATGTTGCCCTGTGACAATGACGTCTCACCAATATCCCGGGTCTTGTTAGCAGTCAGCTATACAAGAGACACACAAGAATGAACATTAGCCACATATACCCTTCATTTCAAAATCACAGTACTTCAAACTTCAGACATGCAGGTTTAGGTTTACTACAGATCTTAGGGTGGCGCAATGACCTACCTGTGGTAAACGTAACAATTATTTTAATTCTTTTGCTGACTTTTTTTTTTACTTTACTGCTTACACCATTGTATTGATTTCAATTATTTTTTTAATGTGTTATTTCTTTATTGTTTTTATCTGTTATGTTACCTTGTCATGTAAGCACAAGGAATTGCACAAATAAACTTGAAAGTTTAAAAACACAGTTTTTAACAGAGACAAAATTGTTAGTGTGTCAGTTTTTTTTTTTTTGGCCTTACCTTCTGCAGGTCTTTGCTATCTACAGCAAATCCTGTGAGTATCCCAATGTTCAAGATGGCTGCCGAGGGCGCACTGTCTTTAGTCTTGACCCTGAGGGAGAAAAACACAAAAGCCTGACCAGGGGTGCCACTAAGGGCGGTGGGTAGTAGCAAATAAATTACCACTGGTAAATTTGGAGACTCAGTCAACTTAGTGGTTGCAAATCAGGAACAAGGTTGTATTATTTGATACATCGATGGAGAAAGAGACATAGTTTGAGGCAAAGTTTAGCCAGCGTCACTGCCAGAAGGCAGAGGCCTAGGGCCTCGCCTTACCAGCAGATCAGCCAGCTATCCTATGGGGCTATGGGGCAGCTGTGGAGATGCTCTTGAGCAAGGCACCCACAACACTCCAGGGACTGTAACTGAAACCCTGTAAGTTGCTCTGGATAAGAGCGTGTAATAATAATAATATCCAGGACCTTTCCACGCTTCTCTCAGACCATGTCTCTCTCTTCACCAACACACAGCCGTACAACAATGCTGAAACAACAGATATTGTAAGACTTAAATGTTGTAGACAGCAAATGGGTATACCCAGTGGTACCCACCGTAAATGAATATGGAATAGGCAGTTGTATGGGAAAAGGGTCTCTTACTAATCATATCAGAGAAGGTGCTAAACAAACGTCTGTATGTTAATTAAAAGATGGGGAAAGTTCCTTAGACACACCAAAAGATCGGGGAAAACTAATGCAATGCACAGTTAACAGCTCTGCACACCTCATCTCTCACACAGACACACACAGTTGCTCTGACTCTGATTTCTGAAGAATTTTAAGACATACATTTAAATGAATGTAAAATAATAATAAAGACACATTTTAACATTAAAATGTTATATACAACATTCTTATTACTTAAATTCCTTCAGGGGGGAGGTGGGTTGTGGGTCAGGATGATTCAGGCGGTCCAAAGCTTCACATAGCTACAGGACCCGAGGAGCCACAGAGGACTATGACATGGTTGTGTGTGTGTGTGTGTGTGTGGGTAGTCCAAATGTATTTTCTTTCAGGGGGGACCTCTTTAAGTTTACAAGGTTGTGTTTACAGATTTTTCATAAAATAATAATAATAATAATAATTTCTTTACATTCACTTTACTTTCACATTAATATAGATGATCTTCCAGAATATAACCATATGTGTCACGTTTGGATAAATTATTTTAGTTAGCTGAAAAATGTAAAAATGTTGAGGCTTAACAGATTGCCTCAGAGAGGCCTCAGACCCCAGAGGGTTCATTTCCTGTCAGATAACCAATCCAAATAGTGGTAGTATTCCTGTCAGATAACCAATCCAAATAGTGGTAGTATTCGACAGGGGGAATATACAGCTCTGGAAAAAATTAAGAGACCACTGCAATGTTTTCTAAAATCAGCATCCCTACATCTATGACACCCATTCCTTTCCAGTGTCAGTTGAATTTGGCATTTGAGAGAAATGTTCACTTTACTCATACATACGGTATACCTATAAATAGTTAAATCGGAGAAACTGATCATTTTACTGAGGTCTCTTCGTTTTTTCCAGAGCTGTATATAAAAAGATTCATGTGAACAAATAGCCAAGATTTAACAGGCTTAAAGCCACATTGTGTTTTTTTTTTCCCAAAGGTAGGAGCTAATTAATTACTTATTTCCTTCACCAGCAAACTGCAGTGTTTTTTTTTTTTTTACTTTTAATTTGTCATTCTCTAGGAAGCTATTTCCTGAGCTCTAGGAAAATATTGCTTTTGCATTTGCTTTGTGCTAAACAACCTCACCACTAGATAGGAGGAAATCTTTCACTTTTAAAAGGTCAGTACTTACATGACATCAACTGTGAGTAAATAGCTATCTAATGCTTCTGAGTCAGAGCCTGTGTGAAACATATTGCAGCCAGGTTAGTTTGAGGACATTATGCAATATGCCTTTATACAATGTACATTTTGACAATATACCTTTATAATGAATAGTGTGAGGTACAATGTTTTCAAAAGCACTAAATCACTCTGTAGTTTGCTCTGTTTAGATAAGCGTTATGATGGAATCACCTTGAGGTAGCTTCTGGAAAGACAGATCCAGTTTAAACTTGTGGCATCCCTCTTCCCTCTTGGGCAGTGAGTAATACATTGCCATCACCTGACCACAATTGAGAAAACATTACATCCTGTGAACACAGGCGTAGCCACGGATAGGCTTGGGTGGGCCTGTGCCCACCCCCTTGTCAATCAGGCACACCCAATCAGAAGGCTAACATTGTTTGATTGATTGTTTAAGTCATAATAGTATCCTATGTTAGTAGGGCTAGACCCACCTGATTTTTTTCTGGGTCCACCCATTTTATGATTTATAATTCCTGGCTACGCCCCTGCCTGTGAATCTTCTGCCCTCACTTGACTTACTGTATCACCAAGGACCTTTGGAAATTTATACTGGAATTATCTAGTTAACTGATTTTTTTTTTCAATTCTTGCCAACTACATGTTTACAACGTATTTTCTAAAACATCCTGTTCAGCCCCAAATTTCTTATATCCACATGCCATACCCACATGCTTCATTAATTATTTAATTTAGCATTAATTAATTTAGCATTAATTAAGCATGTCTGTTCAATGTGCTACCATCTTTTTGACATACCAATTATTTTTTTTATCCAAAGGGGACACTACTGGTTAAATATATACTCACTACAAATCAAACCCTGGGCAGGTTGTGAATAACTGTATCTTCTACTTATATACAGCATTCTTTCATTAATTCTTACATTCACAGACATACTGACCTACTGCATGGAGAAATACACTACGCATAGTGTCTCTTCAATCAGTATGGTATGCATATAGACTATATGGTATGCATCGGGTCTCTATGGCATGCATATGGTCACTATGTCATGCATACAGTCAATAAGATAAGCATGCTGTCCATGTGGTATGTACTGAATATGGGCAGTGTGCAAATTTATCTGGGTGCAAAAATCTAAGTAGCCACTTCTTTGCACCCAAACAAATATGTTAATGTTGTAAATGTGCCAGAGCCAAATTGCTAAAAAAAAAACACTATTGTTTTTTTCTACATAATACACTACCTAAGCATCTAATGGTTTTCAAAGTAAAATAATTAATATTGATGTTTTGTTGCAAGCAACAGTAGTCAGTACTTACAGAAAGAATGCCTCTTCCATTTCCTCTGGCAGTCACGGTCATATTTCTGTCTAGTCTGACCTGTGCAGAATAAAAAGGTCATTGGAAGAACCGCAGACAAAACCCAATAGGTTGTAGCCGTAACAGAAACATTACACAATATTTTAAACAGTATTTAGAGCAAAGTAAGCTGGTGGGATGAGTAACCATGATGGTGGGATATTCAGTGGCTTATTAATGTTGATAAATATGTAGTCTGTGCCTGATGGAAATAAGGGTCTATTTTCCATGTAATGAAGGATGTTATGTCAGGATTATGCAGGATTCTGGATATTATGCAGAAATTTGCAGTAATTTCGAAAACTGTATGAAACGTGTCTTGACATAAATGCATGATAGCAGTAGACTTAGTCGCTAAGTTCTGCTATTGTTTACATTGTACATTGACTGATAATTGCGAGAGCAAAATGGGTGGAGTAATAATTTGCCAAGTCATTATGTGGCAAATATTTGATCCCTTGTTTTAACGTGATAAATATATGAAAGATTTTGGCGAATTTTGAAATATTAATATCTCGTCGATACTTGATCACAAAATATAAATAAGCGGGATGGGCCATCTCTCTACGGTGTTCCGGAGTAATTCTGGAGTAATCACCTTGACGGAGCATTACAGGATTGTGTTCCCCCCTGTGAAGGTCCAGGTGATTAATTGCTATGAAGAGGGTGTAGTCCTCGTCCCCACCGAAGATTAAAATTATTTAGCAGAGGCGGGGATATGAAAACCTCAGGCGACTGAGGAAGTTTGGTATGCAACCCAGAATCCTGAAGTCCTTTTACAGAGGCACTACAGAGAGCATCCTAACTGGAGGCATTAATTCTTGGTATGGAAGCTGCTCTGCAAGGAAAAGAAAAGCACTACACAGAGTGTTGCGTACAGCACAGGGCATCTGTGTATGTGACCTGCCCTCCATCCAGAACCTGTATGAGAGGCGATGTATCAAAAAAGGCCAGAAGAATCTGTACAGATCCCAGCGATCCTAGTCATGGACTGTTTCAGTTGCTGCCATCTGGCAGGCGATATAGAAGTCTTGAAGCTCGGACCACCAGACTCCAAAATAGCTTTTTCCACCAGGCAATAAGACTGATGAACACAACCTAAAGATAGCCTTGCACTATAACACTTTTCTTTTTTTTTCTCTCTACCCCCTTCTCTCTCTCTCTCTCTCTCTCTCTCTCACACACACACACACACACACGCGCACACACACACACACATACACTTCACTTACTATTTATTTATTTATCTATCATTTATCTTTTGAGGAGCAAAAAAACACAAAGAGTTTTACTCTCTTATACAAGTATAATGAGATGTAATAATACAATAATCTTGAATCTTAAAACCAGAAGGGTTGGGACCAGAAGCCCCCTGTACAAATCTCACCCTGGTAGTAAAAATGAGGCGAATCACCTTGGCGGAGCGTTGCAGGAGCGCGTTCCCCCGTGTGAAGGTCCAGGTGACTGGTGCTGTGCGGTCCGCCATGTTCAGGGTGACCTCCAGTGATGTGTTCTGCCGCTGCCCGAGCCGGCCCTGGGTGGTGTACTCTGCTAGTGCCTGGTACACCATGAGGGTGGCCTGGACACACACACACACACACACATACATACACACACACACACACACACACACACACACACACACACACACACCATGAGGGTGGCCCTGGGTGGTGTACTCTGCCAGTGCCTGGTACACCATGAGGGTGGCCTGGACACACACACACACACACACACACACACACATACATACACACACACACACACACACACACACACACACACACACACACACACACACACACACACACACCATGAGGGTGGCCCTGGGTGATGTACTCCGCCAGTGCCTGGTACACCATGAGGGTGGCCTGGACACACACACACACACACACACACACACACACACACACACACACACACACACACACACACACACCATGAGGGTGGCCCTGGGTGATGTACTCCGCCAGTGCCTGGTACACCATGAGGGTGGCCTGGACACACACACACACACACACACACACACACACACACACACGTACACACCCACACACACACACACACAAACACACACACACACACCATGAGGGTGGCCCTGGGTGATGTACTCCGCCAGTGCCTGGTACACCATGAGGCTGGCCTGGACACACACACACACACACACACACACACACACACACACACACACACATACGTGCACACACACACAAACCATGAGGGTGGCGCTGGGTGATGTACTCTGCCAGTGCCTGGTACACCATGAGGGTGGCCTGAGTGTGTGCACACACACAAACACATATTTGGCTACATTTGTTTCTTCATCACTATGCCCTGGCTTCTGATGATACACAGATACTGATCACTTATACACTATCAGGACAGAATTATGTTTGTGTTTGTAGTGGAGGATGCAGATTTCTTTCTGAACAGTCACAAGTCCCAGGCCCAGATGACAGCAGGTTATCAATGCACTAGTGTGGTAAAAATATATAGCTACTAAACCCACTTTATAAACCCCAGATGGTACACACATATGCGCAAAATATGCATTATGAGGACAAAATGTTCACACCTCGGTCTGGGTGAGTCTGTGCTTGTTGTTAAGCATGTAGACTGTTTTACTGCTTTATGTGCATCAATGAGAGAGTACATGACACTGTACCTGTGTGGATCCGTAGCCTCCTCCGTGTCTCTGCTGCGTCCTTAGCCAGCTGACGATGGGGCCTGCCTTCTCAAACTCCCCACCCTTCACCAGGGCCAGCAGGGCATACGCTGTGGCCTCCACGGTAAAGAGGTGGTTGCCAGGGACTGGCCAGAAGATGCCACCTAAAGTGGTGAAATGATAGAAAGGCCCAAAACAATAAGTGACTTTTTTGTTGTGAAGGTGCAATACCTCACATGTCCATTGGGGGGGGGGGGGGCTTCAGAAGCGAGCAACTTGCCATAGACCATGTTAAAAAGTTAATTTTTACATATAAATAAACATATTTACAGTCTGGTTCCCAAAAATCGAATGTTCTAAAGTTGCAATACTTCACATGACATGTCCACTGGGGGCTGCCTGCTGAAGCGAGACGTAGTTTTGTTTAGAAGTCATTAGTTTAATCCCAATATAATTCACATTGACATTCGCAGAACGAATAGGCCAAAGCGCCATGAACCTTTTTGTGCAGAGTTTGTGCAGTTATTATATATATATATATATATATATATATATATATATTCCCCTGTATTGTTACTTGGTGATGATGGCCAGTGTCTCTGCCTTCTTGTTTGTTTGTTTGTTTGTTTGTTTCCCAAAAGCTTTAATTAAAATGTTTAAAAAAATGGACATCATTAAGGCCCATATTTCCACCCCTGCTTTTGAACTACATACTTACTACAGATTACATACTTCTCGCTATCAAAAAATGTAAGGTTGTACAACTAAATGTTTTTTTTTACATTTGATGTCGAATCTTCAGTCAAAAAGCAAAATGGTGATTGTACCATTGTTGGTATGTCACCAACCTGTGGCGGAATGCCTAAAGAGGATTCCCTTGTGTAGGAGGCCGCCATTGGCCAGTGCATATGACGCCATGGCAACCGCATAGGGATTGGTCAGAGTGTGGATCCTCAGGCCCAGGTAGTGGGTTGCTCTTGAAATGCTGCTGGTAATTTTCTAGAGATAGATAGATAGATAGATAGATAGATAGATAGATAGATAGATAGATAGATAGATAGATAGATAGATAGATAGATAGATAGATAGATAGATAGATAGATAGATAGATAGATAGATAGATAGATAAAGTGAGAACAGAGACAGAGAGTGAGAGAGCAAGAGAAAGAGAGGAGGGGAAGAAGAAAAAAGAGACTTGAGGAAAAAAGTGGAGCAATAGAGAAAACAGAATGAGAAATGCTTCTAGAATGTTCCAGAATAAGAATGTATGGCATCCCTCGTGTTACATTGGGACTAGCCTATTCCCAAGTACACACCTTGTCAGTGCAAAGTGCTGAGGGGCTCTCCTGCATCGCAGCCAGCACAAAGGCAGTCATGGAGGCATCCCTGTCTTTGCCATACACGTTGCCCTGGGTAAAGAAGGGAAAGTGTCATTTGGGTGTTGGGCAGTCATGGAGGAATCCCTGTCTTTGCCGTACACGTTGCCCTGGGTAAAGAAGGGAAAGTGTCATTTGGGTGTTGGGCAGTCATGGAGGAATCCCTGTCTTTGCCGTACACGTTGCCCTGGGTAAAGAAGGGAAAGTGTCATTTGGGTGTTGGGCAGTCATGGAGGAATCCCTGTCTTTGCCGTACACGTTGCCCTGGGTAAAGAAGGGAAAGTGTCATTTGGGTGTTGGGCAGTCATGGAGGAATCCCTGTCTTTGCCGTACACGTTGCCCTGGGTAAAGAAGGGAAAGTGTCATTTGGGTGTTGGGCAGTCATGGAGGAATCCCTGTCTTTGCCGTACACGTTGCCCTGGGTAAAGAAGGGAAAGTGTCATTTGGGTGTTGGGCAGTCATGGAGGCATCCCTGTCTTTGCCGTACACGTTGCCCTGGGTAAAGAAGGGAAAGTGTCATTTGGGTGTTGGGCAGTCATGGAGGAATCCCTGTCTTTGCCGTACACGTTGCCCTGGGTAAAGAAGGGAAAGTGTCATTTGGGTGTTGGGCAGTCATGGAGGCATCCCTGTCTTTGCCGTACACGTTGCCCTGGGTAAAGAAGGGAAAGTGTCATTTGGGTGTTGGGCAGTCATGGAGGCATCCCTGTCTTTGCCGTACACGTTGCCCTGGGTAAAGAAGGGAAAGTGTCATTTGGGTGTTGGGCAGTCATGGAGGCATCCCTGTCTTTGCCGTACACGTTGCCCTGGGTAAAGAAGGGAAAGTGTCATTTGGGTGTTGGGCAGTCATGGAGGCATCCCTGTCTTTGCCGTACACGTTGCCCTGGGTAAAGAAGGGAAAGTGTCATTTGGGTGTTGGGCAGTCATGGAGGAATCCCTGTCTTTGCCGTACACGTTGCCCTGGGTAAAGAAGGGAAAGTGTCATTTGGGTGTTGGGCAGTCATGGAGGAATCCCTGTCTTTGCCGTACACGTTGCCCTGGGTAAAGAAGGGAAAGTGTCATTTGGGTGTTGGGCAGTCATGGAGGAATCCCTGTCTTTGCCGTACACGTTGCCCTGGGTAAAGAAGGGAAAGTGTCATTTGGGTGTTGGGCAGTCATGGAGGAATCCCTGTCTTTGCCGTACACGTTGCCCTGGGTAAAGAAGGGAAAGTGTCATTTGGGTGTTGGGCAGTCATGGAGGAATCCCTGTCTTTGCCGTACACGTTGCCCTGGGTAAAGAAGGGAAAGTGTCATTTGGGTGTTGGGCAGTCATGGAGGAATCCCTGTCTTTGCCGTACACGTTGCCCTGGGTAAAGAAGGGAAAGTGTCATTTGGGTGTTGGGCAGTCATGGAGGAATCCCTGTCTTTGCCGTACACGTTGCCCTGGGTAAAGAAGGGAAAGTGTCATTTGGGTGTTGGGCAGTCATGGAGGAATCCCTGTCTTTGCCGTACACGTTGCCCTGGGTAAAGAAGGGAAAGTGTCATTTGGGTGTTGGGCAGTCATGGAGGAATCCCTGTCTTTGCCGTACACGTTGCCCTGGGTAAAGAAGGGAAAGTGTCATTTGGGTGTTGGGCAGTCATGGAGGAATCCCTGTCTTTGCCGTACACGTTGCCCTGGGTAAAGAAGGGAAAGTGTCATTTGGGTGTTGGGCAGTCATGGAGGAATCCCTGTCTTTGCCGTACACGTTGCCCTGGGTAAAGAAGGGAAAGTGTCATTTGGGTGTTGGGCAGTCATGGAGGAATCCCTGTCTTTGCCGTACACGTTGCCCTGGGTAAAGAAGGGAAAGTGTCATTTGGGTGTTGGGCAGTCATGGAGGAATCCCTGTCTTTGCCGTACACGTTGCCCTGGGTAAAGAAGGGAAAGTGTCATTTGGGTGTTGGGCAGTCATGGAGGAATCCCTGTCTTTGCCGTACACGTTGCCCTGGGTAAAGAAGGGAAAGTGTCATTTGGGTGTTGGGCAGTCATGGAGGAATCCCTGTCTTTGCCGTACACGTTGCCCTGGGTAAAGAAGGGAAAGTGTCATTTGGGTGTTGGGCAGTCATGGAGGAATCCCTGTCTTTGCCGTACACGTTGCCCTGGGTAAAGAAGGGAAAGTGTCATTTGGGTGTTGGGCAGTCATGGAGGAATCCCTGTCTTTGCCGTACACGTTGCCCTGGGTAAAGAAGGGAAAGTGTCATTTGGGTGTTGGGCAGTCATGGAGGCATCCCTGTCTTTGCCGTACACGTTGCCCTGGGTAAAGAAGGGAAAGTGTCATTTGGGTGTTGGGCAGTCATGGAGGCATCCCTGTCTTTGCCGTACACGTTGCCCTGGGTAAAGAAGGGAAAGTGTCATTTGGGTGTTGGGCAGTCATGGAGGAATCCCTGTCTTTGCCGTACACGTTGCCCTGGGTAAAGAAGGGAAAGTGTCATTTGGGTGTTGGGCAGTCATGGAGGAATCCCTGTCTTTGCCGTACACGTTGCCCTGGGTAAAGAAGGGAAAGTGTCATTTGGGTGTTGGGCAGTCATGGAGGAATCCCTGTCTTTGCCGTACACGTTGCCCTGGGTAAAGAAGGGAAAGTGTCATTTGGGTGTTGGGCAGTCATGGAGGCATCCCTGTCTTTGCCGTACACGTTGCCCTGGGTAAAGAAGGGAAAGTGTCATTTGGGTGTTGGGCAGTCATGTACACGTTGCCCTGGGTAAAGAAGGGAAAGTGTCATTTGGGTGTTGGGCAGTCATGGAGGCATCCCTGTCTTTGCCGTACACGTTGCCCTGGGTAAAGAAGGGAAAGTGTCATTTGGGTGTTGGGCAGTCATGGAGGCATCCCTGTCTTTGCCGTACACGTTGCCCTGGGTAAAGAAGGGAAAGTGTCATTTGGGTGTTGGGCAGTCATGGAGGAATCCCTGTCTTTGCCGTACACGTTGCCCTGGGTAAAGAAGGGAAAGTGTCATTTGGGTGTTGGGCAGTCATGGAGGAATCCCTGTCTTTGCCGTACACGTTGCCCTGGGTAAAGAAGGGAAAGTGTCATTTGGGTGTTGGGCAGTCATGGAGGCATCCCTGTCTTTGCCGTACACGTTGCCCTGGGTAAAGAAGGGAAAGTGTCATTTGGGTGTTGGGCAGTCATGGAGGAATCCCTGTCTTTGCCGTACACGTTGCCCTGGGTAAAGAAGGGAAAGTGTCATTTGGGTGTTGGGCAGTCATGGAGGAATCCCTGTCTTTGCCGTACACGTTGCCCTGGGTAAAGAAGGGAAAGTGTCATTTGGGTGTTGGGCAGTCATGGAGGCATCCCTGTCTTTGCCGTACACGTTGCCCTGGGTAAAGAAGGGAAAGTGTCATTTGGGTGTTGGGCAGTCATGGAGGCATCCCTGTCTTTGCCGTACACGTTGCCCTGGGTAAAGAAGGGAAAGTGTCATTTGGGTGTTGGGCAGTCATGGAGGAATCCCTGTCTTTGCCGTACACGTTGCCCTGGGTAAAGAAGGGAAAGTGTCATTTGGGTGTTGGGCAGTCATGGAGGCATCCCTGTCTTTGCCGTACACGTTGCCCTGGGTAAAGAAGGGAAAGTGTCATTTGGGTGTTGGGCAGTCATGGAGGCATCCCTGTCTTTGCCGTACACGTTGCCCTGGGTAAAGAAGGGAAAGTGTCATTTGGGTGTTGGGCAGTCATGGAGGCATCCCTGTCTTTGCCGTACACGTTGCCCTGGGTAAAGAAGGGAAAGTGTCATTTGGGTGTTGGGCAGTCATGGAGGCATCCCTGTCTTTGCCGTACACGTTGCCCTGGGTAAAGAAGGGAAAGTGTCATTTGGGTGTTGGGCAGTCATGGAGGCATCCCTGTCTTTGCCGTACACGTTGCCCTGGGTAAAGAAGGGAAAGTGTCATTTGGGTGTTGGGCAGTCATGGAGGCATCCCTGTCTTTGCCGTACACGTTGCCCTGGGTAAAGAAGGGAAAGTGTCATTTGGGTGTTGGGCAGTCATGGAGGCATCCCTGTCTTTGTGTCATTTGGGTGTTGGGCAGTCATGGAGGCATCCCTGTCTTTGCCGTACACGTTGCCCTGGGTAAAGAAGGGAAAGTGTCATTTGGGTGTTGGGCAGTCATGGAGGCATCCCTGTCTTTGCCGTACACGTTGCCCTGGGTAAAGAAGGGAAAGTGTCATTTGGGTGTTGGGCAGTCATGGGGGCATCCCTGTCTTTGCCGTACACGTTGCCCTGGGTAAAGAAGGGAAAGTGTCATTTGGGTGTTGGGCAGTCATGGGGGCATCCCTGTCTTTGCCGTACACGTTGCCCTGGGTAAAGAAGGGAAAGTGTCATTTGGGTGTTGGGCAGTCATGGAGGCATCCCTGTCTTTGCCGTACACGTTGCCCTGGGTAAAGAAGGGAAAGTGTCATTTGGGTGTTGGGCAGTCATGGAGGCATCCCTGTCTTTGTGTCATTTGGGTGTTGGGCAGTCATGGAGGCATCCCTGTCTTTGCCGTACACGTTGCCCTGGGTAAAGAAGGGAAAGTGTCATTTGGGTGTTGGGCAGTCATGGAGGCATCCCTGTCTTTGCCGTACACGTTGCCCTGGGTAAAGAAGGGAAAGTGTCATTTGGGTGTTGGGCAGTCATGGGGGCATCCCTGTCTTTGCCGTACACGTTGCCCTGGGTAAAGAAGGGAAAGTGTCATTTGGGTGTTGGGCAGTCATGGGGGCATCCCTGTCTTTGCCGTACACGTTGCCCTGGGTAAAGAAGGGAAAGTGTCATTTGGGTGTTGGGCAGTCATGGAGGCATCCCTGT
>CM050198.1:6634761-6649761 GCA_027475355.1 Coilia nasus
AAACAAAAATCTCATTTGCTCATCCACACACACACAGTTAGGCATATGCACACACACACACGCACACACACACACACACACACACACACAATGGGAGGTGAATCACCCTCATGTCTTCGTCCTCTGGGTTATGCACAATGGCAATAATCTCCAGCTGCTCGTTGCATTTACAGAAAGGCGGAACCTTCAGGTCCAAGGAGAAGCTGGCAGCTTTGCTTATGTCCAATGCATCAGCAACACAGATACCTGCAATTACAGCATGAACCAATGGATGAGTGAGTGAATAGATCTGCGAACGAGTAAATGAATGAATGAATGAATGAATGAATGAATGAATGAATGAATGAATGAATGAATGAATGAAGGGATGAATGAATATGTGAGTAGGACATTGTGTAAAAAATGAAAGACTGATTCAAGATTATTTTAGTACATCTCGCTATAGTTGTATAAAGCACAAACCCTGAGGTTGATGGGGGGGGGGGGGGGGTACATTTAATTAATTAATCAGTGGCAGTGTACAACTGAATGAGTCCACATATTAAAGTGAGTGAGTCCAGATTTTGTAAGATGTATAAAAGGGTATAAGATGCCTTGTATAAAAGGGCCTGCTAAGTGTAATGTAATGTAAAAAATGTATAATGCAATGTAATGTTTAAAAATCATTTTTTAAATTTTCCTGACCCTGTACGTGTGTGTGAGACAAACAGACAGTCACATCCTTAACTGTTTGTGATAATGGATTGTGAGCGGTTATTTTATGGAGGGTAAGGGCTCATTCACACCAAACTCTCTGCGTATTCAGCGCGTGGCCGTATTCATTTAGAATGCACGTTGGCAGATGAGACCATTCCCACCGCAACCGTGTTCTGAGCGTATTCTGCGCGTATTCTATCACCATAGAAACATATTGTACGGACAGAATACGGCCACGCGCTGAATACGGAGAGTGTTTGGTGTGAATGAGCCCTAAGACATTGACTGAGTGGTTAACTGTGTGAGCAGACCAGTGCAACAGTAGGCAAGCCCTCACCACTGGTGTCAGACAGGCTAACAGCGGAGATGTGCCAGCCAGCGATGGCATCAGTCACAACGATGTCCTTTCTGATGGACGTACTGGCACTGAAAACAATAAATAAATCAGCATGATTTTTGAATGTTCACTTCAGTAGATTATTAAATAAAATACACACTTTTCAGACACACTTTACACAATTCAGAATACCTACATAGATACATATATATCTCTACATAAAACATGAAAAAATACATGTAACTTTAAATAAGATATTATTATTAAATATGATTTTATTTTTGCTTTCTTCGCAGAAATACAGACTGATTACATGGAACAAGAAAACACCATTAATTCAAAACTCAGTCATTAAAACAGTAGCAATGACAAGTGTGTTTTGTCAGTTTTATGTTATTTTTCAGTAAATATATATGTTCAACTGTGCATATTTTCACTTATGAACAATACATAGATACATAAAAAAATGATGAAAGGACTGGTTTGAAATTATTTTAAAATTATTCATGTGTTCACATGTTACCATTGCTTTTCACCATGGTCACATGTGGGAAGTTGCTCCTCTTGCCAAAAAAAGCTCTCTTGGAAGTGTGATCGTGAAATTACATCGTCAAATATAGCCATTACCTCCTCTTCATCTGTCAACACAATTACACAAGAGGTGACCCATAAAAGCATCCATACTTCCATACTAGACATTAGCAGTATAGCAACAAGGTTCATCTGCCTCTGGTTTGAACACAACTTTATCATGTTTATTACCTACCTGTAAACACGTACAGTGCTCATTACCTACCTGTAACTTTACAGTGCCTGAAGTATATAACCTACCTGTAAACATATAACTTAACAGTGCTTGAAGCATATTCCCTAGCGTAAGCAAGTCTATTATCAGCCAGGTTGTGAGAAAACTTTGGATGCGAAATCAGTTTAAAATATGCATCCCTCATACTGCACTTCATTTCATACAGAGGGTCTGGCTGTGCTGCATGGAGAAATATTTTCTTCCTGGAGGTGCAGATTCTGCTGAAGTTTTAAATGAGTGGCTCTGCCTTCGCCCAATTGCTAACGTCTGATTGAGACATATGCAATTAGCCTGGCTATAAGCCTGCCTACGCACTACAATTCAAATGTAGCACACAAAGTCGACGTCATCACTCACAAACACTCCCTCTGTTTGCTGATTGGTGATCCAACCATGTCAATGGAACCACAGCCAGACCCTCTGTACACTCCCTCTGTTTGCTGATTTGGGAGACAACCATGTCAATCACAGCCAGACCCTCTGGTTTACCAGGCTACCAGGGACCTACCTTCAAGCGAACGTTGTTGTCTTCGAGGAGAGGGGCAGTGAGAGCCTGTCAATTCACAGATTATAATATTAAGTGCATGTGTGGCTACTACCCATTAACACATATATATTAAATTTAAAAGTATTGAAAATTAAGTATGTTATATAATTCATACATCAGTTTCCTAAATCTGCCCTACAAAGCCAAAAGGCAGTAACTACCTATTTTGTCAAAACTGAGTTTAGACTGGAAATTGACTTTATAATACCTCCTTTGTCCTTTGACTAAATATATTGCTTATTCTTATTAAGAAAGTGCATAAACACATCACCACTATTATACCTACAACATGTTTGACTGGGCAGTATGAGAACTTTGAAGGCATTTTCATCAGTTTCAGTGTTGGCGAAGTTACTGCACTTCACCCTTGCAGGGTAGAAATGGCTGCAGTGAATTGACTGTCTGACCTGTCCTTGAGTGAGTCCCGCCCGCAGTGCTGGTCTCAAAGACCAACCCAGCATCATAGAAAACGCCCATACTGTCTTTACCACTACCAGCAGTGCAGCCAGCATCCAGTTTCTCAACAGTGTTCCAGATCTGAAATGACAAGGGGGAACACATGTGCACGCACACACACACACACACACACACACACACACACACACACACACACACACACACACACACACACACACACACAGATATTGTAAATTACAGTACACAGCCACAAGCGACTTAAAGTGATTCATCTTTGCCACAAAATTTGTTTCTTTATCACTAGCCTCTGGTCGCTAATGATACCCACATACTGATCACTAATACACTATTGGGACAGAATTATGTTAGTTAGTCTGTGTTTGTGGTTGAGGACGCAGATTTCTTTATGAACTGCCACAAGACTGACACAGGTCCAGATGACAACAGAGGTGTATGAGTCTGTGTTTGTTGTTGAGGACGTAGACTCTCTAATCCACAGCTGCCAGACCCGCTCTATAATCCCAGATGGTACACACATAAGCACAAAACATGCATTATGAGGACACAATGTTGACACCTTGGTCTGGGTCAGTCTGTGTTTGTTGTTGAGCATGTAGACTCCTTTATCCACAACTACCAGTCCAACTCTAGCCCCAGGGTCTCCTGTGATCTCCAGAGAGAAGATTTTCCGTACATAGGCTTCACCGGGCCTATAGGGCCTCACTTTCAGCTGAAAAGAGAGAGTGAGAGAGAGAAAGACAGAGAGAAAGGGGAGAGGAGTTGGAGAGACAAAAAGAAGAATGACAGGGGCAGGGGTCATAAAAATAAAATAGAGCTAGGAATCCCAAAGACAGGACTTGTGCTTGTACCTGTGCTTATTTCTGTTAATAATAAACAAAAAGCTACCTTTTCCCTGCAGGTGTCCTTCACGTCCACCCAGACTGAGTCAGACACCACCTCAGACGAGCCCACGTGGTAGTACGCCACGATGCGGAAGGAGGGGACCATGTCCCTGGTGACGGTTAAGGTCAAGGATACTACAGCCTTGCCCTCTGGCTTTGCCCTTCCAGCAGAGACTAACTGCCCTTTGCTCAGGATCTGATACAGACAGAATGTAGACATCACTTACATACAGGGCCTGGTGACAGTCTTGGCTAGGCCCAGGACAAGATCACCCCCCCCCCCCCCCACCCCAATCCATAATGTCAGAAGGGACCAGTTCTGGGCCCCCCTTTCTCTGGACCCGAGACAAGAGACCCGTTTGCCACCCCTCCCCCCATTGGCGGGCCTGCTTACATAATTCAGTAGGCAATACAGTAAACAATGTCAAAAAGGAAATTACACACACACACACACACACACACACACACACACACACACACACACACACACACACACACACACACACACACACACAGACACACACACATGAAAACATGCACACACAGGTAATCCTTTAGATATACTCTTTAGAATGCATGCACACAAAAATGCGAACAGTCTCTCTCTCTCTCCCTCTTTCTCTCTTTCTCTCTCTCTCTCTCGCACATGCAATACGCGCAATACAGCGCCATCTAGTGTAGCGGAAACTGCCAGATCTCTGACCATTATCCGCTTACACGAACTCTCATGTGCACAGGGATTTGGGACAGACCACCCATTGGGTAGCAACACCCAATCCAATACCAATCCAATCCGATCCTACCATGTGCCCGTAGTGAGTGTAGAAGAGCATTAGACCAAATAAAGACAGAAACACGTACTAGGCAAGTGAGGTCTTGATTCTGGTCTCCAGGGCTTCCTCTCAGGATTAGGTTGACCTTGACTGGATCCCCGATAGTCAGTTCTGTTGCATCGATGTCAATGTGCAGATAGTTCTCGGAGCCGGCCTTAGTCTCATAAGGAAACGCTGTCATGCTCTGTCTCGCCTGACGAGCATCGGTGAGATTGCGGTCTTTGGTTACAGCCTGTGAGTAAATTACAAAACAGTGTTTGTGAGTATGTGCAATAAAAAATACCTCTACAGTGATGGTCCTTCCATATGTACTGTTGGAGCCATTTATGATGTTTGATGTTCATTTTTGATATGTATTGATGTGTACTGTATTTATAGTGGCAATTATTTTTTATTTGTTATGTGTACATAACATTTGAATGTCCTTGGTCTACCTGCATGTATTTGTTTCTTACATTTCTTAGTGAAGTGTCCTCACTTAGCCTGTTCAGAGATGGACCAAAAAACTGAATGACTTTTTAAGTGACTATATTTCCTCAATCATGGAGAGTACCACAACTACCACAAACTAATTAAATCTTATTCAGTTCTTATTCAATTGATATTATGGTGTATGAAAATGTAAGCAAATGTGTGGTATGGTATGGCCATTTGAAAAAAACAAAAATACACACCAAAAAGTGTCCTGTTTGCCATGTTTGTATTTTACTTCTGAAAGTGACAAGATCAGATGCAGTTTTAAACTAACTTTTAATGGAGTACTTTCAGGAGAAACCGTTTAGTTCTTGCTCTTTTGAAATACGACAGGTCACCCTGAGTTGCATATGCATGCTGCATGTGTGCATGTAAGCTAAAACACTGGGGGATATATACCCATGTAAAGTGTGGTTACTCTGTAGGTGTATAGCATGTACGTAATATACAAACTTACATTGATGAGCAGTAAAGAGTCCTTTTTGTCAGTATTGACTGTTAGCTTCACCAGGCCATTAGTTCTTGTGATTCCACTGATTTCTGATGACTTCTTGTTTGAGATTTGCACTTCGACACCCTCTGCTGGTGAACCATCAGGGTTGGTCACAAATATCTTTGGCAGAACACGAACACACACACACACACACACGCATATATATATATATATATATATATATATATATATATATATATATATATATATATATATATATATATACAGTACAGGCCAAAAGTTTGGACACACCTTCTCATTCAATGCGTTTTCTTTATTTTCATTTTCATTCTCACAGAAAGCATCAAAACAGAATGAATGAACATATATGGAACTGGAAGAGAGCGCAGACCTCCGACAAAGCAGCTGAAATCTCCACCTTATACCATCCCCACCTGAAGACTTGGTGGGGATGGTATATGGGTAAACGAGCATTCTGAGCATTATTTGTATAGTTATGAGCAAAAATGTCCAAATTGGCCCTATCTCGCAATGGCGAAGAATCCTTTAAAAAAATCCTGGATGCAGATGGTGATCTAGATTACCACCAAAAATGAATCAGTTCAAAGTTAGCCAACTTCTGATCTAAATTTTGTCGAAATCCATCTAGAACTTTCCGAGTTATGATATTAACAAACAAACAAGCAAACGGACAAACAAACAAACAAACCAACGCTGGCAAAAACATAACCTCCTTGGCGGTGTTAATTATGTCCACAAAAAAGTGTGAAAAAACTTAAAACAAGTGTTATATTCTAGTCATGAAAATAAAGAAAATGCATTGAATGAGAAGGTGTGTCCAAACTTTTGACCTGTACTGTATATAAGAATATAAGAATATACAAAACAGTACTGACGTCATATTGATTAATTTTGGAAAAAAAAAAAAAAAAAAAAACAATAAACATACTGTATCTATATTAACATTTTATACCACATTACATTTCTGGGCACTCAGCTATGTGTAATATCAGTACAGTTTACTCTATGCTTTAACGAACCCCATCAGCTGACTGATTGTGGGCAATGCTGGATTAAGGCCAATAGAGTGGGTGAGCAAAGAATGTTCCTAAACATCATTACAGCCTTTCTTACATAGGAAGAGAAAGAGCACGGGAGAAATCGTCTGTAAAAATGCATGGGGACACTTCGTAACGCCAAGATGGCGAGTGTCTGCAAATATCCCACCTGTTCCACTGCCAAGAGCCAATCATCTGCTGAACTGTACAAATGGTGTTGCAATCATTTTGCAGTATCGTGGTCCACTGTACCACACTACGCTGTGTAGTGAAGCACTGTTCAAAATACCCCGTGAAAAAGGGCTTTTAAAGCTTCATTTCGATACAAACCAACTTTTTTAGTCATTTTAATGAAGTTTCATTGTAATTGCAACCATGTGTTTTTCATGTCACTCAGTCATTGGAGAGTGATACTCATGTCTCGCCATTCATGTAGGTAGGGCCTGGTCATATTAACCCAAAATAGATCACCAGTATGGCAGGGACGTGTCTAGAAGGACTTTGGCATTATACATGCACTTTGTTTGCATAATTTTTGGAAACAATAACACAGAACTTTATGCAGGTTTATACCAACTGCCTCTGCATTGCGTTCATGTCATTCCACGAAAAACCGTTTAGTACTTTAGCTCTTTTTGTAACACAAGAGGTCACTCCGAGTTACACAAGCGTGCTGCACATGAAAATGTTCTTCTTCCCCGATTGCCTTCATTAGCCAATGAAAGAAAATGGGCAGAAAAACCAGCGAATAAAGAAAAGGCCAACAAAGTGACGTAAATTTGTTGAATAGAAAAAGGCTAGTTGTGATTACCGGAGCAGTCTTAGTGAAATATGTATGTAAGTATGCATGTTGGTTTGCTTAAATTTGGTGTTCTATGACCAAATGGGCTTTGAATGATTGTAGCTTGTGACTAGCATAGCTGAGAACCTGTCATTCTCCCGGCTCTATCTCCATCAAACTAGAACAGCCTGTAACATGAGCACTAAAGTGTTTTTTTGGCTCACAGGGCATTCATTAATACTAGAGACCACCCCAAAATTAATGAAAAAAAAAAAAAACTATGTAATTGACACCTTTAGGCATCAGATTGCTTTAATGCAAAATCAACTCTAATTTCTTTACCATACATGTGAAGGGCATCCCTGGCTTGAAGTATCTTGGGGTCTTCTTGTAGTGAATGGTGTAGGGGGATGTGACAATCTGAATGCCACTGATGCTAGCGTATGCTGTGTCATAGCCTATGGGACAAGTACACACAGAATTGATACTAGCCACTGATGCTAGCGTATGCTGTTTAATAGCCTGTGGAACAAGTACACACAGAACTGATACTAGCCACGGATACTAGCGTATGCTGTTTAATAGCCTGTGGAACAAGTACACACAGAATTGATACTAGCCACGGATACTAGCATAGGCTGTGTCATAGCCTGTGGAACAAGAATACACGAAATTATGTAAGTTGTCAGACTGGGTAATGTAAGTCTTTGAATCAAATAAATACAACTCAGCAAAAATATCCAAGAAAATATTTAAGATGAATGTATCAACAGGAAATATAATGTAATAATAATAATAATAATAATAATAATATTAATAATAATAATAATAATAATAATAATAATAATAAGAAGAAGAAGAAGAAGAAGAAGAAGAACTTGTGTGTGTGTCTGTGTGTGTGCGCGTGTGTGTGTGTGAGTGTGTGTGTGTGTGTGTGTGTGTGTGTGTCTGTCTGTGTGTGTGTGTGTGTGTGAGTGTGTGTGCGCGCGTGTGTGTGTGTTTGTGTGTGTGTGTGTGTGTGTGTGTCTGTGTGTGTGTGTGTGTGTGTGTGTGTGTGTTGTGGGGAGGGGGGAGGGGCCTAGTGCAGCCTATATTGCAGGCATTGTTGGGCAGACCTGACAGGATGGCACTGCAATAGTCCAACCGTAATGAGATGTAGAAATGAATGAGAGTCTTAGTTACTGAGTCAGGGAGTGAAGGTTTAAAGGTGTTTCTCAGGTGGTAGAAGGCAAACATGGTGACATTTTTGATGTGTGACTGAAATGACAAGAGTGGAGTCCAGGATGACAACCAGGGTTGCAGACTTCAGAGGAAGGGGTAATAGAGCAGCCATCCACATCCAGATAGACATAACCAAGCTTCCTAAGCAGTGATGCAGGTGCCACCACCATCAGCTCAATTTTGTTGCTGTTTAGTTTGAGAAGATTGGTGGTCATCCAGGTTTTTAGATTTATTATATCTTGCAAGCAGTTGACAAGAGGCTGAGGCGAGAGCTGAGAGGAGGGTTGGGTGTTAATGTACATCTGTGTAACAGTGGAAACTGAGTCCATGAGTCCAATTTGTTTGAAGACAAGGGGGCCAAGCACAGATCCAAGCGGGACGCCATGGCTGACAGGTGCTGTTGTGTAGCATGAGTCTTTTAGACGTATGTGTTGTTGCCTTTTGCATAAATAGGACTGGAAACAGGGAAGTGCTGTGTCAGAAAGTCCAGGGAACTCAGAAAGATGGCTTAGGAGGATGGTGTGGGAGAATAGCATGGGTGAGTAATTACTGTAAGACTGTCATGTGTTATTACACACACACACACACACGCACACACACAAACACAAACACGCACACACACACACACACACACACACACACACACACACACACACAAAGAAAGAGAGAGAGACAGAGAGTTGGGGGTGGTTGAGAGAATGGAATACCAACACAGGCCTGTCTTGTTTCTGACCTCTTTGAGTTACCACAGTCACATTCACATGTATAAAGGTTCCAGTGAGGTGTTGGATATCAGCAGTACCAGGGGTCACCTGCAGGAGGCGCTCCCTCGTCAGTGTAGCATGTCCCCTGCCTCCAGTAATCTAGGAGAACAACACATATTTTAAATCCCTCTACCTTTTGGCTGTGTGTGTGTGTGTGTGTGTGTGTGTGTGTGTGTGTGTGTGTGTGTGTGTGTGTGTGTTCATGACCACTTGCCTTCACTCTCTGTGTTGAGGCTATATGCCTGTAGTCTGTCCCCAGCCCTTGCAATGAAAACACTACAAACCCCATACCGGTCACCTCCATCTTATTCAAGTACCTTTCACAAACACATCAGAGAACAGAGGGTAAGGCATGCCTATCTATCTATCTGTCTATCTGTCTATCTGTCTGTCTATCTATCTATCTATCTATCTATCTATCTATCTATCTATCTATCTATCTATCTATCTATCTATCTATCTATCTATCTATCTATCTATCTATCTATCTATCTACCTATGTCTCTATGTCTCGGGACTTTTGGACTATGTCTTGTTCCATCTATTACAAACAAACAAACCCCCAGAAAGAAACAAAGAAAAGAGAGAGAGAGCGAGAGAGAGAAAACCCGATGGTACACTCTTAAACACACCAAAAACTAAAACTTGGAAGCTTGAGCACTCTAGAGTATTCAGAGCATACCTGGCACTGATATTCACAATAAGTTCTTCGTCATCAATGTAGAAATAGGACTTTAGAGGGGCCAGAGTAACCTCCACTTGGGGTAGAACTGCAGAACGAAAAGTAGAATTTGAAGACTGATTTTATGCTTACCTACAGTACTATAGTTGTTGTCCCCATTTTTACACACTTGTAACACTCAGTTCTTTGGTCACTGTAAAGACACTCACCATAGTTCTTCACCTTAAACTCATAAGTGAAGTTATTTTGTGGTGTGCTCTTGAATCTTGTCACAATCTTCCATGATCCAATGCTGACAAATGGAAAAATGCACCTTAGTAAAACATCATGTCTGAAGGTCCATTCACACCAAGAACTATAACAATAAGGCCAGCTATAACTACAATGATATTGGCGTCCACACGGAAGAAAGACATTTTAACGGCAACATTCTACTCGTGATTTAAACATCTAATACAACATGATGTCTTGTGAATTCTTGTGAATTCTGATTGGCTGACAGTGCTTTTATAGTTCATAAAAGCACTCTGAATATGATCCCAACGATATCGTTCAGCCTATCATTGTCGTTATAGATGATATGTGAATGGCACCATTCACTAAAGTTAAAACATTTTTTACAAAGTTATAGTTATAGTTATCTTTATAGTTATCATTATAGGTGTGAACGGCCCTTAAGGAATAAATACAATATGGCTTATAAATAAATATAATATGGCTTAGGATTGAATATAATAATGTTTTGAGGATGACAGATAACAGATAGGTTATAGATGTTCCAAAACAGACCTGTCGAAGGCTTGGACTTTGTATGCTCCTGAACAAACACCCTCGTGGGGGGTTAATGCATCCCGGCTTACCACAACACCCTCTGGGTCCTGAGAATGAGTGTAAAGTCAGTGAAACGCAGAAAACAGAAACAAATCAGAATAGACCCAAACTGAAAATAATCAAACAGCACACAAAATGTCTCATTTCACTGTTACCTCCCATTACAGCACAGTTTTAATTTGCGATGGGCAATTAATTTGAGTAATGCTTGAATTGACTGGTGCTAATGATTAAATCTTGATTGCATTTACTGCAGTATACAGTACAATAGCAATACTGTAGTAAAATCTGCAGCTTTGTTACAGCAATACAGCTGGTACTGCAGCGCTACTTGCTAAATCATTAGCATCTCAGCCATAATACCACACCTCAGTATCATTAGCATCTCAGCCATAATACCACACCTCAGTATCATTAGCATCTCAGCCGTAATACCACACCTCAGTATCATTAGCATCTCAGTCGTAATACCACACCTCAGTATCATTAGCATCTCAGCCGTAATACCACACCTCAGTATCATTAGCATCTCAGCCGTAATACCACACCTCAGTATCATTAGCATCTCAGCCGTAATACCACACCTCAGTATCATTAGCATCTCAGCCATAATACCACACCTCAGTATCATTAGCATCTCAGCCATAATACCACACCTCAGTGACAGTCTGTAGGGGGGGAGGGCTTATCTTAATGTCATGCAAGTGGCCACCATTCTGCCCCACAGCGCTAGAGTGAGGCAATCTTCAAGAGGAGTTTTCTCAGTTTTGTGTTTAAGGTGTGCATGCTTTCAAATGGCCACACATTCTTCAAATATTATCAGATTTCCATGTGTGAAACATCATTGGAAAGCTTAGAAATTACACTTTCCGAATGTGTGTCTGTGAATAACTCTAAATGCCTCTGTTTTGCCGTGGTCGGTCACATATGTGCACTCTTCTGGAAGAGAAGCATTTGCTCACCACTACATCCACAGTAATCGGCCGATCCGAAGGCCTCATGGAGAGACCCAGGGTGTAGATTCTGTATTGAACTGCAAAAGAAATAACAGAAAAAAAAACATATGGACTATGTTGCCCTACAAAGGCAAAATACCTTAACTGTGTGAAACTGAGAAAAAAATAGCCTACTTAAGTCCCTTCTCCACTGCCTAGTACCAGCTCAACTCATCTCGGCTCAACTCGTTTTTTTTTTACTTTTCGACTGCCAAAAAATGGTATATGGTACCTGGTAAATGGTACTACTTTTGGTATCACTTCTGTCGAGGTTCCAAGCGTGTTGAAGCGATACTAAAAAAATGACGTACACCTATTACAGTGTACTGATTGATCATTCGATTCACTCTTGTGTCATGTTGCCACTGACAACAAGCCCGGCAATTTTAAATACCTTGGTCAGCTTAGCTCAAGTTTACTCGTCGTTACAAAATTAGGCTATATATTGAGTGGCAGCTGTGGCCTAGTGGTTAGGGAGTTGGTCGATCGGGTGATCGGAAGGTTGCCGGTTCGAATCCCGCCCTACCCATGGTTGAGATGCCCTTGAGCAAGGCATCTAACCCCATACTGCTCCAGGGACTGTAACTGAAACCCTATAAATGTCTGAATACTGAAACCCTGTAAGTCGCTCTGGATAAGAGCGTCAGCTAAGTGGAATGTAATAATGTAATGTAATATTGAACTGTCACACCGCAAATCTATACCGTGGTTGATAGATAGCGAAATACTAATCGTGATACTGTGTGTCCTGCGTTAATGACGCCAGTGTAGTTTACCGCAGCATTGCTATAGCACCCAGATACATTAAACAGATGCTTTTTATGCAAGTGGAAAACAATACACCCCGTACTAAAACAGAGTAAAACCGAGTTGAGTTGACATGAGTTGAGCTGGTACTAGGCAGTGGAAAAGGGACTTTAGAAAATCCTCCATGTGCATGTGTTTTGAGCGTTATGGCAAAGACAACATCTTGTTTTGTCCAACAAACAACAAAATTGACACAAGATATTTGGCCACAAAATAAAAGTTATGTTTATTCTTCCAAAAAGGACGATAAATTATTTTTGCCCAAAATTGAAGTTTAGTCTTTTGCCTTCCCACGGCACTATGGCTCCCCATCAGATGGTTACACACTCCACAGCTCAGTGATTTCACTGACTTAAAGGATTCAGCAAAAGATGTCTCATTACTTAATTGCAAATCACATTCATTACATCCAAAACACTTAAATTGACTCAAACTGTTCTAAGTACTCTTGAGCCAATGACTACAGCATAACGTAGAATGTAACTAAAAAACATCACCGATCTTCAGTCTATCTAATCACCTATTCAACCTCAAGCCAGAACAAACCAAATATATGGCAATACCAGAATGGGTGCATGCTGGCAATACATTCCTCCATGTCAGTTACACTGACACACACACACACACACACACACACACACACACACGCACGCATGTACACACACACGCGCGTACACACACACACACACACACACACAGTCACATAAAACCACTAATATACTGCACAAGCTCACTAATAAAGCTGCACACAGTAAAGAAGTTGTTCTCATACAGAAACCCCACACGTCTACACACCTTATCCATTCCTTAAGGCACTGGTCCTCACCTGTGCTGGAGGGTGTGTATATGGTCTTGTCTGTCTGCACAAAGATGTATCCAGACTGGAAGGAGACCAGCACCACTCTCTCCAGCAGCTGGCCTGGGAACTGGGCCAGCAGGTACACGTACTGGTTCACGGTGTCGTCCTCCTCAAAGACATCATTCCCCTCCGGGATCTAATGGGCAGATAAAAAGAGCATTCAATTATTTTATTTCATTTTATTTTATTTTATTTTATTTGATTTTATTTTATTTTATTTTATTTTATTTTATTTCATTTTATTTTATTTATTTGGAATCTAATGGGCAGATAAAAAATCATTTCCAACTGAGAGTGTGTGTGTGTGCATCTATCTATCTATCTATCTATCTATCTATCTATCTATCTATCTATCTATCTATCTATCTATCTATCTGTCTGTCTGTCTGTCTGTCTGTCTGTCTGTCTGTCTGTCTGTCTGTCTATCTATCTATCTATCTATCTATCTATTATGACGGGCCATTCAAGACATTATTCATTCTGGCCCTCTCACATACATGCATTCTCCTCTCACATGCATATATTCTCCTCTCACATGCATACATTCTCCTCTCACATACATACATTTTATCTATCTATCTATCTATCTATCTATCTATCTATCTATCTATCTATCTATCTATCTATCTATCTATCTATCTATCTATCTATCTATCTATCTATCTATCTATCTATCTACTGTCTGTTATCCATGTGGCTGCATTCCAATGCCTGACAGGCCAATGAGAGACACAGATGTTCCACTGGCCAATGAATCAGAGATGATGATCCTCCATTAACCAACCAATCGGAAACAAAGATACTCCATTAGCCTTGTAGAGCTCACTTACTGTAATTTTTGCCAGTGCTTGATAGTTGTTGTCCTGACGGAGCTGTACCGTCTGGTTGGCAAGCTCCCTGGTCTTGTATGGGTAGTCTTGCACCCTGACTGTGACTTCAAAGGCACTGCCAGCGTAGTCCTGGGCCTCCACAAACACCCTCTCTGGGGCACCCACCCTCAGGAGGTTAGGGGCCGACATCACGAAGCTGAGGGGGTCAGAGGGGAAAGGTCAAAGGTTAACCAAGTTTTAGGTGGTGCTGTGCACCCGTACCATGAATGGGCAAAGTGCCCATGGGGACTCAGGTTCAAATATGGCCTGGGCCATTTTCCAACCCTACCCCATCTCTCTCCGACACATAACCTGTCTACTGTCCACTGTTATGTCCCAATAAAGACACAAACGCCCAAAAACTATAAAGGGAAAAACCAAGTTAACCATGTCTTGCCCGTAGTCCTGTACCTCCTCAACCACCTTCTCTTTGACACCCACTCTCAGGAGGCTAGGAGCCGACATCACATAGCTGAGATGGTCAGAGTTTAAGGGTCAAGGGTCAATTAATAAGGTATGGCAGTATCAAGGAGTTTATGACTGCATCTGAAGTGTTTACTTACAGGGACACAGCTAGAAATTGTGAGCCCCCTGAAAAAAAAAAAAAATTTGGGCCTCCATCCCAACTATATCATAGTCCTCTGTGGGCCCCTGTTAAGCTCTACTGT
>CM050198.1:6657261-6662261 GCA_027475355.1 Coilia nasus
ACTGCCAGGTTATGCAGCAGCACCTCGTTCCCCTGATTCCCCAGCCACGCCCACTCACCAATCACTTGCTTGTTCCCTCTCCCCTACCTACTGATTCCATACACCTGTCAGTAATCATAGTCCCAGTATATCCAGCCACTTCCACACCAACTCTTTGTCTGGCCTTATCTGTGATGAAGGAAGGATGTCTTCATTAGCGCACCTTTTCCAGTCCTGCCGTCAGCATTGTTCTCCTGCAGTTACGTTCTGGTTTTGTGGATACCTCCTGATTGAGATTTCTGTTTCCTGGTCCTGGACTCTGATTTGGTTTCTCCTGTGTGGTACTGTAGTTCATTTATTTGTGCTGGACCTCTAAGTGCTTTTTCCGTTGACTGTATAATACACTACCCTGCAAGCTATTTGTGCTGGACCGCTAAGTGCTTTTTTCCGTTGACTGTATAATAAACTACCCTGCAAGCTATTTGTGCTGGACCGCTAAGTGCTTTTTCCGTTGACTGTATAAGAAACTACCCTGCAAGCTATTTGTGCTGGACCGCTAAGTGCTTTTTCCGTTGACTGTATAATACACTACCCTGCAAGCTATTTGTGCTGGACCGCTAAGTGCTTTTTCCGTTGACTGTATAATACACTACCCTGCAAGCTATTTGTGCTGGACCGCTAAGTGCTTTTTCCGTTGACTGTATAATAAACTACCCTGCAAGCTCTTTGTGCTGGACCGCTAAGTGCTTTTTCCGTTGACTGTATAATACACTACCCTGCAAGCTATTTGTGCTGGACCGCTAAGTGCTTTTTCCGTTGACTGTATAATACACTACCCTGCAAGCTCTTTGTGCTGGACCGCTAAGTGCTTTTTCCGTTGACTGTATAATACACTACCCTGCAAGCTCTTTGTGCTGGACCGCTAAGTGCTTTTTCCGTTGACTGTATAATACACTACCCTGCAAGCTCTTTGTGCTGGACCGCTAAGTGCTTTTTCCGTTGACTGTATAATAAACTACCCTGCAAGCTATTTGTGCTGGACCGCTAAGTGCTTTTTCCGTTGACTGTATAATACACTACCCTGCAAGCTACATCTCCTTGTCCTGCGTCTGTGTGCCGTGACGGATACGCTGTAACACCAATGCCGTAAAATAAAGTGTTACCTTTCTTTCTTTCCTACTGACAGGCAGGGCTGAGTTAGCAAATGGGTTGGTCCTGGTGAAATGTCGTTTTTGTCTCACTGTGTGCTGTGTATATGGATGAAAGGCAATGACACCTACTTGACTTGCATGGAAATGTAACCCTTTAAGAGCCACCCCCTATTATAAATGTGTTGTTACCAGAATGACAATTACCAAGTTGTAATGTGTTACTAAAGACTTCCTGTAATGTTGTAGTGAAATTGTAATGTTGTAGTTACATTTTTTTCAGTCATGGTGAGTCATAGCGCCGGCGATATAGTGACCGCTAAGAGGCTACGACCCTTTAAAACCCTTCATCAGCTCATGGAGTGATCCCTGTGACTTACATGAGGTCAATCTTCAGGATGTAGCTTTCAATGGCTCCACTGTGTGACACTACATAGAAACATAAGACAGCTGGGTTAACATGAACGATCCTGTCTGCTTTCACTCATCTAAGAGAAGATCAAAACTGTGACAAAAAAAGTGAGATTTTAAAGAGATATTGTGCAACTTTGAGTGTTTTTTTTCTCAACGGAGCTAAATAAATAGACACTTCTGTAAAAATAGACTGCTTTTCCTTCCCCTCACCATGTGCATGTGTTTTCAACTGATCTGATCAGAGTAACCGGCGAATACAAAAGGAGTCATACCCACCGAGGTAAGTTAAGTCAGAATTTCATCAGAAATTCACATTCATTTAACGTGATTCACTTTGTGAGTCTGAGGGTGATGGGCTGGACACCCAGATATTGCAAGCCTGGTATTCTGTCCACAGGGCTGGGCTGTCCAGAAAGTCTTCATTAATTGACTCTACCACTCTACCTGGTAATGACCCATTACCATGAGCATTTACCGAATTGTGAAGATGATTAATTAACTCAGTTGCACAGTGCTGCTTGCAAATGCTTGAAAAAAAAAAAAAACCTCCTAAATAAGGTTGTTCCTACCTTTAGCCTGCTTGTCCAGAGTCAGATTAAGCTTGAAGCTGTTGCATGCCGTATCATTTTCCGTGGCTGGAGCATAGTACATAGTCATCACCTGGCAGATAAAAAAAAGGCATAGAGCGGTTTTGGTTGAAAACTAGCAAGCTAACTCAAAACACAAGTACAAACCCAAACAAACACCTACAGCAGCACAGAGGCCACTAACTGTTGCTGGAAAGGAAACTTATGTTGGTAGCACTTTATAATAATTACTCTATAATTACAAGATAAATATCTCTTAAATAATATTATTTATCTCATAATTAACCAATCGTATGTCATAATATGAGATAGCTATGTCATAATTACGAGATAACTGTCTCATAATTACAATTTTCTACTATCACTGAAGATGCTTCCAGCTGATCATTTCAAGATAATTATGGCATAGTATTTCATAATTCTCATAATCTCGTAATCGATATATTTTTTTTACTGATGTGAATGCAATAAGCTTCTTAGATGGCAGATGACAAAACAATATAATCTGTGCAGGTAATCGAAGATGACAGGCTTACCGAGAGTGTCCCCTCTCCGTTCCCTTTGGCCGTCACAGTCAGGTTCTGATTAAGCTGGAGCTACAGCAGGAGAGAGCAGAGTCATCTGTAAATGCCCAGGATCCAAGCAGTAGGGTGCTACCATTATAGAATTTACCAGATGTGTTTATTCAAAGGGACATACAGCAATATAAAACATAGGCATTAGAGTGGGCTACCCTATCGGAACGACTGACATAGGCATTAGAGTGGGCTACCTTATCGAAGCAACTGACATATGCATTAGAGTGGGCTACCTTATCGGAGCGACTGACATAACCTAGGAGTGGGCTACCTTATCGGAGCGACTGACATAGGCATTAGAGTGGGTTACCCTATCGGAACGACTGACATAGGCATTAGAGTGGGCTACCTTATCGAAGAGCCTGACATATAGGCATTAGAGTAGCCTACCTTATCGGACCGACTGACATAGGCGTTGCCCTTGTTGAAGGTCCACCTGATGGGTCTTTGGCGGCCCGACACATCAATGTTGACATCCAAGTTGATCTCATGTAGCTTTCGCATCTGCTCCCTGTACTCGGCCACGGCCTGATACACCATCATGGTGGACTGGGGACAGGGGAAGAGTGGGAGTTACAAACACATATACTGTATTTGTAGAGACCTATGTAAAATTATCAGTTTCTCTGATTTAAGTATTTGTAGGTATATGTGTGAGGAAAGTGAACATTTTTGTTTTATTCCATAAACTACTGACTACGTTTCTCCCAAATTCCAAATTCAACTGACACTGTAAAGGAATGGCTGTCATACATGTAGAGATGCTGATTTTAGGAACATTTGCAGTGGTCTCTAAATTTTTTCACAGACCTGTACATGGCCTCAGTGACAGATACATCTAGAATTCATCAAATCAGAATTCTATAAAATCAGTGCAAAGCAAATACAGTATTCTGCCATCTATTGCCATCTATTGCAGTAGTTATGTTCCAGAACCCCCGCGATGGGTGAAATGCTGCCATACAGCAAAACCATATAGAAAACATTTTATTTTATAGTTTCAGTGTTATTTAATCAATATTTAGATGTAACAGTGTAGTTATCATAAATTATAATATTGTTCTGATTAACTTTTCTTTAGCATGCATAGTGACTTAGCATGCATATATTAATGAATAACGTACTGTATGTGATATAGTGGGACTGCGAAAGGTGAACCATGATATAACCAACCCCCCCCCACACACACACACACACACACACACACACACACACACACACAGGCTGTTTGTTGTTCCTTGTACAAATTCTGTCCTTGGTACGTCTGTATTTAATCTTCTGCTTACCTTTATTCTATATATACAGCAAAATATTTGCATTGCATTGGATCATTGTATTCTTAACTGGATCAGAACCGACCTGCGAGGACCCATAGCCTCCTCGGGTCCTCTTCTGGGTGTTGAGCCACTGCACGACAGCGCTGGCCCGGTCAAACTCCCTCATCCTGAGCAGGGCCAGCAGGGCATAGGCCGTGGCCTCCAGTGTGTACCGGTGACCTCCAGGGACTGGCCACACCGACACGTCTGCCCCATGAAATACAGTAAGAACAATCTTCCCATTCACACATGGCTCTGTTTTTTATATTAATTTTTTAATATATATTTTGACAATAAAACGAAAACATAAAGAGAGTAAACTGAGAAAAATATAACATTTATTTATAAAAAATGAAGAGCAGAAGGAGAGTAAACTGAGAAAAAAAATGAAAAATATAAATGTTAATAATATTTTATATGTAGTAATATAATGTAGTAATTACATGTTCTGTTCATCACAACACATTACATTTCATTTAGCTGATGCTCCTATTCAGAGCGACTTACAGTGAATGAGTTACAATAATACTGTTATAAGTAGTAGTAGATGTTGTTGTCGTTATATTAGTAGTAGTAGTAGTACTTTTAATTACATTCATTACTTTGTTGCATTCATACGTTGGATACATTCGTTAAGATTCATAACTTTAGCATTCATTTCATGCACTTACCATCTAATTTGTGTTTGAAGAGGATGTCTTTGTGGAACGCTCCTGAGCCAGCGAGGGCGTAGGACACTATGGCGACGGAGTAAGGGTTCTTTAGCGTGTGGATCCTCAGCTGGAGGTACCGGACCGCACGACCCACACTCTCCAGTAGAGTCTGAGAGGGACACAAAGACACACACGCGATGGAAAACTGCAACACACACACACACACACACACACTGCTGTGTGGACGAGCAAATGGGACCTGCTGCCCTTGTATGTGTGTGTGTGGTGTGTGTGCGTGTACATGTGTGTGTGTGTGTGTGTGTGT
>CM050198.1:6672261-6682261 GCA_027475355.1 Coilia nasus
GTTCACATGTGCACATGTGGGCACACACTCACACACACACACACACACACACACACACACACACACACACACAGATACAAGTACACATGTACACATGACACATGTACACCATGTTCACATGTGCACATGTGGGCACACACTCACACACACACACACTCACACACACACACACACACACACCATGTTCCGTGAGCTTGTGAGGATTTTACTGGTTCCCTTAAGTGTTTTATTTCCGCAGTTAAAGTAAATATTTGCATACTTGCTACCAAGTGTGTGTCTGTGTGTGTGTGTGTCTGTGTCTGTGTGTGTGTGTGTGTGCGTGTGTGTCTGTGTCTGTGTGTGTGTGTGTTCATGTATCTGTTTATATTTACTTCGTGCGAGGAATAGTTGTCGTGAGCGGGACTCCATGCTGGCCCTGTGCCTCTCCTGAAAGGCCCTCATATGTGTGTGTGTGTGTGTATGTGCGCACTTATGTGAGTGTGTGTGTGTGTGTTTGTATATTTACTCCGTGCAAGGACCAGTTGTCGTGAGCGGGACGCCATGCTGGCCCTGTGCCTCTCCTGAAAGGCCCTCATATGTGTGTGTGTGTATGTGCGCACTTATGTGTGTGTGTGTGTGTGTGTGTGTGTATTTACTCCTTGCGAGGACCAGTTGTCGTGAGCGGGACTCCATGCTGGCCCTGTGGCTCTCCTGAAAGGCCGTCATCTCCGTGCAGCAGCGCAGGAAGGCCTGGGCGCATGCGGCCCCCCCGCTCACGTACTCGGACCGCCGCTCGCAGCTCCGCCCCCCCATGTCCGCCCGCAGACCGTCCGCACAACAGCGCCGCACCTCCTCCGCCTCATACTGCCTCACTGCAACACAACCACACAACAACACAATACTCAACACACAACACACAATACACAACACACAACCACACAACAAACAACAACACACAACAACACAACACACAACAACACAACACACAAGCAGTTTGGGTTTACTCATATTGCCTCACTGCAACACAACAACACAACACACAACAACACACAACACACAACAAACAACAAACCACAACATACAACACACAACAACAACAACACAACAAACAACACACTACCAGTTTGGGTTTACTCACACTGCCTCACTGGAACACAAGAACACACAACACACAGCACAACACAACACAACAACACAACACAACAACACAACACAACAACACAACACAACAACACAACAACACAACACAACACAACAACACAACACACATCCAGTTTGGGTTTACTCATACTACCTCACTGCAGCACAACAACACACAACCACACAACAAACAACACAACACAACAACACAACACAACAACACAACACAACAACACAACACAAATCCACTTTGGGTTTACTCATACTGCCTCACTGCAGCACAACAACACAACACAACACAACACAACAACACAACACAACACAACACAACACAACAACACAACAACACAACAACACAACACAACACAACAACACAACACAACACAACACAACAACACAACAACACAACACACAACCAGTTTGGGTTTACTCATACTACCTCACTGCAGCACAACAACACAACACACAATCCGTTTGGGTTTAGCACACACACCACTGTTATTTATTTATTTATTTATTTCACTTATTTACTTCCACTAAGCAGTTTGCTGAGGACACTGCAGCACAACAACACACCACACTACCAGTTTGAGTTTAGCACACCTAAAGATGACTGCATGTCCACGACTGAGACGGACCGTCGACTTCTTTTGACAGGGGTGGAACATGTTTGAGCTAAGAAAAAGTACCAAATAAAAAAATATAAACAACAGAATATGGAAGACAATTAGTGGAACATCATTATGCATACCATAATATACTCACAATATATTAGTTCTTTCTCTCTCACTCTCTCTCTCTCTCTCTCTCTCTCTCTCTTTCTCTTTCTCTCTCACACATGCACACACTAAAATCAGACCTGCCCTGGTGTCAGTTCTTCCTGCAGTGCTTGACACAAACAGCAGCCCAGCATCATAGAACACCCCCATGTTGTCCTGACCACTCCCCGCAGAGCATCCAGTGTCCAGTTTCTCAACAATGTCCCAGATCTACCCACAACACAATGGAGGAGCAATACACACACACAGAAAGGGTGGGGGTAAAAGAAAGAGAGAGGGGGGGAGAGAGAGAGAGAGAGATTTAAAAAAATATTGACAGAATATCATTGCCCAAACAGATACACAGATACTGATTATCTGTACTCTAGGAGGACAGTATGTCCACACCGTGCCCTGCCTGACTCTGTGCTTGTTGCTGACGCAGACTTCCTTTTCCACAGCTCCATAGCAACCAGACCCACTGCAGACCCACCCTAGCCCCAGACAGTACACAAATACATATTTTTTATGCTCTATAAGGACAACGTTTGACACCTCTGTCTGGGTAACTGTGTGGTTTTTGTTGAGGACATAGACTCCGTCATCCACAACCACCTTCAGCTGATACACAGATACTGACTTTCTTTACACAGTAAGGACAAAATATCCATACCTTGGTCTGTGCTTGTTGTTGAGGACATAGACTTCCTTACCCACCACCACTAGTCCAACTCTATCCACAAATGATACACAGATACTGATTGGCTATGCACTAAGACGACAAAATATAGACACCTTGGTCTGGCTGGGTCTGTGCTTGTTGTTGAGGACAGAGACTTCCTTACCCACCACCACTAGTTCAACTCTATCCACAAATGATACACAGATACTGATTGGCTATGCACTAGGAGGACAAAATATAGACACCTTGGTCTGGCTGGGTCTGTGCTTGTTGTTGAGGACAGAGACTTCCTTACCCACCACCACTAGTCCAACTATGCACAAATGATACACGGATACTGATTGGCTATGCACTAGGAGGACAAAATATAAACACCTTGGTCTGGGTGAGCCTGTGCTTGTTGTTGAGTATGTAGACTCCCTTATCCACTGCTACCAGTCCAACTCTGGCCCCGGGGTCTCCAGTGATGGAGAGACTGAAGGGTTTATGTGGGGTGTAGTCCTTCTTGGGGTCAGCGAGTTCGACCTTAAGCTGTGTACGTACATTAGGGTTTGAGGTGGAGCAAGAGAATAAGAAAAACAGAGTGTTGAAAGGGTGAAATGAAATTAAAGTACTATTATTCAACCACAAACAAAATAATCAAAACACCTGACAAGCAGGGTTTATTTAACAAAATAATATCTGTGACAAAATGGGTTCTATCTACAGACTACTTTTCCCCCATACAACCCCACATGTGTCTCCTAAAAACAAACTTCTTTGAAGTCTGTACATTACAAAACTCTTCTTTTTTATTCAGAAACTGTAGGATCCTATGGTTCTGGTTCATGTGTGGCTGTTCCAACAAATCGTACCGAGCCCATGCAGGTGTCCTTCACGTCCACCCAGACTGAGTCAGACACAACTTCATTTGAGCCCACGTGGTAGTACGCCACGATGCGGAAGGAGGGGACCATGTCCTTGGTCACAGGTAAGGACAAAGTCACCACAGACTGCCCTTGCCTTTTAAACTTCTTAGCCTGCACCAGCTGCCCTTTGTTCAGAATCTGAGGGGAATAGAATGAAATCATAAAAGCAAGCAAAGGAAAGGAAAGGAAAAGAAATGGAAAATGCTTTGCAAGGAACGTAAGTGATATTCCGAGTCATATTCTACCCTGTGGACAAAGGTGCATAAATAGATAGACAGACACACACACAGACATGCAGACAGATGGACAGACAGTTAAACAGACAGATGAACTGACTGACTGACTTACAGACAGACAGACAGATGCACAGACATACAGACAGACAGACAGATGCACAGACAGACACACAGTTAAACAGACAGACAGATTGACTGACTGACAAGCAGAGAGATGCACAGATATACAGACAAACAGACAGACATACAGACAGACACACACACACACACACACACACACACACACAGACAGACACACAGACAGTCAAACAGACAGACAGGTACACTGACAGACAGACAGACAGACACATAGACTGACTGACTGATTACATGATTGACACACCATATAGGTGAAGTCTTGGTCTTTCACGCCGGGGCTGTTGCCCACGTGCAGGCTCATTTTAATTTGCTGGCCTATGGTCGACTCGCTAGATGCTACGCCGATGTGCAGGTAGTTCTTGGAGTCTCCTGTGGTCTTGTAGGACATGGCTGTCATCACCCTCTCAGCTTGTCTCTCTTCCGACAGCCCCGATACCTTTGTCTTCACCTAGCATAAGGGATTAAATTGATGCAACAGGGACGGCAAAATAAAGTGTAATGTAAACCCTATGGTAAAGTGTAAGTACATAATGGTATATGTTTGTACTGTGTCCAGAGGCTAGTAGAGTAGTAGAGTAATAGTTACTTTACTGATCCTGAAGGAAATTAAGGTGTCTAGCAGCATACACATAATACACATTACAAAACAGATCAAACATAACGCACACATCTGCATACACACAAACATTCACTTAGCTGGGATAAAAATAAAAAATAAAATACTACTTCTACTACTATTACTACTACTACTACTACCACTACTACTGCTACTACTGCTACTACTACTACTACTACTACTACTACTTCAACTACTACTACTACTACTACTACTACTACTACTACTACTAATAATAATAATAATAATAATAGCAATCCAATGAGGAACAAGAATCCCAATGGGTGGCAGGCTTACCCGTATGGACAGGGTCGTGTCCCCTGCTAGAGTGTTGATTGTGACCCTAGCAATGCCGTTTCCTCTGGTGGTGGTTTGCATGGCCTCGTCTGTGGTGGTTATGACTTCTAATGCAATGTCACTGGCAGGCAAGTTATTAGGATCCGTCACGTAGACCTGTTCATAGAGCAAAAGCCAAATGACAAGAAATAAAGAACAATATACGGTAGTCAATATATTGAATTACAATATACTTTTTAGTATTTTACCTTTCCTTTTTATTTATTTGGTCTTTAACCAACCTTTAGTCATTAAATAGATTTAAGCATGAAAATGGCATTTGTAATTTGATGTTGATGGTGTCATACCGAGACGTCGAAGGGCATCCCTGGCTTGAAGTATTTGGGGGTCCTCTTGAAGTTAATGGTGTAGGGGGAGGTGACAATCATCACACCTTGCTTCTCCGCCTCCACCATTTCGCTTCCTACCAGAAGGCAACACATTAGAGCTGCACAATATTTCTACAATATTTTGTGACACATTCTGGTCAGTGCAGATTTTCATTAATGTCTGCATGACTGGCTGCTATACCCGACACACCTCTCTTTTAGCTGAGATACCAAAAGGAAAGAAAGAAAGAAAGAAAGAAAGAAAGAAAGAAAGAAAGAAAGAAAGAAAGAAAGAAAGAAAGAAAGACAGGCAGTCAGGCATGCAAATAGATAGATAGATAGATAGATAGATAGATAGATAGATAGATAGATAGATAGATAGATAGATAGATAGATAGATAGATAGATAGATAGAGAGACAGACAGACAGACAGACAGACAGACAGACAGACAGACAGACAGACAGACAGATGGACAGACAGACAGATGGACAGACAGACTTATTCATTTGTTTACATCATCTCAAGGGGAAAATGTTACAAGTTTAGGCGGAAAACATGCACAACACTGAATAACAGCATGGGACAAGTCTTCCAAATGTTTTCTCATTAATTACCCTTAATTTCAGTGTGCTGTAAGGCTTTGTTATCAAACTCAAACTGTCTGCACATGGAGCTGATAGATCACAAATGGATGCATTTTTGTAGCTGCAAAAGCAGAGGGGCAAACAGCACTGGGAAATACATACAGCCGTAACAACACTAAAATATCCCACTCACCAACCACAGACACACACATATGCATAAGGATACTTACAAACATACCACTGGAGGTCCTTACCTGTTTCTGTTAACACGCTTACTTTCACATAAAACGATGAGCCAACCAACAGAGTCACGTCTGAAAAGGTGTTGCTGATCTGCTCTCTCGTCAGCAAGGCTTGGCCGCTGCCCTCTCTAATCTAGGGAACAGCCAGAACAGCAGGTAAATGAAAGAAGAAGAGGAGCTATTGCACATTATTATTGTCATCATTATCATTGGAAGATGCAGAAGAAGTACACAGCAAAATTGGAATGTTACAATTTCAGCGTTAAACATTTGGGACGTGATTTTTTACTCTCAAAGTGTATCTTTAACATTTTCGGATTTAAATAGTGTCCAGAGTCTGGGTTATTTCACGTTTTGAAAGCGTTCATTTAACTCTGAAGAGTGAGGCACTATATAACCTATTCAAAGTGTTAAGTGGTAACTGTTAAGTTAAGTGTTAAACCATAAAAAATTGTCCACAGGAGTCAATTTAACACTGGTCTTTTTGCTCTGAGCAAGACTTTTCCAGGTTATAAATAATATTTTGAAGGTACTTACTTCAACCTTCCTTACAGAATGTGGTAGACTTTTCTTTACATTGTCCTTCGTTAAGACACCAAACACAACCAAGCCTGTACCTGTCACATCTCTTCCATCAAAGTACCTACATCAGAAAATTGGACATGATTAATTCATAGATATAACGTACCAGAGGTGGTATCAGGCTTGGAATTAACAGTAGCACTTTATTTTTCCGTTTGTGTGTCTACATTTAACAACATGTACAAAAAATACGTAGTTACACTGTACATACCTAACATTAACCCTAAGGGACAATATAAGTAAATAATGATACATGTTGTTACACTCGTCTTCTTACTTCATGGTGTAGATACACTCTAACAGATGACCGTATAATGAAGTGTAATCGAATTTACCAATAAACTCCATTGTCTTTGGACCATCTTTCAGTTCATTCACCTGCACATTTACATATGATAAAGCACAGTTTCAGTGGATTTAAACTGGGATATTACCTTGCTGAGATGTCCACTTCAAGCTGCTTATCATCAACATAGAAGAAGGGTGATTTTGGAATGAGGGTGACCTCGTAACTGGGTAAAACTGAGGAGATAAACATTTGTAATATATATATATATATATATATATATATATATATATATATATATATATATATATATATATATATATATATATTGTGTGTGGTGGTAAAACGAAAAGTGGATAAACAATTTGAGCAGTGGTAGAAAACGTGGATAAAGTATGTTTTTTTTTTTTTTTTTTTTAAAGTAGCACTCATTAGAAAAGGCAGTTTGTAATTTGAAGAGGTGTGTAAATGCCCTTTACGTGTGTTTACTCTTTACTACACCATTGTTTGTGATGTGCAGAAGACACCCAATATGATTTTGAGCCCATCTGCCAGTGTAATTTTGGTAATGTGGACCTCCTTCTGCCAGTGTCTTTATTGTAATGTGTAACTATGGTAATGTGGACCTCCTTCCTTATTAAAATGGTCTCCTCACCGTAAGTCTTCACCTCAAACTGAGCTGTGAAGTTTCTATGTGGACTATTCTGGAACCAGGTGACAACGGTCCAAATCCCAAAGCTGTGGAGAGGTGAATGAAAAAGAAGGCCAGAATCAATCAATCAATCAATCAATCAATCAATCAATCAATCAATCAATCAATCAATCAATCAATCAATCAACCAATCAATCAATCAATCCATCAATGTGTGGACTGCGTTTACATAGTGCCTCCATTCAGCAGGCTGACTACCCAAAGCACTCCAGGGTGTAATGCCTTACATTCATACACTGATGCCAGGAAGGCATTGATGGCAGAAAGGCTTCAGTGTCTTGGTCAAGTACACTTCCACCTACTCAGGGTGAGCCGGTATCGAACCAGACACCCAGGGGCGGTCCTAGTCTGTTTGGTGCCCTGGGTGAGCGCCCCCTTAGGCACCCCCCACCCCCACCAAGAGGCGCGGAGCAGTCACACTTATGCCACATGACAATGCCACCTTGGACAACAGCTCATGTCACCCATATCATAAACCAACCATGCAGCTACCCACCGATTGCTGGCTACTTCCTTTATCTCCCGAACCTATGAAGGAAAACCTCCATTCTGAAGATGATTTCCAGAGGCATCTGCAAAGTGACACGTTGAAGTGCACATTTAGCACACATTCAGTACCTGACGATATCAGGAAGCTTGATCTCCCCCGATCTGATGCCTTTAAGAGGGAACAGGGATTCTCTGGAAATGGTAATTCCATCTGGAGACTACATGAGAGATATAGAACTTGTCAGACAGTGATAATACTACAAGAGGACTTAAAAAGGATGGACAAATAGCAGGTTTCGACGATAAATACATGCAGCACAATTACAATAGCTATTTGCTCATTTAGCAATCTTCTCTGAGCAAAGACAACAAGGCAACACATTAATCTATTTTAAATGCATCTATGTGTTGATTGATACACATGGGACAAGTGTTAAACATTAGCACTTACTTTAAACACTATAATACCTGCATCAGATAGCCTGAATAAAGTGCATATAACTTTCTAGGAAGCTTATATTCATAATACTCTATAAACATATCCATAAAGGGTTAGTATCGCCTTCTTCATAATGGTTGAAATTAGTATTTGTGTGTTCATGTTTGATGGGATAATTTCAATTAGTTGTGAGTATATCTTTATTACCAACTTACCCCTACTTTAACAGTAAAAATAACACTATATTGTATAATACTATTTTACAAAGCGGCCATTAGCCAAAGGCAGTTACCATGACTTCCACAGAGATTCCTGAGTCAGCAGGTGTAAACCCTGGAGTCAGTGAGAAGAGTCTGTACCTAACTGCAGAAAGACACACACACATACATGGAGGAAATGCACACACAGACACACACACACACATAAAACAAACACACACTCATACATACAGACACACACACACACATACAGTAGAAAAACACACACAGAGACGTATGGAAAATCAGAACGTGAACTTCTAATTCTAAGGGTTTTGCTTTAGAGTTACAACATGAAATCTGAGTGAAATCGGTTAATCTCTTTGACTAGCACACACATATACTCAGACACACACACTCAGACACACACACACACACACACATACACATATACACACACATATACACACACACACTCATACACACATACAGACAGACACACACACACACACACACACACACACATACACAAACACACACACACACACCTGTGCTCGAAGGAGTGTATATGGGCTTATCAGTTTGCACAAAGATGTATCCAGACTGGAAGGAGAGCAGCACGAGTTTCTCCAGTGTGTGGTCGGGGAAGGCGGCCTCCAGGTACACATAGTTGTCCTCGCCTTCGTCCTTATCCAACAGGTGGCGGCCATCGGGGATCTACGGGTTTAGTTCATGTTCGATTTTTTCAGAATTTATTGATAGAGAAGACACAAAGGGCTTGGGGCGCTCAGGAGATTTCTGAAAGTTTTACTCAGGTGCTCATCTGCTACGAGTGAAGTCAGAATCAAAAAGAAATGAAATTGTATATGGTCGCAACGCGTACTTTAAACCAGTCCTTGGGGCGCTCAGGAGACTTCTGAAAGTTTTACTCAGGTGCTTATCTGCTACGGGTGGAGTCAAAGTTCAGAAAAAAAGAGATTAGCAGAGGCACTCCGAGATTTGACCAAAATCTAAAAAGGCTTTAATCCTTTAATAATACATGGCTAGGACTGATTAAAAGCACATGGGCCATGGGCCCATGTGCTGTTATTCAGTTCTAGCGATGCATTATTAAAGGCTTTTTAGATTTTGTTCAAATCTTGGACTGCCTCTACTAATCTACCGGCGTAGTCCTGGGCCTCCACAAACACCCTCTCTGGGGTGCCCAACCTCAGCAGGTTAGGGGCCGACATCACATAGCTGAGGAGGTCACGGTCACAAGGGAAAGGTTAAAGGGTATCTGAGGAAGGTATTGCAGTGTTGTGCTTGCTTTTGTACATGTGTTTGTGTCACTTACTGAAGCTAT
>CM050198.1:6692261-6697261 GCA_027475355.1 Coilia nasus
AACTGTACAGCCAAACACAGAAAGAGAGAGAGAGACAGAGAGGGAGAGAGAGACAGACAGACAGACAGACAGACAGACAGACAGACAGACAGACACACACACACACACACACACACACACACACACACACACACACACACAGAGGGCCCTGTTAGCAACATGAGATATCAATACACTTAGCTTCCAACAGATTGAGGCTAACTAGGTGCAAGTACTACAGTCAAAACAGTCATTGAACAAAGGCATATAACACATTTTACCACACGTAGAATGTACCTGATTTAATATTACATTTTGTCCCATGTTATGAACATACACACAGTTATGAATAATTACACATCCACATTGGAAAGACTGACTTTATTTTTGTGGTCTTTTCTGAGAATCTGTAATCTATTCTGACAAGTACTGAAGATAACTTTTGCCTGTCACAACAGTTATTTGGGCTGTGTAACTCTTATTCTTTTAAGTATCCTGCAAAGCAAACATCTATTGTGTGTGTGTGTGTGTGTGTGTGTGTGTGTGTGTGTGTGTGTGTGTTCGCATGCGTGCATGCATGGTTTTGTGTTTGTGTGTGTGTGTTGGTTTGTGCGTGCATTTGTGTATGCGAGTGTGCATGTGTTTGTGTATGTGTGTGCATGTATGCACGCATGTATGCACGCATGTATGTGCATGCATGCGTGCGCATGCTTATGTGTGTGTGTGTGTGTGTGTGTGTGTGTGTGTGTGTGTGTGTTTTCCTCTTTGCAGGTTTGGAGCGTTCCTTCCGTGTGTTGGGATCCTGTGGGCGGGGCTGTGTGATGCACATGCTGGGGGAGGAGCTTAGTGCGGTGGGGGAGGAGCTACGGCGTCTGAATGTGCGGAGGGGCGAGCGCAGTGACGCCCTTCGCCTGATGGAGGCGCTAGACTCCCTCTGCTTCAGGCTGTACGCCTCAGCCCTTACCGTCTTCATGCTCAGCCTGGGACTGCTGTGGACATTAAACTCCTGAATGAAAGAGTTCATAAATAAATACATGAATGAGTGCATGAATGAATGAATGAATGAATGAATGAATGAATGAATGAATGAATGAATGAATGAATGAGTGAGTGAGTGATTCCCATTTGTCATTGTGACCACACAGCCTTTGCCTTTACCCCATCACACATGTGAGGAGGGGGCAGCTATGACAACAGCAGCCGGGCAGCAGTGTGTGGGGACAGTGCCATGCTCAGGATACCTCAGTGTGTGTGTGTGTGTGTGTGTGCGTGTGGGGACAGTGCCATGCTCAGGGGCACCTCAGTCACAGGGCAGGATGGAGGAGAGCTCTGGTCAGTCACTCCCCCCACCCACCTCTCGGTGTGGGGCATGGAACCTGTGACCCTTTGGCCACAAGGGGAGCAGTGTGTGGGCACGGTGCCATGCTCAGGGGCACCTCAGTCAAAGGGCAGGATGGAGGAGACCGCTGCTTATTCACTCCCCCCTTTTGGCGCCTTAACCACTAGTCCACGACTGCCCTATGGATGAATGAATGAATGAATGAATGAATGAATGAATGAATGAATGAATGAATGAATGAATGCATGCCACTCTCCTTGACAAATGAATAGCAAAGTGAGTGAACCAGTACATGAATACAGGTACTACTCGGAAAATTAGAATATCCTGAAAAAGTGCATGCATTTCAGTTGTAACTCAATAATAATAATAATAATAATAATAATAATAATAATAATAATAATAATAATAATAATAATAATAATAATAATAATATAATAATAAAACTTTACTTGTATAGCACAGTTCATACATGCAATATGCAACTCAAAGTGCTTTACAGTTTGGCAGGGTTGTTGCAAGACAACATTTCTTGCGGTTCAGTGATGTCAGAGCAGATAAATACAGAAGCAGACTGACTCTTGCATGAACACAGGTAGGCAGTCCTTGTAGGCCCTAGTCAGCAATCTTTGTAGTCCAGTGGCGCTAGAGCTATGCAACGCCCTGTTAATGTGGGCTCTTATGTGAACATAGGTCGGCAGTCTTTGCAGGCCAGTGGCACTAGACGAGGAAAGTTCATTTAGGCGCAGTCGGTTGTTAGTGTCCCCAGGGAGCAACAGGGGTGAGGAAAAACTCCCTGTTTGTTTGATTTGCGTGAATTCAGGAAGAAACCTCAGGAATCAGTGAGTAAAACTCCCTGTTTTTCTAGGAAGAAACCTCAGGCAGAACCACGTCTCCCAGAGTAGCCCATCTGCCGGGGCTGGTAACGGGAAGTCTGTGACTGAGTAGTTAGGTGTAGGCTTGGTTGAATAGGTAGGTCTTTAGTTGTCGCTTGAAGATGTCGATGGATTCTGCTTCTCTGATGTGCTGTGGTAGGGCATTCCATCTCTTTGGGGCGTAGTATGAAAAGGCCGATTCCCCAATCCTTTTGGATGGTGCGTCTGGAATCCTCAGGAGACCGGCATCAGCGGATCTAAGGGCTCGTGCAGGGGTATAAGAGGATAATGCGTCAGCAATATAGCATGGGGCAAGGCCATTTACAGCTTTAAATACCAGTAGTAGTACTTTGAAGTCAATTCTATAGGATACAGGTAGCCAGTGTAGTTCAGCCAGTACAGGAGTAATATGTTCCATCTTTCTTGTTTTTGTTAGTAATCTTGCAGCCAAGTTTTGAATAAGCTGTAGTTTTTCAATTGATTTTTTTGGGAGGCCTGTAAACAAGGCATTGCAGTAGTCTAATCTACTTGTAATAAATGCGTGAACAAGTTTTTCAGCGTCTGGCTTGGTCAAGAAGGGGCGAACTTTTGCTATATTTCTTAGATGGAAGTATGCTGTTTTAGTCACTTTGTTGATGTGTGGTTTAAGGCTTAGGTCAGAGTCAAGGATGACACCTAGGCTAGTTACCTGTTCTCTGACATATTGGTTTAGGTTGCTTAGACTGGGGAGGAGAGCTTCCCGTTTGTCTTTAGGGCCGATAAGTAGTAGTTCAGTTTTGTTTTCGTTTAACTTTAGAAAGTTATTGCTCATCCAATGCGTGACAGCTGACAAACAGGAGGTTAAAGACTGTAGAGCTGTGGTTTTGTTTGGCTCAACTGAGATATAAAGTTGTGTATCATCGGCATAACTATGAAAGTCTATATTATGTTTTTTGATAATGTTGCCCAGTGGTAGCATGTAAACTTTAAAGATGAAATGTTTAAAGGCTCAGGACCCTTTTGCAAGTGTTTTGCATTACTTGATTAGTGTATGACACTTTGAGCCTACAATACTGAAGATTTTCACAGTATTCTCATTTTCTGAGTTTTTGGATTTGAGGTTTTAATAAGCTGTAAATCATGATCAGCAAAATTACAACCACAAAAAGCTTTAAATATCTCACTTTGCATGTAATGAATCTATAAAATGTACTGGTTTAACCTTTTATGTTGGATTGCCTGAATAAAACAACTTTTACATGATATTCAAATTTTCCGAGTAGTACCTGTAAATGAAGAAATGAACAGAGCAGGATGAATGGCTTAGAGAATTAACAAAGAATAAAGAATGAACAAAGTGGGTGCTTGACCATGTGATCACTGACTGACTGGCTGTAACAGATCTAATGTTACTGTAAACAATAACATGCGTGTATCACCAATTGTTCCCGGTGAAACATTGTCTTGTCTCACTATGTACCGTGTGGTTGAAACGACAATAAAAACCTACTTGACTTGACTTGAACATAAACCTGTTTCTCTGAAAGTTGATGGTATACAATTAAATTTCACTAGGTGTATTGGATCCATTTTGAGTATCATATGACAAGCCAGCAATCCAGCACCCCACTCCACTCTCATTTTCCCAATTAGTGCCCCTATCTCCTTCCTTCATCACACGGCTGGCTGTTATAGCAACCGGCCTGTGGTTCGCTCTCCTCAGCTGACCCCCCCCCCCCCCCCTGCCGTTGCCATGGAGATGACGTCATGCTGCAGCACCGTCTGGTCTCGGAATGCAGCGTCGGGAGGAGTCTACGGGAGCGCGCACTGTCGGGCATACAAACGGTCGAGTCGAGCGCAGCGAGAGGACACAGAACAGGAGCGGAACCAGTCTCGTTTGTATTTTCTCCGCGTTGCAGCTGATTTACCCACCTAACGCCAGCATGCGTGAGATAGTGCATCTGCAAGCCGGCCAATGCGGCAATCAAATCGGGGCTAAGGTAAGGCGACTGCGCTGCCTCTCGCTGGCGATGCAGTCCTCCTTTTATAAATAGGTACCAAGATTTAGGTAATCCCTCAATGACAGTGCACTCTTTCCGTAGACTGTCGGTAGAAATGCGCTTAAAGTAGGTTGGCCGAGGTTGTTGGCATGCAGTGGGACCTGTGGGCATTTAAATCCCACTGCCTCAAAGTCTGCTTTCACCGGTTTAAACCAGCCTCTGTCGCTCACCCTCAGCAGTGCTTCTCGATTGCGGCCGCCATTTGCATTTTGTAAGACATACTGGGCTTTTGGGAGCATTTTTGGAAAGCACAAATCATAGTACTGTTATGCACCGTGGCGTCTGTCGCCACTAAGCACAATCTGCTGTCTATTCACTAATGGGGACATACGGTAAACATCTCCTCATTCAATAGAGGCGTTTGTGAGCCACTCTTACGAGAGGGGTGTGGCACAGACGTGGATCTCTCGAGAACGTCGCGCGCTGTCCTAAATTGCCTTGTCTACAGTCTTAAAGGGGCCCTAAGCAATAATTCCTTAGGAGGCCCCCATACCACCTCCTCAGCAACAGATTTTCCTATAGCCTACATACTATGTGTGTAGTTTATCCACCATCCTTGTCGCAATATGTAATGCGTTTAAAATACACCAGTGTCATTCTGACTGTTTTAACTGAAGCAAACCCAAAACATATGAATGTGTACACTGAATTGTACATGTGTGCCATATTATTTCCACTATATAGCCTATATAGTTGATATGATGTAATTATTCATAGATTGGCAGTCAATCTTAATCTATTTCGTTATTCTGTGAATCTGACTGCAAG
>CM050198.1:6702261-6704761 GCA_027475355.1 Coilia nasus
CCAACTCCCTAACCACTAGACCACAGCTGCCAATTTCCTTTACATCCCTCCATTGCGTCTATAGACATAGAACCTGTGCCACCAGCAGAGGTGTGACCAGAATGGCATGTGTGGGTGGGCAGTTATCTCATCTGGGGGGGCAGAAAACATTATTGTGATAAACAATAACAAAAGCCTAGTATATAGTAGAATTGCTGATAGTATTTTTGTAATATAACAATTTTCGGAGGAGGCATACTTTAAATGTATTGAAATTATAAGGCATCTTTGAGTAAACTTCGAGTATCATATTTCATTGTTTTCGGTAATCAAAATATGGTCACCCTAGCATAAATCATGACCGTCAATTTTGTTAACAGACTGGAATTTTTTTATGAATTTTTTTTTTCCTTTTCTTTTTTTTGTAAAAAAATGTAGAACTTGTATGATGCATGCAAGCTATCAATAAAATCAAAGGTATACAACATATGATTACTACAGGAAAGCTAGAACAGAAACATAGCCCACTGTAGTCATTATGATACTAGGCTGTGGGCCAGATGAGCTTATGGTGCACCAGCAACCCCCACCACCCACACCCATCCACCCCCGCCTTCCAACAAAACTAACTTTGTTTTGAAAAGCCTGGCTATGCTAAATGAAAATTTAAATGTTGACATTGAAAATATTGGGATGCAGCATCTACTGGTCTTCATGAATAGCTGACCATTGTAAATCAATGTGTTTCAATGCAATTGAACTACAAAACTACTCACACTTCATGGTATTGAGGAAATTGAGACATGTCTCAGAGCATGTCAGACCACATCTAGGTGGTGAAGGCTGTTAGACAATACATTCATTTAGCTATATTCAATACACAAAGATGTTATTAAACAATTAATGCTGTATCATATGTAGATGGTATATACTTCAATAACATAGAATAAGTTATGTAATCAACCTCACCTTAATGTTGAATATTGATTTTCAATGGGTATCTATTCATGGGACTAATACTGTAGATGGTGCATCCAGACATTTTCAATGGCAGCATTCAGAATCATACTTAGCATAGCCAGGCCTTAAAAAACAGTTGGGTTTGTTGGGGGGTGGGGGGGGGGGGTGTGCACTCTATGCCTTCCTGGGTTATGGCCTACCAGTCAGTTGTATCTGGCTTGGATATTGTTTAGCACCATTTTGGTGAGGGTTTCAATTATTTCATTTTGTATTACATTTGACGTGTATTTTGCATTGTCTGGGATATGTTTTACAATTTCTGCCAATTTCTTATCTTTTTTGACCGTGTATTCAAAAAACTTAAGGAAAAATCCCTCCTCCCCACACTCGTGATTATGACCAGAAGGCCAGAGGCCAGGAACTAAACGGCCTCCCCAATGCTCTTCACATAGTAGGTGAAGAGCATTGGGGAGAGCTGGTTCAATGCAATTAGGGCCCCCCTCCTCCTCGCGCCCATTACGGGTAGTGGTAGGCATATTATCATTAATAGGCTATCGCTATACAGTATGTGAGGTTCATGCTTTATCTGGAGATAACAATGCTGATGTAATACAAAGCCTACAACACTGCAAAAACATAGCCTACTCAAGGGATCAATCAAGGGTGGTAAAGTCATGTTTAATGTTTGTGTGCAAAGGCATCAGAATTTTTTTTACAAAAATTAGATGTAATTTCGTGCATTCTGGTGCATTTTACAGGTTCTTAGATCTGTACAAATAGGCTTAGCAGTTATATCTATATCTATAGAAATATTACTAGGTTGCCACTTAACGGCATAGTGATTTGGTGGAACTAAAATGTCATACAACACCATTACAGAAACTAGATCATTTTAAACTCCTCCCGCCCCCACCATTACAGCGCTGAGAGAAATAGAACTTGGATGACAGGGCTATGGACTGAACAGCTCAGTTTTAGCAGTTCTGCTAGCTGGGCTAAGATCACATATGCAGCTATGCAGGTTGTGGATGGAAAAAGACAACGTGGACGTAAACGTTTAAACAACGACCATTGGCAACAGTATTTACAAAAACAGTTAAGCCAGTTAGCAAACGTAAACGCAACGTAAATTAGTCTAGCAAGTCAGTGTATGTAGAAGCAACGTTAGCCAACTAATGCTACCCTTCTCAAACTGTCAAAAGACCCACGCAACCTACCTGCACTCTTTCATCCAAGTGAACAACTTTTTCCTCATTCTATCCGCTACTTTCTCTTTTCCTCTTGCTTTTTAACACTGTGACTGCGCCCCAGACAGTTAATTCATGGCTGTTTTCTCAGTTGTGACTATGCGAAACTACAGACTGTATATAAAACGATACACGTTGCTGGCAAGCTCTCCGTCTCAACATTCTAAAATAGAATGTTGAAAAGGAGCAAGATCGCTAACCATAAGAGTACAGGAAGGCGTGGATCTCTATCTAAATTTATTTTAACATACAAAGATTAACGGCATAGACATATTTAACCAATAAACACAAGGGTAATATAAACAAACAGGTAT
>CM050198.1:6712261-6719761 GCA_027475355.1 Coilia nasus
CTATGCTTCATAGTATTACATAGGAGTAACTGCATGGACAAGTGCATATAAAAAGAGGTAATTGATGTGGGATGTGGATGATGTCACATTGCAGATTACCGGTAGTGCAGTGGTGACCTCCTGCCTATCACACACACACACAGACAGTTTACAAGGTCAGCTATACATAAGCCATTTACAGGTTTACACTCACAAATATTTAAGCCCGTAGTGCTATGATCACATCCTGCCTATCACACACACATACAGACAGTTTACAACATCAGCTATACACAAGTCGTTTACAGGTTTATGCTCACAAATAATTAAGCCGGTAGTGCTATGGTCACATCCTGCCTCTGTCACATAGACAGACAGTTGCCTGTCACCTGACAGTTTACAATAAAAAGCAAAATACTATGCTTTGTAGTATTGCATAGGAATAACTGCATGGACAAGTGCATATAAAAAGAGGTAACTGATGTGGGATGTGGATGATGTCACATTGCAGATTGTGCTGTGGTGACATCCTGCCTATCACACACACACACAGTTTACAACATCAGCTTTAAATAAGTCACTGGCAAGTTACTCACAAATATTTAGGCCGGTAGTGCTATGGTGACATCCTGTCTCTGTCACACAGACAGACAGTTGTCTATCACCTGACAGTTTACAATATAAAACATACCACTACAGGGCGTCACTAGAAATTGTGGGCCCTCCCCAAAAGAAAATAATTTTGGGCCCCCGCCCCAATCATATCATAGTCCTCTGTGGGCTCCTGTGAATCTCTTGGCCCTTATGAATTAACTTGACCTACCCCCCGTTTAGCAGATCAACGGTACCACTATGCTGTGTACATGCATTACAATGGGAAAAAAGTATATATAGAAGAACTGCATGGACGCGCATATAAAAAGAGGCAATTGATGTGTGATGTAGATGACGTCATATCAGAAATGTGTGTGTGTTTTTTTAGCGGCAGTGCTATGGTGACATCCTGCCTTTATCTCACAGAGACAGTTTACAAAATAACATAGGTCATTGGCAAGTTTATATTCACAAATATTTACATAAGGAGAATTTCACAGATGTGTATTTTTTGACTGGTTATGTTATGGTGACATCCTTACAAAGATCACACAAGTATACAATGTAAGGAATATATACCACTTTTTTGCTTGACAGTGTTCAACAGGTAACAAATATATACAGCAAGTGTAAAAATGCATGTAAAGTAATACATAATTGACAAATGAATACTCACAAATATAAGCAGGACTTCATAGATGTGTGTTTTATACTAGTTGTGTCATGGTCACATGAGACTGTACTTTAGACTGAATGAGTATATGACATGAGACTATAACTCACTGTATATGACATTAGACTATACTTTAGACTGAATGAGTATATGACATTAGACTATACCTTAGGCTGAATGAGTATATGACATCAGACTATACCTTAGGCTGTATATGACATTAGACTATACTTTAGACTGAATATGACATTAGACTTTAGCTTACTGTACTGTATATGACATTAGACTATAGCTTACTGTATATGACATTAGACTATAGCTTACTGTATATGACATTAGACTATACTTTAGACTGAATAAGTATATGACATTAGACTATACCTTAGGCTGTATATGACATTAGACTATACCTTAGACTATATGAGTATATGATTTTAGACTGCACCCGGTTATATGACTATATGATATTAGACATGCGGTGTGCATGCAGTGTGTGTGTCTGTGTGTGTGACTGTGTGTGTGGGTGTTGGTGTTGACTTTGGTGCTGACAGAGTGGCACACACAGGGCCTTGTTGTGCAGCAGGGGAAATGCCCAACGTGTCAATGATGGACCATGATGACTATGATTGGGCTGACCGATTGTGATGAAAAGTGTCAGAACACAAAACAAAGACGAAAAAATGAGACCAAGAGACAGACAGCAAGTGATATGTAGATAATGTGTTGGTGTGTGTGTGTCTCTGTGTGTGTATTTGTGTGTGTGTGTGTGTGTGTTTGTGAGAGAGAGAGAGAGAGAGAGAAAGAGAAAGAGATTTACTTCAACATGTTTGTATCAGAGAGAAAAAGATAGAAAGACAGATAAAGACAGCAAGACAGACAGACATAATGTGTTTGTGTGTGTAGAGAGAGAGAGAGAGAGAGAGAGAGAGAGAGAGAGAGAGAGAGAGAGAAGAATAAGAACAGAGAGAGAATAAAAGAGAGAGAGAAGAAGAGAAAGAGAATAAGAGAGAGATAGAAAGAGAGAGAGATAGAGAGAGAGAGACAGATATCTATATAGAGAGAGGGACTGATATGTGCTTTGACATGTTTGCACATCCACTGGTTAATTGTCTTAGTACTAATTTGATCCTCATTAAATCCATTCATTACATGATGTGTTTAAGCAGGATTGTTCTAGAACCTTTATTCCTACTGCGCACCAGTCAGAGGCCTCCCCTTAGCACACAGGAACTAGGGTGTGTGTGAGAGCGCGCCGCACGTTTAAAACACAGACACAGCTCTGATCCGTCCATCTCTGTCTCCCTCTCTCTCTCTCTCTCTCTCTCTCTCTCTCTCTCTCTCTCTCTCTTTCTCTCACTCTTTCTTGCTCTGTCTGTCTGTCTGTCTCTCTCTGTCTCTCTCTTACTCTCTCGATTCTCAGAGAAAATCCTGAGAGAACGTTCTACTGGTTCTTCGAGGCCTCCTGCCCCATAGCCAGGGACAAAGGTGAGTTCCCCACAGAGCGCTCTGTTCTGCATTCTTCTTTATATGCTCTGTCTTTCTTTTTTTTTTCCTTTATCTGATTTTTTTTTTCGTTCACCACCACTGACAGTTCTTCCACTTCCTGCTGTAGAACCCGCCCTCTGAAAAGCCACAATGACACGGTGACGTCGTCATAGCGACAGGCCTCAGGGGACCTCTCAGTCTGCCGTTGCTGATCACACACTCAGCTCTGGCACTGCTGTGTAGATATTCTGGGCCCTATGAAAGAGGCGAAGTTTAGATTAGATTAGATTAGATTAGATTAGAATGAACTTTATTGTCATTACACATGTATAAATACAGGTAATGATATGTAGTAAACCTGATGAGACACTGAGTCTTCAGTGTTCACGTGCCGCCATCTTGGTTTATGTTTTGTTTTTTTGTTTTTTTGGGGGGGGGGGGGGTGTTTTGGGGCCCGTAATTATTGATAATGTTAATTCTGATTCTATTATTATACATTAATACTAATCTTGTCTGCCAAAGCCCCCTGTATATTATGGGCTCTTAGAATCGTCCTAACCAGGCCACACACACACACTGACACACACACACACACACACACACACACACACACACACACACCCCACTTGACCCCTAGCCTCCTGCTCCACCCCATCTCACCCACCGCCCAAATCACACTGATTGAACTACAAGTTGTCCTCATATGTAACATGCTGGGAACTTAGAACTGTTCCTATAACCCTGCCCCCCAAACACGCATACACACACACACATGCACACACACGCACACACATACACTCACACACATACACACACACACGCACACTCACACACACACACACACACGTACACACACAAACACACACACACACACGTACACTCACACACATACACGCACAAACTCACACACACCCACGCGCAGACACACACACACACACATGCACACACACACACACTGGTCAGCACACACATGCACACACATGCACACCGCACACACACACACACACACACACACACAGACACAGACACAGAAAAGAGAGAGGAGGGGGGGAGACAGAGAGAGAGAGAGAGAGACAGAGAGAGACAAAGGGAGAGAAAGACGGAGTGAAAGTCGGAGCAAAAGACAGAGAGAAAGAGAGAGGAAGAGAGAGAGAAAGAGAAATTCACATAATGGGGACACATATCCACACACACACACAAACACACACACACACACACACACACACACAATCAGGGTAGTAGTTACATGTACACAAACATTTCGGCCCTACAAAGGCAAAGTGCAGTAACTACACAAACACTGAAACTGAGAAAAATGCCTTTAAAGTTGTCATACTGCCCAGTTGAACATGCTTTTTTGTGCTTCCTTAATAGGAAGAAGCAAGATATAGTCACAAGACAATACACACACACACACACACACACACACAGACACACAGAGGATGGCTGTTATTTACACCGTCAGGTTGTGGCTGAAATTAGAATATCCTGTGGTTAGCTGACTTAGTGGTTAGCTCACAACTGTAGAAACTCAAACTAAAGCTGCATCTTATATGAATTGTGCTATACAAGTAAAGATTACAGTTTTTCTCAATTGTTTACACACAATTCCTTGTACTTCAGACACAATGACCACAACATGTAACACAATTCCTGCTTTGCACTGAAATTTCAGTTCTAAAACACACTTTTTTCAAAACACTATAGACAATTCTCTGCGTTTGGCACAATTTTCATGACAGAAATCTCTTGTTTTCACAAGGAACACACAGTGATTCAAAATTCTAAGGTCAATTGCCCTATTATGTACACTGACTCATCACATCGGCAAACACCTGTCACACAGCTTTACATTTAGCTATCAAAGCTTTGGAAGAGGCAGAGCCACAGCTAGAGGAGTGAGAGTAAGAGGAGGAGGACGGGGAGGACATGGACGAGGACGAGAAAGGACCGTAATCTCTGATGAGATCAGAGCCATTTTGGTTGACCATTTGGTCAACAAAATTATTTTACAGTAGTTGTTTAGTTGTTTATGTATCTCTCTCCATATTCTACAATCCTCAACACAATTGAGGATTTTTTTTTTTTGACTGGAGATGAAAGTGTATGACCAAAATCCTCAAATGCGTGTACCCTTTCTCTAAGCTGTGGAAGACGCATGTGGAAATATAGCAATTGATGCTTTTCATGAATGGATTCGCTGCTAGGCCAGGAATGTACTGTATGTAGCAAGTGTAACACTGAACAAAAAAGGCCTAAATCATTATGATGAATGGATAAGAAGTGTTTTCCATTTATCATAGTGTTTTACATTAAGCACATCAGGGTTCAACTGGTTGTTATAAATGTCTATTCATATGATGGTTTGTGTGTGTCATTTGACAACAAAATAGCATTTTGCCCATTGTGCGTGTGTTTTTTGATTTGTGTGTAGAGTTCTGAGAGTATGAGGCATGCTTTCAGAAAATGTGTTTAAGCAATTGAGAAAAACTGTAAAATCAGCTTAGGCCCCAACTGAAACCAGCGTAAAATCTACAAACACACAATCAATACTAACACACACTCAAAACTAACTGTAGAAATGTAGTAGTTGTTGTTGTTATGTGAGTTAATGACCATTACATTACATTACACTTAGCAGACGCTTTTATCCAAAGCGATTTACAAAAAGAGGACATAATAGCTAACAAATGTGTAGAGAACATCGAAGGCACCTATAAAAATAAATGATTAGTAGAGAATAAAAAGAGATGGTTAGTGGGGAACATATAATGACCACGTAATGAAGATACCATAACTGTAGTTTAATCACTCGAGAACTTAACTGGCTCCTGTTAAAGATCACAGTAGAATACTGAACACTCTGAGCATTTTAGTTGGACTGCATTACCTGTGTACGGTGGCTTATAGTAAACAAACAGTGCAAGATAATAATTTCATCAAATGATTTACGCTAACTTTCACACAACCAATACTAACCATCACACAATCAATACTAACTCAGTGTGTGTGTGTGTGTGTGTGTGTGTGTGTTTGTTTGTTTGTTTGCTTATAGATCCTGGGTTGCTGTTCCAATTTCCAGATGACTTTAGTGATGAGGTAATATGCTGAACTGAAAACTAAAAAGCAAAAACACCACTTTAAAAACACCCACAAACACACACACACACAAGGGAGTACACAGACACACACACACACACATACACCCACCCAGACACAGACACACACACACACACACACACACACACACACACACACACACACACACACACACACACACACAAACACAAACACACACACACAGACAGACAGACACACACACCTTTAATCCATCTCATCCTCTTCTCCTCAGGAGGCCCGGCTGTCCCTACCGCGGTTCTGTTTCCCCTACGACATCGAGAAGTAAGTAAGGCCACTGAGCACGCACACACACACACACAAACTAAGTCATGTGCACACACAAACACACACACACACAGAGGCATGTGCACACACACACCACACACACATACACACACACACAAAAAATGTCATGTGCACACACACAAACACACACACACACACAGAGGCATGCGCACACACACACACAGAGGCATGCGCACACACACAAACAAACATGCACGCACACACATACATACACACACTCACACACGCACACAAACAGACATGCACACACATACACACACACAAACACACACACACAAACACACACACACACACATACAGACAGACACACCCACCCACATGCCCACACACGCACACACACACACACACACACACACAGACACACACAGACACCTGCACTCGCACACAGACAGGTAGATAGAACATAAGATTGCTTATTTAACAGATTTAATAATTCATTGGTTACTTAAATGATTGATTGATTTACTGACTGTCTGACTGACTGTGTGATTGATCATAGTAAGGGTGATTGATTGACTGATTAATTGATTGATTACAGTTTTTGCCCATTGCTTAAACACATTTTGCAAAACTTGGCTCGCTGTGCCAAAACTCTACACCCAAGCACATAGGACACAACACTTGGAAATAAACCATTCACATCTATGTCAAATTGAAACTCTGCAATCAAAACAATCCTTTGTGAAAATGTCACTCTGATGACAAAATTGCACACACTTGCATCTTATAAAAACACTGTCACATCAGCAGCAACACACTAGTCTACTTTATATAAAATAAATAAAAAATATTGTATTTTGAGTAGATGTGTTTTGCCAATGATACATCTGTATTTCATTTTTGAATGAAGTGTCTTATGTATGAAATAGTGTGTAGTGTGCAGGAGCAAGTGTGTTGCAAAAAGGAGCAAGTGTGTTGCAGAATTGCAACTAAAGTGTAAAGCAGCGCTTTTGTTTAAGGTATGGTTACACTGTGTTTAAGGCATGGTAACACAAGTTCAAGTTATGTTACTTTGGTTTAAGCATATGTCTATTGCGTTCAAGCAATGGGCAAAAACTATAATTGATTAATTGATTGATTGATTGATTGATTGATTGATTGATTGATTGATTGATTGATTGATTGACTGATTGACTGATTGATTGATTGATTGACTGATTGACTGATTGACTGATTGATTGATTGCCCAGAGTAAGGGAGACGGTGGCGGTGCAGCACTTCACCTTTGTGCTGACGGATTTGGAGGGATGCCAGCGCTTCGGCTTCTGCAGACTCACCTCCAGCTCACACACCTGCTTATGCATCCTCAGGTCAGCGTGTGTGTGTGTGTGCGTGTGTGTTTG
>CM050198.1:6727261-6739761 GCA_027475355.1 Coilia nasus
ATGTATGTATGAATTGGTCTTGGGATCAGAGAGTCACAGGTTCGAATCCCGCCCGACGCATGGCTGAAATGCCCTTGAGCAAGGCATCTGACTCCACACTGCTCCGGGGACTTTAACTGAAACCCTGTAAATAACTTTAAGTCGCTCTGGATAAGAGCGTCAGCTAAGCATAATGTAATGGAACTGGTGTTGCCTCTGTATGCCTCACCCACTGTCACTCCCCTCTCTCCCTGTGTCTCCAGGAGGAGGCATTACAGCTAAGCGTAATGTAATGTTGCCTCTGTATGCCTCACCCACTGTCACTCCCCTCTCTTTGTGTCTGTGTGTCCAGGAGGGGGCGATCTTGTTCTGCGAGGAGTCGTTCCTCAACCACAAGTCCAACGTCATGAGGCACTTCCTGGAGAGTGCCATCCACCTACAGTTCTTCAAACAGGTCAGCAACTAACTAGGCACTGATATGTACTCGCAAACACACAACACACACACACACACGCACACACACACACACACACACACACACACACACACACACACACACACACACACACAAACACACACACACACACACACACACACACACACACACAAAGACCGACAAACTGACAGAGACACACACACACACACACAAGGACGGACTTACTGATGGACACACACAAGCACACACACGCGCACACACACACACACACAAAGACAGCAGACAGACAGGCAGACACAGACACAGAAGTGTTGTCTCAGTCTCAGTCTCAGTTCTGGCTTTGAGTTCTTCAAACAGGTCAGCATCTTCCTAGGCACCGCTATGTACTCACAAACACAGAACACACACACACACACACACTCGCACAAAGACAGACCGACTAACCGGCAGACACACACACACACACACACAGACACACAAAGACAGGCAGACTACTGACAGACAGACAGACAGACATACATACACACACACACACACACATGAAGACAGACACAGACAACTGAAATGTTACCTCATCCTCAGTTATGGCTTTGAAGCACCGGTAACATTTTCCAACCCTTAGTACAGAGAAGAGGTTATGGTTAGGGTGACCGAGACACATCATGCATAAATGATGCATGGTTCCGATGTTTAATGTACGATGCAGACTTCTAATGTTTAAGGGCCAGACCCTCACCATGACGGTGAGGGTCTGGTCACGGTAGGATGTACAGTCATAGTAACATGGTTGCTGTAAGGTGAAAAAAATGGCTGTACACTGAGAGACACAGGTGGTCCAAAGTGTAATACTGCCACCTAATGGAAGAAAATAGGAACTGATTAATTAAAGTGTAATTATATCCGCTGTTTCTTAGCCACAATACACAGTGTGGGTTGTAGATACTCCTCTGAGTCAGCATAAGTGACGTCACAGAGACAAATGTTATGGTGTCTTTTTTGTGCATCTACATGCCACAGAATGTAGTATTGTATGGGCAGGTATGGTTAGGGACTTGAGCTTGCGATCGGAAGGTTGCTGGTTCGAATCCCACCCTACCCATGGTTGAGATGCCCTTGAGCAAGGCATCTAACCTCTCACTGCTCCAGGGACTGTAACTAAAACCCTGTAAATATCTGTAAGTCGCTCTGGATAAGAGCATCAGCTAAGTGTAATGTAATGTAATGTAATATTATGTACTTACAAGACTAACCCTAATACTAACCCGGTACAGTGTAAGTACATAATGTTACATTTTGTTACATGCTTTGTTACACTGTACCTAACTGATGTAACAGGGACAGTAAAATCGCACAAAATCGCACAAAGTTTTAGCCTGGTAAACCAGGCCCTCGTACTTAATTTCATTTTGTACAGAGGGTCTGGCCTTGCTGCCGTTGACATACATGTATTTGGACCGATTGAATACGAGCCAATTAGCGAACAGAGAGTGCATGGTCGTGAGCGATGACGTTGACTTTGTGTGCTACATTTGAATTGCAGTGCGTGGGCAGGTTAATTACATACGTGATGATCAGACATTAGTGATTGGGTAAAGGCAGAGCCACTTGTTTTAAACTTCAGCAGAGTTGAACCTCACACGTCCAGAAAGAAATCGTTTCTCAATGCAGCAAGGCCAGACCCTCTGTACAAAATGAAATGAAGTACAAAGGGGCTGGTTTACCAGGCTGACAAAGTTTTATACACTGACGCATTGTGTTCTGAGGCCACATCTAGTAAACACTTTGTGTGTGAGATTGTGTGGTTGTCATTAAATGGTGCTGTTGGTGTTCCTGCCTAGTTCATAGACAGCCGCCTGGAACAGCTGAACAAGGGACTTGACCCCGACGACCTTTTTGAGGAGGAGATCCTGCAGTGTGGTGCATCGGCAGGTAAGTGTGTGTGTGTGTGTGTGTGTGTGTGTGTGAGTGTGTGTGTGTGAGTGTGTGTGTGTGTGTGTGTGTGTGTGTGTGTGTGTGTGTGTGTGTGTGTGTGTGTGAGTGTGTGTGTGTGTGTGTGTGTGTGTGTGAGTGTGTGTGTGTGTGTGTGTGTGTGTGTGTGTGTGTGTGTGTGCGTGCGTGTGTGTGTTTGTAAATCTGAAGAAGTGTGTACAAAGACACTTGTGTTTGTTTTGACTGTTTGTTTGACATTGTGTATGTGTGTGTGTGTGTGTGTGTGTGTGTGTGTGTGTAATTGTTTGTCTGTGTTTGTGTGTGTGAGTGTGTATGTGTGAATCTGAAGTAGTGTGTACAAAGGCACTGTTTTTTTGTTACTGTTTGTTTGACATTGTGTGTCTGTGTTTGTGAGTGTGTGTGAGAATCTGAAGGAGTGTGTAGAAAGGCACTGGTGTTTTCACTGTTTGTTTGACATTGTGTGTGTGTGTGTGTGTGTCTGTGTGTGTGTGTGTGTGTGTGGCTGGTGGGTACACTCATAGCTCACTATCCCTTCTGTATCCCTCACTCAGCAAACAACAAGTCATACCAGCAGTGGGTGGACAATCTGAAGGTAGGTCCTGACCACTTCAACCATAAAACACTCTTATAGTTACATTACACTTAGCTGACACTGTTAGCCAGAGCAACTTACAGATATTTACAGGGTTTCAGTTACAGTCCCTGGACCAGTGTGGGGTTAGATGCCTTGCTCAAGGGCATCTCAACCATGGGTAGGGTGGGATTCGAACAGGCAACCTTCCGATCGCCAGACCAACTTCCTAACCATTGGGCCACACTTTGCCACAAGTTGATTGCCACAGTCTATGTCCTACAAATCTGTGCAGCAACAACGCCACTTAACTGTTTAATTTCACTATGATTTTATCTGTCAAAAAAAGACCTCAACATCCGCTCTATGTGCTTGCGCTTACCAAACATGGCAGCTAGGTGGAGCAAGATACATAATGGTAGTTCATGTCTATGGTAGTTCATGTCTATGGTAGTTCATGTCTATGGTAGTTCATGTCTATGGGAGCAAGATACTCTATGGTAGTTCATGTCTATAGGAGCAAGATACATAATGGTAGTTCATGTCTATGGTAGTTCATGTCTATGGTAGTTTATGCCTATAGGAGCAATAAATAGGCGCGTCGTTGACGTGCTTGGCTGTAGGAGCTAATATCGTGCACTAAAAATAACTCGGTGCCCGCTCAAATTAAAATGGATTTTCTTCGGAGTGGAGAGTCATACTATCACAACATTTTCCTTAAATGGGGCAAAGGGGGTTTGGAGATCATGTAATAATAATGTAATAATAATTATGATGTTTGTTTACAGTTTTTGCCAATCATTTTCACACCTCTCAATACAATGTCCACTTTTTCAAAACTCTTAACACAGTGTGCTTTACCAACACACATCTGAGCACATCAGTTAACATTTGCTGCAAAATGCACTACAGCTACCAAAACTCTTCACACTTCACCCAAAATTACTTCTGCCACTGTAACTATAAAATACTCTGTCGCTCAGGAAGATGTCTAATAAGCTAAAAACACAAACAACTTGAAAAAAATCACATAAAATCTAGATTTTGTTCTACAGTTTGCCATGTTACTGATATATAATGTAATCAAACTATATGTAGTTACACGTAATTTTGTTGGTTATGAACATCAACTGAGAGTACTAATGAATTTCGGTGGTGGTGTGGTGATTGAACGCAATTGTGTCAAAGCAACGTGAAAGAGGACAGGGTTTGGATCCCATAGTCTATGGTTTGTGGCAAAAGTGTGAAGAGTTTTGAAAAAGTAGACATGGTATTGAGACATGTGTAAAAATGATTGGTAAAAACTGTAATATTTTGTCCACAGAAAGGTGGTGGTGCCCTTCTCCTGACGGTGAAGTCCAAAGCCCACATGTACAAGAGTGTGAGTCTCTCTGTCCTCTCAGCTTGCTTGCTTCCCAAAACAATTACAGTTTTTGCCCATTGCTTAAACACATTTTGTTCAACTTGGCTCGCTGTGCCAAAACTCAACACACAAGCACATAAGACACAACACTTGGAAATAAACCATTCACGTCTATGTCAAATTGAAACTCTGCAATCAAAACCTAACAATCCTTTGTCAAAATGTCACGCTGATGACAAAATTGCACACACTTGCATCTTATGAAAACACTGTCACATCAGCAGCAACACACTAGTCTACTTTATATAAAACACTGTTTTTTGCATTTTGAATAGATGTGTTTTGCCAATGATACATCGGTATTTCATTTTTGAACGAAGTGTCTTATGTATGAAATAGTGTGTAGTGTGCAGGAGCAAGTGTGTTGCAAAAAGGAGCAAGTGTGTTGCAGAATTGCAAATAAAGTGTAAAGCAGCATTTGTGTTTAAGGTATGGTTACACTGTGTTTAAGGCATGGTAACACAACTTCAAGTTATGTTACTTTGGTTAAAGCATATGTCTATTGCGTTCAAGCAATGGGCAAAAACTGTAATCAAGTAATCAATTAAAAAATAGTCATATATCCACAGTCATATTCCAATATTCAACATTATTCTCTCTCTTTTTTAGGCCAAGGCTCATCACAAGTTTGGACTGAAGAATATCCTGTCTTCTAAGGTAGATTTCTCAGACTGGGTAGATCATTGTTTGTGAGTTTAAATGTATATATATCTATGATTTCACATACGTAAGGTCTCTTTCTCTCTTTTTTCTCTCTCTTTCTCTCTCTCTCTCTCTCTCTCTCTCTCTCTCTCTCTCTCTCTCTCAACTTCTCTCTCTCTTTCTCTCTCTGTTTATGTATTTATGTGTGTGTACGTGTATGTGTATGTATGTGTGTGTACTGCATGTCTGTGTGTGTGTGTGTGTGTGTGTGTGTGTGTGTGTGTGTGTGTGTGCATGCATGTGTGTGTCCTCCAGGACTCGAATGATGTCTGTCGTCTGCAGAGAGGAGGCTCTGTGTCAGGCACCCCCCGGCGAGCCCAATCAGACTGCTTACAGAATCGCCTGCCAATCACACAGCATTTCGGCCGCGTAATGCACTAATTACAAACACTTCTTTTTCATCTAATGCCATTCTGATCTACTTATCCTCAGCTTATATGCTGTTACGTGTGTTACAAATGTGGGTGTGTGTGTGTGTGTGTGTGTGTCTGCACACGTGTGTATGCATGTGGTTCTCTCAGTGTGATGATGTCCCTATTCATTATTTCTATGCTGTGCCATTCTATATGGCTATATACCAGCGTTTCTCAAAGTGTGGTAGAAATCCCAAGTGGTCCACAAGCAGTTGTGTAATATTTTTTATTGTTTCTTAAGCTACCTATGCTACGCACAGCGTGTATGCCATTCCCTTGTTAGGGCTGTCATGCTGCACCAATTCATGCATTTGCATAGCCCTGTTAGCCTCATTTGCATAGCCCTGTTAGCCTCATTTGCATAGCCCTGTTAGCCTCGTTTACATAGCCCTGTTAGCCTCATCTACATAGCCCTGCTAGCCTCATTTGCATAGCCCTGTTAGCCTCAGGTGGGGGGAGTGGTCCTTGTTTTTTTTTTTTTTTTTTTTTTTAAGGAGGCGAGGTGGTCCTCATTCTGAAAAAGGTTGAGAAACACTGGTATATGCTTTTTGCCCTGATTCATTTCTTCTGGCGCTACTGGACTAAGTTTGCCGTGTATTTCTGTTTTGTGTTCCTTGCCAAACTGTTGAAGCACTTTGAGCTACGTCCTGAAATGTGCTATACACGTAAAGATTATTGGTGACATTTTCTATGAAGCTTGTTGGTAAGTGAGGCTTTATAACCAAGAATGCACTCTGTCTCTTGAAGTTGGAATAGGGCTTATGGTATAGCATTATAATGCCTTAGATGTACAGTCATGAGTAATTAGGAGTACCTATGAATACTTTATGAATGTATCAAAAGCAAGCTCTATAAAAAGTGTTACCAACTACTATTATTATTCTTTACAGTGTGTTGTGTTGCACTGTGTGTTCTAAAATAGTGTAACTGACGCTGGTGTTGTGCTTCTTAAGTCTCGTCCACGCAGGCCCAACCGCAGATACACAGACCAGCATGGAGATGGCAACCTGGGAAGACCAGCGTGGGAGGACGGGTGAGTTAGAGACATTCTGGTCTCATCAAACAGCGTAGACTGTCACACCAATTCTTTAAGTCTTTTCGCTTGTTATTTTGATGCTGTTTTGCATTTTCGGGTGTCATTTCACACCACCACTTACCTTGCAGTGTTCCCATTGATCAGAGCATAGCAGCTAACTGTGTTAGCCATGTTAAACTGTGTTTAACTGTGCTAACTTTGTTCAATGTTAAAACTTCAAAAATCCACAACTTACTTATTTTGTAGTCTTATAATTATGTTATTTTGCTATTTTTACTATATGTAACATGACACACAAAGATGCAAAAACGTATTTCTATGACACACGAAAATGCTTAAGAAGAAGTGATGTGGTACTCTATGAGCTACAGTAGTGGCAGTAGTAGTAGCAGTAGCAGCAATAGTAGTAGCAGTAGCAGTAGTAGTAGTAGTATCAGTAGTAGTAGCAGTAGTAGTAGTAGTAGTAGTAGTAGCAGTAGTAGTAGTAGTAGTAGTAGTAGTAGTAGTAGCAGTAGTAGTAGCAGTAGTAGAGGCAGTAGTGGTAGTTGTAGTAGTAGCAGTAGCAGTAGTAGTAGTAGCAGTAGTAGTAGTAGTAGCAGTAGTAGTAGTAGTAGTAGTAGTAGTAGTAGTAGTAGTAGTAGCAGTAGTAGTAGCAGTAGTGGTAGTTGTAGTAGTAGCAGTAGTAGTAGTAGTAGTAGTAGTAGTAGCAGCAGTAGTAGTAACAGTAGTAGTAGCAATAGCAGTAGTAGCAGTAGTATCAGTAGTCATAGTAGTAGTAGTAGCAATCGCAGTAGTAGTAGTAGTAGTAGTAGTAGTAGTAGTAGTAGTAGCAATAGCAGTAGTAGTAGTAGCAGCAGTAGTAGCAATATCAGTAATAGCAGTAGTATTAGTAGTGATAGTAGTAGTAGTAGCAATAGCAGTAGTAGTAGTAGCAGTAGTAGTAGCAATATCAGTAATAGCAGTAGTATCAGTAGTGATAGTAGTAGTAGTAGCAGTATCAGTAGTAGTAGTAGTAGCAGTAGTAGTAGTAGCAGTAGTAGTAGCATTAGCAGTAGTAGTAGTACCATATGCCATTATTATATAACTACATTATCTGTGCACCTCCCCTGTAGCTCCCCCTTGGGCCACTCTGAACACAGTAGTAGTAGTAGCAGTAGTAGTAGGAGGAGGAGTAGTAGCAGTAAGCATAGTAGTAGTAGTACCATATGCCATTACTATATAACTATACATTCTCTGTGCACCTCCATTGTAGCTCCCCCTTGGGCCACTCTGAGCACAGCTGTGGCGACGGGGAGGAGTCGCTGTCTCTGGAGCTGGAGGAGGAGGAGGAGGAGTCGCCGCTGCTGCCCGACCCGGAGGAGATGGACCTGCTGGGCGAGATCTTCGACACGCTGAGCGCCCAGAGCACCAGCGAGCGCGGCCTGCTCTACGGCACACGCAGCCTGGACCTGTTCGGCCCCGACGGCAGCACCGACTTCATCTCACGGGTGAGGAGGGGCAGAGGGGGTGGGGTGGGGTGGGGGTGGGGTGAGGAGGGCCAGAGGGGGTGGGGCAGAGGGGGTGGGATGAGGAGGGGCAGAGGGAGTGAGGTGGGATGGGGCAGAGGGGGTGGGGAGGGGCAGAGGGGGTGAGGAGGGGCAGAGGGGGTGGGGTGAGGAGGGGCAGAGGGGATGGGGTGGGGTGGGGCAGAGGGGGTGAGGAGGGGCAGAGGGGGTGGGGTAAGGAGAGGCAGAAGGGGTGAGGAGGGGCAGAGGGGGTGGGGTGGGGTGGGTGTAGGGGGAGGTGAAGCTTGGGGGATGCTTGGGTACCACGGGTGGAAAAAATTTGTTTGCAAAATGTTTCCAAAACTTTTACCAGTGACACTGACAAATAAATGACAAAACGTCACTAGCCACTTGATAGTAAATTGTTATTTTGTGTTGAAAATTGACCAGCCACTTTCATTCACTTTCATATTTTACCACCCTTTGGCTGGTGGCTGGTGTTCAACTACATTTCTTTAAGGTACAGTCATACAGACACAACGTTTGTGAAAGGGACGATCACATAGACAAGGAGGCTCTTAAAGGGACACTCATATAGAGACCGATGTTCTTAAAGGGACACTCATATAGAGACTGATGTTCTTAAAGGGACACTCATATAGAGACTGATGTTCTTAAAGGGACACTCATATAGAGACCGATGTTCTTAAAGGGACAATCATAATCACAAACATGAAGGTTGTTATGGACTATTATATAGACACAAAGGTTTGTTAAAGGAGAGGTATACATTAATAGAAATGTTTTTAAAGGGAACAGTCAGAGACACAAACGTTTTTAAAGAGACATTGTTTACTTTTGCCAAGCTCTGAAGATGTACAGTATAACAATATACAAATTATAGTAAGACAACAGACAAATTGCACTCAGAACGCTGAAGGATCATTAATAGGCGTTTTAAATACTAAAAAAATCCTAAAAAAAAGCCCAAATTACACCAACAAGAACTCTACAGCTGTACTTTCATACCAGATTTTTTTTTATCAGAAAACATTTTAGCTAGCCTGGTAAACCAGCCCCTTGTACGTCATTTCATTTTGTACAGAGGGTCTGGCAGTATTAGGGTCTCTGCTGTATTGGGTAGAATCTTTACCTGGCCAATCAGTGAACAGAGGGAGTGTTTATGAGCGATGACACTGACTTTGTGTGCTACATTTCAATTGTAGTGCGTAGGCAGGCTAACTGCATATGTCACGACCAGGCGTTAGCGATTGGGTAAAGGCAGAGCCACTTGTTTGAAACTTCAACAGAGCCCACACCTCCAGGAAGACATCATTTCTCAATACAGCACTGCCAGACCCTCTGTACAAAATGAAATGAAGTACAAGGAGCTGGTTTACCAGGCTACATTTTATCGAGGTGTGCCAGTAAAAAACACTAATGTTTCTCTTTTGGCTCTGACTCCCAGATATCTTTAGCCATGCCCAGCCAAGAGAGTCTCAACCGCTCCATCAACAGGAGTGGCAGCCTGATAAGCTGGGAGGAGGGGCTAGAGGAAGAGGAGGAGGAGGGGCCTAACCCAGCGACTGAATCAGAAAGCCCGACGACAGCTAATCAGGAACAGAACCATAAAGATGATTTTGTGGCCCACTGGTCAACACAGAATGACACACACTTGGGCGCCAAGGGGGAGGGGCTTGTTAAGGTGGAGGCAGGCCAGGAGGGAGGGGAATGTGGCTTTAGGGCAGAGCCAATGCACCGCCATCCTGAGGAGACAACCGCACAGCAAACAGAGAAAGAGATGGCTAAGGTGGAAGAGATAAGGAAAGAGGAGAAGAAAGATGAAACAATAGTGCAGGAGATAGAAAAAGAGAGGTATGAGAGTGGAGGAGGGGAGGTACAACCGAAGCTCAAAGACCATCAAGAGTCAGTGAACGCAGTCACACAGGAGCCTGGTCCAGACAGCACAGGCCGGCCTGAGGAAGCAGGGCTCTTGCCTGATGACCCCACCCAGACAAACAAAGCCCAGTCTGGGGGAAAGGAAGCCAGCAGCCCCCTCCAGGGATCCAGCAATGGGGAGAAGATGGCCTCCGCCATGAAGAGTCATCCAGGTCAGAGAGTGGCCACGGACAGGGACACCAAAGAGAAACGCGAATCGTCCTCGCCCAGAGTCATGTCTGCAGTGGCGCGCTTTCAGGTCCGGGACCTCCACACCGCGCAACAATTGATCAGGGGTCTGGCCGAGCAGGGTCAGCCCAGCACCGGCTCCCGAGCCTGGGACACCGGCTTCAGGAAAACGACCCCCTGGGAGACCACTACCACACCACCACATTCGGGAAACGGCCTGCCGACAGCCTGCCCAAACACAGAGCAGGATTCCCCGGAGGATGCTCCACCCATAAAAGTCTCCGAGCTGAAGAAGAGATTTGAACATTGAAACTGATTGGATTACACAGAAGTAAAAGTCCGGTGGCTTGACTGAAGGAGAAATCAGTATTACCATTTTGTTCTTGGCTTTGTTAGTGGAGTCGTACAAAGTGCAATGTGTTGTTCTGCCACTAGGTGTCATATCAAAGCAAGACCTGCAACCTTTTTAGGCCTTGGAATGGAAGGAGGTGGTTATCAGTCACACGATGAACTGACTAAAGGACAGAAAGATATGAAGAACTTAGTATTTTATGTTGTTTTTTATGTTTATGCTGTTGCTATGGCTGCTTTTGATATTGCCTGACATTGAAGTTTAGTGAGGTGTAATGCCTTGTTGTACCACTAGGTTTTGTACTTTGTACCAACATATTGAAGTGATTGGCTCCACAAAGAGTGATCTATCTATCTATCTATCTACACTTCCTTAGTGTTACTAGGCCCTACATGCGAGCAGTGGTGAATATGAAGTACTTTAAATGTAAAATGCCTTAAATCTAAAATAATACATAAATAAACAAGTAAATAATGTGATATTTGATAAATAAATATATATTGGCCCCTTGACCTCAGCCATATGCCAAATGTCTGCAAGCATGACAACATTTATTTTTTTGACCTGAACAGCATGTTGACTGACATGGGATGTCTACAGTCTTAGGCATATTTTGTTTAAGGCCTGGGCTATGGAATATATGATTCTGCTGAAACTGAACTGTTTTCTTTTTTATGTCCTGCATTATTGATAAAATATTCTGGAAAGAATTTGGACCTGAGTGTGCATTCATTTTTGCTTTGGCAGGAATGTCGTTCACTTTGAGTTGTGTGGGTGTTGTGGAGAGGCTGTCACAGTTCTTAGCATTTTAAGGCACAATACTGCCCTACAAAGCCAAAAGGCAGTAACTGTATATTTTGTCAAAATTAAGTTTAGACCAAAACTTGACTTTATAACACCTCCACCTCTTTTGTATTGTGACTCTTGTTTCCTTCTAATAAGTATCTTGTTTCTTCTTAATAAGAAAGCACATAAAAGCATTACCGCTATTATACCTACAACAGATTGGACTGGGCAGTATGACCACTTTGAAGGCATTTTTCTCATTTTCAGTGTTCGTGTAGTTACTGCACTTTGCCTTTGTGTGGCAGAATAGCAGTTTTATTATTGTTGGTTTTAGCGTTAACCGTCACTGCCCTGTACATTTCAGGATTGTTAATAACTGAATAGCACAACAAAAGAGACACAGGTTGTCTGTTGAGTCTGCTACACAGGACCAATGCTCATCCTGTCACTCTCTCTCTCTCTCTGTGTCCTTACTGCCCCTGCTCCACTGTCATTCTGCCTTTCCCTCTTCTTCTTCCTTATCCATCCATTTGCTAAAGAGACTTGCAAAGACTGCCGACCTATGTTCACATAAGAGCCCACATTAACAGGGCATTGCATAGTTCTAGCGCCACTGGATTACAAAGATTGCTGACTAGGGCCTACAAGGACTGCCTACCTGTATTCACGCAAGAGTCGGTTTGCTACTGTATTCATCTGCTCTGGCACCGCTGGACTGCAAGAAATGTTGTCCTGTAACAACCCTGCTAAACTGTAAAGCACTTTGAGCTGCATCTTGCATGTATGAGTTGTGCTATACAAGTAAATTTTATTATTATTATTATTATTATTATTATTATTATGATCTATGGGGGACTATTTATTACTTGTGGGTATTATGTTAATATGTGACACACTGTGCTGGAGTGCCATACCAGTGTGTGTGAAGAGCATGGGTTCGCTTCCCAAAGGGGAAGGCAGTGTGATGGAGTGCCATCACTAGAGTTGTAGGTGTGCTCTGACTACCATACCAACGAGCCTGGCTCCTTGGCGTTGCGGTCAAAGTGCATGTTTGGTAACCCAGAGACCTGGATTTGAAGCTGGGAAGGGGGCTCGCGAGGCTTGGGATGTCATACACTGTGTTCAAGGGTATGACCTGACTATCATAACTGTACTAACAGGAAGAATAAACATTGTGACGTTATAACAATGCTTTTATGACTACTCCTACTATGTTTACATAGGATCATTTAAAATAAAGA
>CM050198.1:6744761-6759761 GCA_027475355.1 Coilia nasus
CGTGTTTGTCGGTTATGTATCTTCCTGCCCCTCAAATTTTATTCAAGGACAGTTGTCCTATATGTCACTAAATGTAATGTTGAAATGTTTCTATTGACACTGTTTAGTGACCTCTCCCTGATTTTTAATACAGACCTATAATGTAGAAAGGTTGATGGCTGTAATTCTTAAGGGAAAACTGGTTAGGCAAATATGCCCTTACAAAGAAAGACATATTTAATTAACAGCCAGAGTTGTGTCCAGCTAACTTAGCCTACGGTTCATAAACTCCTGAATGTCAGATATACAACAAATGTACTTTTTTGCATTTTAAATCCACCAGTATTTTAGGCCCACACTGTATCTTCACTGTAACTGCAGCCTTTATGGGCTGCCATGACTGCTGGTGTCACCTGGTCAGATGGTTGGTCTGACTTAATGAAGTTTCATTATTATTATTTCATTTCATTCATCATTTTAGTATACTTCTAAAAGTGTGCTTTCCCCAGACATGCAGATCTACTCAGAGACTCTGGTCAACATTCAGGTCTGCTGGGGTAATCACCTTTTTAGTACGAAACACATTGTGTGTGTATGTGTGTGTGTGTGGGAGTGTGTGTGTGTGTGTGTGTGTGTGTGTGTGTGAGAGAGAGAGAGAGAGAGAGAGAGAGAGAGAGAGAGAGAGAGAGAAAGAGAGAGAGAGTGTGTGTGTGTGAGAGAGAGAGAGAGAGAGAGAGAGAGAGAGAGAGACAGACAGACAGACAGACAGACAGACAGACAGACAGAACTAAAGTTCTTATCTTGACCTGCCAGGCAGCTTGTAAGATGGCGTAATTGCAAGTGCATGGGAACATGATGATTTTTGCAACCTGCACACTCACAGTTTTCTGTTACTGTGAAAACACTGCCCTGTGTTTTCGTACCTTTGGTCCCAAAGAGTGTTAGGTATGGCTGGGGTGTTGTTTAAGGCCTTGGGTTTTGAAGAACCAATGTCCATTGTTCATGGTAATATGAATCAATAAAAAGGGAAATGTTGCTCCAACTGAGTGGATGTTGGCGATGAATGGTTTTAAGTTTATGTACACTGAAACTGCTAGCCACTGCTGGTCAGACTGGTCATGCTATGACGTTGAATTACGGGAGATTATAATAGACTCACAAACACAAACAAGTACAAACAACAACAAACATGGCTGACACTCCTATCCACAGCAATTTACAGTGAATTAGGTACAGCACCCCTGGAGCAACATGAAGTCAGATGACTTGCTAAATCACTTTAGCCATGGATGAGGGTGCAGGGGAGCACTGGTTAATCACTCTACCACCCACATGTTTCCCCTGCTGGTGTAACCGAGGTCTTCCTGCACAGTCCAGACCCAGTCTCGAACCCATGAACCCGGTATGGGAGACAGACGCGCTACCAAGTGAGCTAAAAGCCAGGCTATTAGCTCAGTCAGCAGCGTATCTTTTTTCTTTTTTCAAATGTTCCTTTATTCAATTTTCTTTACATTATACAAACAACACACTCAGAACAGAGAGAGAGAAGAACTAAATTATTAAAACATGTACATCTGTATACAGGAAATGAAAAGTTAAAATGAAAAGAGAGGAAAGGAAAGTAAAACAAAGCAAAATAAAAGCAAGTGTATTTTTAAAGGGTGATTATAGGTACAAGTTATGTGCAAAAGTGTGTTAGGCCATGGTGTGTAACCAAAAAAGGTCAGGGGTTGATAACCAGGGGTGCCAGTGTTTGCACAAAAAGATTCCCTTTACCTTTCAAGTAATAAGTATGGTTGCATTGTGTCATTTATGACTGTTTTAAACAGATTATTTGTAGGAGGTGTTTCTTGGTTCCAGTTGAGCAATATACATGTTTTGGCTATGTAAGCTATTATGGCAATCCTCTTATTAGAGATGGGGTCTAGCATCCCATCTGTCAGTGCCAAAAAGGTACAGTATAGGGGAACAAACAGCGTATCTTTTTGAGGTGTCGGGAGGAAGGTTTACTAACGTTCTACACCGAGCTATGCTAGCTGGCACCCGTTAGACTGGTACAAGAACCAAACCTATGACCCTCTGAGCCCAAGACTAACTCCCTAACTAATAGTTCACAGCATTCTACATTCAGCACAAACAGCTACATGGTAAAACAGCTACTTCTTATAGGGATGTGGAGGTGTGGGGAGAAGGATGTGACGTGTTATGTGAATGTTGGGGCGGGAGTGGGTATGGTTTGGATAGGCAGGGGCAGTGGGTGAGAACATTCAGTGTGTCTGTGCCTGTGTCTACGCCTCTATCCTTCTTTTTTATCTGATGTTATGTTGGTAATGTGTGTGTATATTGTATGTTGCTGTGCCTGTACTCTTTTTATTTGTGTGTGCTGTGTGTTTTTATGGTGCTGTAGTTTCCCTAACCCAGACACAAATTTCTCCCTGGTGGAGACTAATAAAGAAACCAAACCAAACCTAACCTAAAACTAAACACTAATCTATACACTATGGCAAATGCCTGGCTCATTGCCCTCTAGTCTAGGCAGATACTAGAAATCCGCACCAGCCAAATGCTGGTAAATGATATAAGTGGCTGGTAAATTTTGGACCCAAAATAATAATTTACTATTAAGTGACTGCCACATTTTAGCATTTATTTGTCAGTGGCTGGTACAAGTGTACATTTTGCAAAGTTGATTTCCACCCCTGCATACAGTAAAACCAATAGAGCTGTGAATGGGCTATGCACAAATATTGCAAAACTGGCCAAAACTGCGCTTACAGTCTTACAGGCCAGTAGTGATGAGTAACAATGACTACACAGGTTGTATTGTGTTTAGAAATAACAGAACAAAAAAACATAATTAAATAAATTAAAAACCTACAGCTGCATTTACTAGAGTAGTAGAGTAGAGTAGAGTAGAGTTACTTTATTGATCCCGAAGGAAATGAAGGTGTCCAGTATCATACACATAATACACATTGCAAAAACAGATCAAACATATTGCACACATCTGCATAATACAACATTCACTGAACTGAGGGGAGAGAAAAAAATGAATAAGTAAAGATAATAAGAAATCCACGAGGTAGAGAAGTGTCAAGATAAGGTGCTTTGCGGTAGCTCAAGTAGATAGATTACATACGATAGATTTGAACAAGTCCGTTGACTAGTGACTGTGACTGTGCCGATCACTATGTTGCCTAATATTGGAGATTGACAACAGAAAAAGACCAAAGAAAAAAATAACGAATCACTTCACATCTGTTTACATAGTTACCATTGTGGAGTTAACAGAGGTACTCGAGCAACTGGAAGAGGCTCACTCATTTACACACACACACACACACACACACACACACACACACACACACACACACACACACACACACACACACACACACACACACACACACACACACACAAACACACACACACACACACACAGGGGTGCTCAGTGAGACAGGACGCCCCCTCATTCACACCTCCTTTGGAAATATATGGTTGATAACTTCTGGCTCACACATTGTGCACACACACACACGCACACTCACACTGACACAGAGAGAGAGAGAGAGAGAGAGAGAGAGAGAGAGAGAGAGAGAGAGAGAGAGAGAGACAGAGAGAGACAGAGAGAGAGAGAGAGCATGCACACACATTTGCTGTGCTTTCATTGTAACCCTGTTTCAGTCACATGTGACCCAGTGCAAGAAGAGTCCACTTGCGTTGAATAGCATTTTTTTTTAGAAATTAAAGAAATGTCATTTTTAAGGTACAGAAACGTGCCACAACTGAGTAATACCCAAGGAAGGTCATGTGCGGCCCCCTGCTGGACAGAATATTGAGCTGCAGGTCTCTAAACTAGTGGGGCTTTGGCTATCAAATAGCGGCTGTTAAGACATTGTTCGCAGTTATGGACATTGTAAGGTCATGAGGTAGTTGGAAGGGCTAAAACCCGTGGAGAATAATTAACGGGATAAGTCATAGGACGCGGTTGAAACACCATTTGAGCTGCATTTATTCCTCCTACGACATAGATGGCGCTGCGACTACATATTTTCACCAGCGTGCGAGGAGAGGAAGAATAGACATTTGCTGTTGTCAATTTACGGTCGCAGACGTCTTCTGTGAATGCACTGGCGGGAGAAAGTCGTGTGGGTAACAGAAGATTATTGCCAAAGGTTTCGTTCACTCAGAGGCGAAAATACATCCCGCTTTGATCTGTTTTGATGATTTAGTAGCTACTGTGTGGCAAGCCGAGTCGAGGACAATTCTTTGATAAAGGAATTTGTATCTGGACAGGAGCATTTGTCAAGCTAGTGGGCTAGCTCATTAGCTTGCTCTCTAGCTATTTTGTCGGACTCAAAAGCTTTACGTGACTTTTACCAACGAGGAACAGGGCGTTTGTGTCTTATAACTAGACGTTTTCTACATTTTTATTGTAACTTTTACTAGGACTGGAGATCTTGAGTGAAGTGGGCTGAAAACGCCGGTGTGAACAACCTTCACCTCGTCGCCTGGCTATAGGCGTCGTTTGTCAGAGGTGGCAAGCTATCCAGATTTTCGCCTCGCTTTTGTCCAGAGGGTTGGCTATCCAGCAATACACGGACGAACAACCTACAACTAACTTCAGCTTCGATTCACTTTGATTGACCCAGCCGTAAGAAAATGGCCAAAGTACAAGTGTTGAATGTCGCAGTTTTGGACAACCCCAGTCCTTTTGGCAACCCATTCCAGTTTGAAATCACATTTGAATGCATGGAAGATTTACCTGAAGGTATGTACAACTACAGCTGCAATTTATACATTGCCGCAGGTTAATTTTAGTTGACTACATTTTGAGGACGCTCCTTCAAGCAATGAAGTTACCTCTGCAGTCCTGTAGCAAGATGCTACTGATGTGTTCCGGCGACGATAATACTTGTAATACTTAAAATTGTACATCGATTTATTGATGAAAACTTAACCATGCTAATTTCTTACAATCGTAGTGGTTTTTAAACCTAAATTAAGTATCATAGGTTTAGACAACGAAACTCCGCACATGCACCCCAGTTTGGTTTTAGATAGAGTAGGAGGATTAGTTGTAGTGATCAAATCATGTGATTTTAACAGTATTCCCTACGTTTCCCCTCACATGAAAGAAACAATCAGAAGTTTATATTTTAATGGCTGGTGAAAAAAAATTGGCGCCGGCGCGGATTTGGATGGAGCGAAAACGTGTGACGTGAAAGCCTTTTCTAGTTGTGGCATTGGCTCGAGTGTGGGATGTGGGCGGAAAGTCTTTCAGTCGTTTGAGCTCGTCGTCCGTCAATATTCGTTAGCCCACCCACCGAGTTACCTCCAGCACTGTTTATACGAAACAGCGTTTCTCTCTTGTACCTTAAAAATAATCATTACTTATCAGTCAAGTAGTAACATTACACCGGTTGCGTGTGCTTGGTTGGACAGTTGAATCAGCTCTACAGTATTGCAATTCATGGAGCCTTACATCGTCAAAAACGTGGTAGAGATTTTATAAAGTTATTAATTAAAGTATTTACTGATTGCTCTGAACCATATCGCCTAATGAACAATTCTGGACATGATTTAAAGAACCCCTTTAGCATGATCTTACTTAAACAGCACCATGCAGCTATGCTAAAATCTGTTACTGATTCTTTTTTTTTAGGATTTAGCTGCTTCATTTGTTGCTTCATTCATCCATAAATGTACAAAGTAAACTAGCTTGGGACTGAGCTGTGTGCGTACCCTTGCCAGTACTTTGCCCTCTCCTGCCTCAGGTGTCCCAGACCTACAGAAACACAAACTTAGCCTGGTAAACTAGAAAGCTTTGGGGGGCCACAGCCTCCACCATAGGGAGCCCAATCAATTGAAAAAACGTACGGTTTTCTTTGGGGGGGGGTCACCATCATGAAATGGAGGGGTTAAATGCAGATTTGGGGACTTTTATGACATCTGATAGTTTGTTTATTGTGGGGAGAAAGACCTCTTGAAATGTACCGTCTCATTTCCGAGAGGGTCCCCAGTAAGACAAACGATGCATAATACAACATACACTTTCACTCACACATAAAGCCCCCTCCATCACCACCCACGCCCTCGCAACCCCCATGCCAAGGATTTGTTTTTTGTTTTTTACACATCTCTCTGTACTCTGTATGGTGATATTAGAAGAGTTTGTGTTGTGTTTGTAGATCAGGTGTGTGTATTTATGTGTCTCTGTCTCTCCCCCTGCTGTGGTGCGGTGTGGCGTGGCAGACCTGGAGTGGAAGATCATCTACGTGGGCTCCGCGGAGAGCGAGGAGTACGACCAGGTGCTCGACTCCGTGCTGGTGGGGCCCGTGCCTGCCGGACGACACATGTTTGTGTTTCAGGTGAGCACAAAAACACACACGCACACACACATATTCACCAAAACACACACGTTTGTGCTTCATGTGAGCGCACACACACACACACACACACACACACACACACACATAAATGCATACCCACGCGCACACACACACACACACGTTTGTGTTTCCGATGAATGCAAAAGTGCACACACACATACATATCCACGCAAGCACATATTCACCAAGACATGCACATGTTTCTGTTTCAGGTCAGCGCAAAAACACACACATATTGACACACACATACATATATATTCATACATGGACATACTTGTGTTTCAGGTGAACACACAGACATATGCATACTCACACACGATTGTGCTTCAGGTGAGCACAAAAACACACACACATCCAAACACATCCACACACATACCCACACACATATCCACACACACATACCCACACATCCACACACATCCACACGCACATACCCACACATCCACACACATCCACACGCACATACCCACACATCCAAACACATCCACACGCACATACCCACACATCCAAACACATCCACACGCACATACCCACACATCCAAACACATCCACACACACATACCCACACATCCAAACACATCCACACGCACATACCCACACATCCACACGCACATACCCACACATCCAAACACATCCACACGCACATTCCCACACATCCACACGCACATACCCACATATCCACACGCACATACCCACACATCCAAACACATCCACACGCACATTCCCACACATCCACACACACATACCCACACATCCAAACACATCCACACGCACATACCCACACATCCAAACACATCCACACGCACATTCCCACACATCCACACACACATACCCACACATCCAAACACATCCACACAAAACATACCCACACATCCAAACATATCCATACAAACATACTCAGGTACACATTCACAGCTGTGGCCTAGTGGTTAGGTAGTTGGTCTTGCAATCGGAAGGTTGCAGGTTCAAATCCCATCCTACTTATGGTTGAGATGCCCTTGAGCAAGGCATCTAACCCCACGCTGCTCCAGGGACTGTAACTGAAACCCTGTAAATATCTGTAAGTCGCTCTGGATAAGAGCGTCAGCTAAGTTTAATGTAAAGTAAAGTAGACATTCACACACGTTTGTTCAGATAGACACGTAAAAACACACACAGCTGTAGAAGTACACACGTGGACATGCTTACAGCCAACTGGGTGTCACATGTTTGATTTAGGTGTAAACACACACACACACACACACACACACACACACACACACACACACAGCCAGTGATGACTCTCTTTCCTTTTCTGACACCTCGTATGAGCTGCATTGTGTAGCAACTGATTAGGAGTTTCAGTCTGAGGCTAAAACACACACACACACACACACGCATGCACGCACACACGCATGCACGCACACACGCATGCACGCACACACGCATGCACGCACACAGGCATGCACGGAAACACAAATTGCAATTCTATTATTCAGATTATTCCATTTACTTCAGCGTGTGTGTGTTTTCAGATGTGATATGAAATCAGTAAATTGGCAAATGTATAGGAAGTTTTATTTATTTTAATCAGTAAATGGAATAATGGAATAATCACTTTGCCTAATGGGCACGTCATAGTATTTCTGTTCCGATAGTTCAGTCTTCTGCCTGAATTCACACACACACTTATACTCATTCATGTCCTTAAATTAAAAAAAAAAAAAAAAAAACATTTGTCCAATCCTGTGCCTCTCTCTCCCACCTGGGCCATTCCCATTTTTGGTTTGATTGACAGGCGGATGCTCCAAACACGGGGCTGATCCCTGAGAGTGACGCGGTGGGCGTGACCGTGGTGCTGATCACCTGCACCTATCGGGGCCAGGAGTTCATCCGCATCGGCTACTACGTCAACAACGAGTACACCGACCCCGAGCTGCGCGAGAACCCGCCCATCAAGCCCGACTACACACAGGTGAGAGGTGGCACATGCGCACACACACACACACACACACACACACAGACAGACACAAGCACGCAGATAAGAGGGCACATTGTTTTATTTTTGTTAAGCACATTGAGCTGCCTCTGTGTGTGATCTCCGGGGCAGCTGCAGGACATGGGTCTTGAGATCGGAGGGTCGCAGGTTTGAATCTCATACCAGTAGGGAGTAAATAACTACTGCTGGGCAAGTAAATAACTAGTGCTCTCCTGCACCCTCTGCCATGGCTAGTTAGAGAGTTGGTCCTGGCATCAGAGGGTCGCAGGTTCGAATCCCGTTCCAGTAGGAAGAAGGGGGGTGGGGGAAGTAAACAACTACTGCACTCCTGCACCCTCATCCATGGCTGAAGATTGTAGAAGACGGGGGCTGTAACTGAAACCATGTACCTAAATAAGTGTAACTTGCTCTGGATAAGAGTGTCAGCTAAGTGTAATGTAAAAAATGTAATGTAATCTAGGGCTGCACGATATATTGAAAATATCGTGATATTGCAATATACAATATCCTGATATACATATCGCAAAACATGGCTTAACTGCAATAAATGGGACATAACTGTAAAATGTTTCACGGTTCACATAGGAAGATATTTGGGAAATCAAATGCAGTCCTACTCTCCTTTATGCCCAAACCCATATGCTACGGCCTAGCGGTGGAGATTAAGCTGAAAGATGTTAAAGCTGTATTTAAATGTTTAAACTATATTTAAAAATGTAAATGTTTAGTAAACATACCGTACATATCACAAACATATCGTAATCGCAACATATCGTAACATATCGTAATCGCAACAGTCAGCAATGTTGCCGCATATCGCACATTTTTCCAGTATGGTGCCGCTCTAATGTAATCTCTGCTCTCCTTTCCCGCCCTAATGTAATCTCTGCTCTCCTTTCCCGCCCTAACGTAATCTCTGCTCTCCTTTCCCACCCTAACGTAATCTCTGCTCTCCTTTCCCGCCCTAACGTAATCTCTGCTCTCCTTTCCCGCCCTAACGTAATCTCTGCTCTCCTTTCCCCGCGTAGCTGCAGAGGAACATCCTGGCGTCCAACCCGCGCGTGACGCGCTTCCACATCAACTGGGAGGGCAGCGCCGACAAGATGGAGGACTGTGAGAATGTGGACCCCGCCCCCAACGCCATGCTCCCGCCCTCCTGCCTGCCCGCCAAGGCCCCGCCCCTCGGCCTGCTGCCAGACAACTCCATGGACTGCCTGTGAACACACACACACACACACACGTACACATACAGACACACACAAACATACACCTGTGTTGATGGACTGCCTGTGCTCGCGCACATAAACAGTACACACACACACACACACACACACACACACACGTACACATACAGACACACACAAACATACACCTGTGTTGATGGACTGCCTGTGCTCGCGCACATAAACAGTACAAACACACACACACACACACACATCTTTATGGACTGCCTGTGAACACACAAAATAACACACACACACACACACACAAACTTCCCCTTGCGCGTACGTACGTACTGACCCTCACTGGCTCTTAAGCACGGTAGTGAAGCTGTTAAAACAGGTTATGGTGACGGGCACTTTTGGTGAAGGACAAGGCACTTCACACACACACACACACACACATATGCATACATACATGTGTGTGTGTTCTTAACTGCAGACAAAACACACACACTATTTCTCAGCGATGTAAACACACTCTGCAGGGCAGGCTATGGCGCTGTGCACTTGTCTTGTCCGTCAGTGTGTGTGTGGTGGGGATGTGAGTGTGTGTGTGTGTGTGTGTGTGTGGTGGGGATGCGAGTGCGCGTGTGTGTGTGTGTGTGTGTGGTGGGGATGCGAGTGTGTGTGTGTGTGTGGTGGGGATGTGAGTGTGTGTGTGGTGGTGTCCCTATCCTGCTCCCCAGCATCACAGACACACACACACACACGTCAGTGTGAAGTGTGTATGATAATGCAACAACACCAACCTTCTCTTTTAACACACACACACACACGCACTTACACGCCTACACACACGCACACACAGCTTAATGACAAGGCCAACACACACACACGCACACACACACACACCAGCATTGCCTTCCAGCACCCAGCTCCAGCACTGGAGGGAAGACGGCTCTGTCCATCCACATCCTGTGGCGGCAGAAAAGCATTTCTCTTGGACTCCTTCCGAAGTCGTTTTTGTTTGTTTTTTTTAGGGAATGAAGCAGCTAACTTTGTTGTTTTCAAAAAGAGGACATGAAACCTTGTGCTTTCTTTTCTGTTGTTGTTAGGTTTTTTTATATGTGTGTAAATATATATATATATATTAAAGCGATCAAAGACAAAACATGCTGTTATTGTGTTGGGACTTGTGCGATCCCCCTCCCCCCAGCCTTTTATTGGCTGAGGTTGGCAATGGGGCGGGATGGTGGGAGTGCTCCTTCTTCCTCATTGGCTCGGTCTGTTTTCCTGTTGTTTGTAAATACTCCCCTCCTCCCTCCATTCTCATTAAGCTAAGATGCTATTGGATTTGTCACTTCCAGATGCTTGTGGGACAAAAAAATAAACATAAGTACTTGTTAAATAATTCCTGCTTGTTCCTTGTGCTTTTGAAAGACACTTTACATGAAGAAGTCTGGTGACTGAGTCTGCCAGGATCTGCCACTATCGATGTTTCACTGGGAACAGTGTATACTGATGGCCATGAATTATAACCTCATTGCTTTTTTAATTCTAATTGAGAACACAATATACAAAACAGCAGCACTATCAATCCTGTATTTGCCTCTGTTTTAGATGCACCTTAAGAAATTAAGGCATTCCACAACAATCTAAGATTCCAAGCTTCCATATTCTAATCGCCCTGACATCTCTCAACTTGCCCGTCACATCAATGTGGTGGTATACGCAAAGACCCTTGACTGCTTAAAAGCATCTCTGGTACACCCTTAACAGGTTAAAGGGGGAAAAAACGTTTTGTGTGTTAAATGGCTTGAGGGTAAAGACAAAAAGCAGAGCACAACATCAGCATAAGCATCTCCACTGTAAGAACATAATGGAGCCAGAGAGATGCCATGTAGAAGAACCTTTTTCAGTGCTTCAAAGAACCGTCAAGGCAACAGTTCTTGAAAGAACCATTTGATGCTGATGTAACAGCCTTTATCTGCGTTGTGTTGTGAAATGATGAGAACAGTATTCCCAGTTTTCTGGTTTATTCATTGTACAGGCAAAACAAACTGGGCAGGGCATAATCCTAACGTAGGAAAGTCTATTTGTCTTAAAGGGCGACAGGACAATTTCCCTGCACACCTAAATGCACTGGCAATTGGAACCATTCTCAATTCTGTTACACTGATATGACACAGCATAGACCATTATGATTTGAGGCTTTGAAGAACCATTTCTAATATAAAGAACCTTTCACATAATGTAATGGTTCAACGCATTGTTTTCACTCTCCATGGAGCCATCCAGAGATTTAATTAACCTCTTAAGCACCTCTTTTTAAGTATAAATAGGAAGCTCAGACACTCCCAAAAGATATAACAGCAAGTCCTACAGGTGCAGTCTGCAGTTATAAGGAACTAAACGCGGCAAAGTAAATGGTAACAGCACTTTCATAGAACAAGTGTAATAAGCCTGTCCTCCTTGATGCTGTGAAACTGAACCAGTTGAACTTGCGGGTATGTTTTTTTTTGTCCTACCCTGTTGCCGCCGAGACGGTCACAGCTTTTTGTTGACAGGCTTTGATGTACTCGACCAGTCGCAAGGCGCACAAGTCTGTGACACCAGCAGCTGGTGACCAATCAGGGCGTATTTACTCTTGTCTGTCATCCAAGGACCGACCCCTTAGATGGCTCGGGAGGAGGGCCCTTCTCCGTCACTTTACTGAAGTTCCCGTCTGTTGTGTTTGGATGCTGATATATATACAGAGGGTCAAACACACACACCACCAGGCGTATTTATCCGCACAGAGTTATTTGGTGTTCTTGTTTGTGGGAACTGCGGTCGGACCCTGGGCCGGGGAGCTGTCACCGGTTTGTCAGTGCTGCTGTTGACAACTAAGCGCGGACTGGAGAGGAGGACGACCAGTGGCTGGGGTTAGGCGGAGAACGCAGGGACCGGAGGAGGAGTGGGCTTGCGGCAGGGGCCGTTGGAGCTGGGAAAGCGCGCTGTGTTGGGCTTGGGCTTGGGCTTGGTAGCCAGCGCTATCAGCAGCACCAGCGGACTCGGCAAAGGCGCTCTATTGGACCTAGTCAACAGTGTGCCGCGAATACCCGCTCTTATCCCGAGCGTCCTGTTGGAATAGGCCAACCGCTGTTTTTTCCGCTTTCATCTGGTTTACGCTGGCGAAAAAAATGACTTCTTAAGGAAGAGTGTTTGGGGGATTACGAAAACAAGATAAGTCAACAACTCCACTTTTTGGGGGTCTATTAGGCCGACGTCTCTATTTCACACGGTTCCGAGCGCACAACTAGCATCAACACGGCTGAATCGGCGAGAAGGGGGGACTGGAGGAATCATCAGCCGGTGTGTAGGCCTCAAGACATGGGCAACACGCCCGCCTCCAGGCGGGGAAGCGACATGGAAAGCGGTGGGTGTAGACCATTTTGCGTTGGGGTATTGGAGGTGGTATAAGCTACACCATAGTAGCCTACATTTTTGTCGATGGTTATAGGGGACTACATCACAGGACCTGTCGTGATCTGATGTCTAATATGTTGACAGGTGTGTACCATGCACTCGGAGAGCATCCCCAAGTCGTTCAGATGCCGAATAGGCCTATGGACACTACAGGGCATCCTTGAATAACCAAAACACAAACATTAAGCTAATTAGGCTATTTATTTGGTCCTTTGTACCAAAGTTCTGTGGCAAAAAAGCCATTTAGTGAGTAGTCTACTGAACGATTACCTTAAATCTGTGCAGTGTCTTTCGGCTGAGTAGACCGAGGATGAATCACGGTGGAACGTAGGCTAACAGACAGCCGCGGTGGTCGCTATTCACCGACATTCCTTGTTCATGAACAGATCTCCTGCTTTTTAGCGCAGGCTTTATCACAAAACCCAGTAAGCGGTCCAGCCAGCCCGGTGTGCCAGTGTCTAGCTGCGCTACCCCTGCCACCCGTTTGCCATTACCCGGCACCCTTGTGTCACAGCCCTTATAACTTTACGAACAGTGCAAACGTTGCATCCAGGATGTGTTCACAATTCACAGTATCATGTTATCAAGTTCTGTAGAACCTCCATTTGTAGTTCTGCGTGTGTGTGTGTGTGTGTTTTGCTGGGATGTGTAGGTATAAGTATTTCAAAAGGCGAGTCCTGAACAATTACAGTCACTGTAATGATAGAGTTAATGCATCTTACTTTTGTGTAACTGTTTTAATCACTTATAACAAGTGTGCATTTTGTGTGTATGCACACATTGGTGTCTTTGTATGATTGACATTGTGAGCTAGAAAACACGAGAGTGAGAGAGAAAGTGTGTGTGTGTGTGTGTGTGTGTGTGTGTGAGAGAGAGAGAGAGAGAGAGGGAGAGAGAGAGAGATCTGAGTGTGTGTGTGCGTGTAAAAAGATGAGTCTGCAGCATCACATGGGCATCACTGACTTGTGCTGTTGTCACTGACTGTGTGTGTGTGTGTGTGTGTGTGTGTGTGTGTGTTCCCTACAGTGAAGGAGTTCCTTGCCAGAGCAAAAGAGGATTTCCTGAGGAAATGGGAGAACCCAGCACAGGTAAAAAACAAAAAAAAAGACATGATCATGGAGAAGTGAATGAGAGAGGGGAGTGTGGAGAAGAGAAGAGGTAGAATAAGACATGATCATGGAGAAGTGAATGAGAGAGGGAAGCGTGGAGAAGAGGTAGAAAAAGACATGATCATGGAGAAGTGAATGAGAGAGGGAAGCGTGGAGAAGAGAAGAGGTAGAATAAGACATGATCATGGAGAAGTGAATGAGAGAGGGGAGTGTGGAGAAGAGAAGAGGTAGAATAAGACATGACATGAAGAAGTGAATGAGAGAGGGAAGCGTGGAGAAGAGGTAGAAAAAGACATGATGATATGAAGGAGTGAATGAGACAGGGGAGATAGAAGAAGAGAAGACACACACACAACAAACACACACACACACAACAAACACACACACACACACCACAAACACGACACACACACAGACACACACACACACACTGAGGTACCCTGAGCATGTTACCCCCCCCCCCCCCCCCACCCCCCCCCCCCACCCCCCCCCACACACACACATAGACATCCTATACATATATATATCCTATAAATGTATAGGGTGTCTATGCACACAAACACACTGAGGTACCCTGGTCATGGTATCCCCCCACCACTCCCAACCACACACCCAGACACACACACCCAGACACACACACACGGAGGACAGGGAGGCTGAGGAGGAGAGAGCGAGACAGACAGATGAGCAGGGAGAAAAAGAGAAAGAGCTGAAAGAGGAAGAGAAGCTGAGGACACATGATGGGGTTGAATGAAAGAAGGAGGGAGGATAGAAGAAAGAGAGGGAGAGGAGGAGGTAAAGTGTGAGCCTGGGCTGAGACAATGGCCAACTTTTGCCGGTGGTATTTTCAGACTACAGGAAGCCTACACCCTCTCGAGTTCACTGAAGAAGAACGCAGTTCAGCCAACCCC
>CM050198.1:6769761-6782261 GCA_027475355.1 Coilia nasus
GCAGGTTCATCTGCCCTGCACAACTGTGTGTGTGTGTGTGTGTGTGTGTGTGTGTGTGTGTGTGTGTGTGTGTGTGTGTGTGTGTGTGTGAGAGAGAGAGTGAAAAATGACTTAATATAAGAGTCACACGACCAAGGGGTGTGTGTGTGTGTGTGTGTGTGCCTGTGTGCGCACGAGTGTGTGTGGGTGTGTGTCTGTGTAAAAGATGACTGAAAACAAGAGATTCACATGTCCAAGAGGGGGTGTTTGTGCGCCTGTGTATGTGTGCCTGTGCCTGTGTGTGTGTGTGTGTGCCTGTGTGAGCCTGTGTGAAAGATGACTGAATATAAGACAGCCACAGGTCCTGAGGGAGTGAAGCAGGCGGGGCCAGTTCCCTGGGCTAAGTGGGGGCAGGTTTGAACATCCCCAAGGAGCCCAGGGAAGCGGCCATCTTGAATGATTTACCGTTTACAGACATTTTGTTTCCGTTGAGTCCTGGAAGAAAGGGTTTAACGACCTCCTCAAACCCCGTTTCATTCTATTAGAATTTGATTTGTAAACAAAACAAAAACAAACAAACAAAACAAACCTTTTCTTTCAGGGTTGCTGTAAAACAAAATGGCCTTGCCAGCAGTTCTTGATATCAGGATCAATCAGTGCACTGTAAAATAGTATGTGTGTGTGTGTGTGTGTGTGTGTGTGTGTCTGTGTGTGTGTTTGTCTATGTGGGAAGGAAGTACATCCAAAACAAACAAGTGTTCCATATCTATCTATCTATCTATCTATCTATCTATCTATCTATCTATCTATCTATCTATCTATCTATCTATCTATCTATCTATCTATCTATCTATCTATCTATCTATCTATCTATCTATCTATCTATCTATCTGTCTGTCTGTCTGTCTGTCTGTCTGTTTATCTATCTGTCTGTCTGTCTGTCTGTCTGTCTGTTTATCTGTCTGTCTGTCTGTCTGTCTGTCTGTCTGTCTGTCTGTCTATCTATCTATCTATCAGAGGTGTCAGAAAGTAGAATAAAGAAGGTTCAGAAAGTAAAAACCCTGCCATGTTTTCCTTCTAAAAGGAACCTGTCTTGAGTGCTCATTACGGTCAGCTGATTCAGAGCTGGTTGGATCAAATTTGAGGCAGGATTTCTACTTTCTGGACCTACCTATTTAATGGTCCTTTTACTTTTTGACACCTCTACCGTCTATCATGCCAAAACATTTGTTCAAGTCATCCAGATGTGACAGTTGTAAAATAAAAATCACTGTGCCTATTAGGAACGTTCCTTCTTGTCTTAAGCTGTCTAATGTAAAATGCTGCACCTGAAAGCGGACCCTGTGAACCTGTGGGACAGACACTGCCTCACGCCTCTCTGGCGCCCCCCGCAGGTCCGGTTCCCCTCGCACTTCAGCTCCGACCTGAAGGACCTCCTCCGGAACCTTCTGCAGGTGGACCTGACCAAGCGCTATGGCAACCTGAAGAACGGCGTCAACGACATCAAGGGCCACAAGTGGTTTGCCACCACCGACTGGATCGCCATCTACCAGAAGAGGGTGAGTCACAGCTCTGTGTGTGTGTGTGTGCGTGTGTGTGTGTGTGTGTGTGTGTGTATGTGTGTGTGTGTGTTCACCACCACCGACTGGATCGCCATCTACCAGAAGAGGTTGTGTGGGTGTGTGTGTTCATTTTGCCACCAGCATATGACCTGCTATTCACTAGAAGAGGATATACAATATTTATACAGGAGTCACATGTGTGTGTGTGTGTGTGTGTGTGTGTGTGTGTGTGTGTGTGTGTAAGTGTGTGTGTAAGTGTGTGGGCACAATAGATTACCATCTACTAGAAGAGGTCGGGTTGTGTTTTTGAGGGCTACAGTGGTCATGAAGGTCCATGTTTAATATCACATTTCTTTCTTTCTTTCTTTCTTTCTTTCTTTCTTTCTTTCTTTCTTTCTTTCTTTCTTTCTTTCTTTCTTTCTTTCTTTCTTTCTTTCTTTCTTTCTTTCTTTCTTTCTTTCTGCTTCTGTGTGTGTGTGTGTGTACATACATGTGTGCGTGTGTGTTTAGGTGGAGGCCCCATTCGTCCCCAAATGCAAAGGCCCCGGCGACACCAGCAACTTCGACGACTACGACGAGGAGGAGATCCGAGTCTCCTTCACCGAGAAATGCTCCAAGGAGTTCGCCGAGTTCTGAGCGTCTGGCTGGACGGTGTCGAGATATGGGTGTCGGGGCTGCGTGCGGGCAGGGGTTGGCGGGGCTGGGGCCGGGGTTGGGGTGGGAGTGTTGGGGTCTGGGGGTGGGGATGGGCATGGGCATGGGCATGGGGATGGGAGATTGCATGACCTGCCACTGCTGTCGCCCATCTGAATCAGAACCACGAGAATGGACCGAGAGTGGAGAGACCGACGTCGAGTCAAGCCTCGCGGATCTCTGTCCCGGGATAAGACGACAGCAGTGTTGTTGCCTTTTAAGATTCTCCCCTCTTTCTTTCTTTCTTTCTTTCTTTCTTTCTTTCTTTCTTTCTTTCTTCTTTTTATTTTATATTCCTGTCTCAGATGTCCATATTTATTGTATGTTGTGTTCATGCTCTGTGTGCGTGTGTCCCTTAAGGTTGTTTTCATGGAGACTAAAGAACAAGGTCAGTCCAGTCCATAGGCTGTACAGGTAGAGAAAAACGCCGTGGGACACCAGAAGGGCCTATAGTATTTCCTCCCCTGCACATACACTATACGCCTACCTCCACAGAATCTCTCGTAAGCCCGGACTGCAGTCGTACGTACCTGCGCCGAGCTAAATCAGGAGGTTACAGCCGAACGAAGGTCAGCGTTTCTGTAGGGAGAGCCGCAGCCTTCGGCGTCCGCTAATGCCTAATGATTCACGGCTTCGTGTCCCACTTAAACAGGTCGCTGCTGCGCCATCTTGCCCAGCCGTGTAGGCTGCCATGTCTGACCAAAGCAATATGGAGCCAAAACACAGTTTTTTGTTGTTTTCTTTCCCTGGGCAGTATCAGTACTGATCACCTGTGTGCATTATACAGTTGGTATGTTTCTCTCTACGTTCTCACGTTTTGGGGGTTACTGATTGTAAATCAGATTTTGGTTGGCCTGCAGTCTTATTTAGATTCTTTTCACCTGTGCATTATTGTGTTTTCGAATTTGAATTAGTTTCCAAATTAAAATTTTGGTCTTTTTTCACTGATAGACCTACAGTGCTACAGGGCTCTGTTGCATAACTTCTGATAACAGGGTGCCACTGGACAGTCGCTGCCTCATGTCCCCTCCCCCCCTCCTCTACTTCCCGAACCGCAGCCCAGCCAGCGCGACAAACGCTTGTCTTTAATCTGATTGAGCGAAGATAGGCCCGCAACAGCAGCCCCCCACGGCGCGCCCGTTTTAGCAGTTTAGGCTACTGCCCTGCGTCACACCAGTGACCACAACACGCGCTTGGTCAATAAAAAAAAAAACTGACTATGTTCTAGCTGGTAAACACACCTTTGGTCGGTGTGTGTGTGTGCGTGTGAAGGAAAGAGGCTGCCATTGAAAAAAAACTGGGAGAACAATCCGTCAATGATTTGTCCTCTTTGTTTTTGTCTTGAAATTCACATGGCCGCGTTTAGCTCCAGTGAAGCCCGTGCACAGGGACGGAAAAGTGCTTGGTGTAAGAGAACGTTTTAGCTTATTCTTCTGTTGATAGGGCCCGTTGTCATGATGCTAACTCTTCCCCCAAAATGGGTAACACGTTGACTTGCATCTGTCGCAATTTTGGGGCGGGATTATTCTGGCTCCATCAAGTCTTTTGATTCAAACACCCCTTTGGGGATGCATCTGAAGACACAGTTTGTGTGTGTGTGTGTGTGTGTGTGCGCGCGCCTGACAACCTACTGGGAGAGCGTGAGTGTGTGTGGTGTATGCTATGTGTTTAAAACAGAATTCAACAATGTGTAGAATTTTACAAACACGAAAATCATTCCAATAAAGTTTTACTTGTTGAAATATGCCGTTGTCTGCTGTGTTTACAGTAGTGTTATTATCTCGACTGACTTATTTGTTGATGACATTGTAAAATGACCGCATCTGAGCTCAGGAGGTGCTAACAATCATTCAAATGTAACGAAACACATAGGTGTTTAATAACTAGCCTACTTTTAGTTATTAGCCTAAAATGTAACTACATTTATTCACATTAAATTACTCGCATGACAATTATGAGCAAGTTCGACGGAGTCTACCATGCCATGGATGGTTTTGGTGGTGATAATGACAGGTTAGGTGAGGTGCCAAAACGATTCGTCGACAATATCTTGGTGATTTCTTGGCTGATGAAATAACGAGGTCAGTAAATGTTGGGGACTGAGCATGAACAAAAGACGGCGTGGCAAGGTGCGCAAAAATCTGTTATCTGCGCCATACCACCTTAAACAGCATTGCCGCGCTTAGTGCGTCCCTTTTCTCTCTATCAGTCCACCTTAAGCGCACATCGTGGCCAACGCAGGCGTACAGCAAGGCTTCCGCTTCATTCCTCGCCGGGCTCAGAGCGGATCGGAGCTTTCAGCGTCACTTCGGAGACAACAAAACCGAGACGCTCGGGCCAAACCCAACCAAACCCACTCGGAAAACATGTCTGAACCCAAGTACCGCGACTGGATCTTGGAGACTATCGATTCTCTGCGGTCCAGAAAAGCCAGACCAGACCTTGAGAGGATATGTCGAATGGTCCGAAGGAGACATGGGTCAGACCCAGATCGGACCCGTGTCGAACTGGAAAAACTGATCCAAGAACAGACGGTACTCAAAGTTAGCTACAAGGGCTCGATTTCCTACCGGAACGCTGCGAAAGTGCAAAGGAAAAGCCGAAAAAAGAGTGAGCTCACGCCCGACCGCAGTAGCGGCAGCGGCGAATCCCTGGGCGAGCAAGCCAAACACGCCACTTTCAACAACAACGGCGACAGCGCGCACAGCCTCACGGACCAAGAGGAGTTTGGAGAAAGGGATCTCGAGTCCACCGGAGCGAGGCAGAACCTTGACCCCCACCCCCCGGCCCAAGCCCCAGTTCCAGTTCCAGCTCCAGCTCCAGCCCCAGCCGTCGCACAGGAGAGGAGCGAGACGCTTTTGCCTCAGACTAGCGGAAACAGTTGTCTCAGTTGTGGCGCAACGGACTGCACTGTCGGGAGCGGCTGTGGCGTGAAAGCAAGTGCACCAAAAGAGAAGAGATTAATGCCACAAGCGGGAGGGAATTGCGACTCAGCCGATTGCTGGAAAGACACGAAGAAGGACGACGTGTGCAATGCCGCAAGTCAACACAACACCAAGTCAGCAGAGCGAGAGGAGACGCACTCGCCCAGCCGCGAGGACAACGGAGATAAGGCAAAGAAAACTTGCGCGACTGCTAGTTCAAGCAGCAGCAGTAGCAGCAGCGGCGGTGGTGGTGATGTCTGCAACAATAACCTCCTCAACCGAAACAAGCCGCAACCGACGCTCAAACCCAAAGTCCGCGTCAGTCAAACGAAGGGTGCGAGCGAGGGCGAAGCGTCAGACCAAGCCAGTGCTGATCTGGGCGACAGGCTGGTGGAGTCTGTGCGAAGTCTGACAGAGCAGAGTAGGGCGGCCGCCGCAACGCGGGGCCCCACGCCGCTCGGACTGAAAGAGATCCTGGGCTACCTGAGCACGCAGAGTGGGCTGGGCGAGGAGAAACTCACCCGCAGCAGAGTGAAAGCCGTGCTGGAGCGCGAGGTGGCGAGGGGTCGCCTCAGACGGACCCACCTCGGCCACATCGCCCTCCCCGCGAGGGGGATGGGGGCGGCCAAGCCGTCCGCGAGACTTCTGAAGAGCGCACTGCAGGACAGACAGCTCGCAAAGAAGGTAACTTAATATTGCCCACACGTCCAGAGCACCTCACGCTGTTACACCCTGTCTGTCCATAAATAAATGATAGGCCAACACTCTTCTTTTCTTAATGGCTCGAAGGCGGCACGTCCGCACCATCAGATTTCCGCATCTCTCCCTCTTTCTGTGTTTTGTTCTTTTACCTCAATAACTAACACACCTCACACGCAAACTAGTTTCATGGCGTGGGTCGAGGCTTGACTCGTGTCAATCACGGTTTAAAGGGACGTCTCATGTCTGTATGTGAGTGTGTCTCGTGTGTACACGGGTGGCTCACGAGCTGACTGGGCTCAAGGGAGCGGTGGGTCGGACGAAAGAAAGAAGAAGAAGAAAAAAAAAACAGATGCCACACACGTTCGCTTTGTGAGACAACTGTGTGCGTCTGTGTGTGAGGGGCGGGGGGCAGAGGGATCGGTCAGTTGTGATTTAGTGTGTGAGCACAAAAGGTGCATAGCGTGCGAGATCAGCTAGCACCAGTGCGTTGGAGCTGGCGCGACCGCGTCTCTTGTTCTGTACCAGGATCCACACACACACTCACACAGGCGCGCGCCTCGAGGAAGAGAAAGACAGAGACAGAGAGAGAACATTGCTGTTAAACCCGCAGTCGAAGCAACAACGCGACTCTCTTCGGAGTCATCTATCTTCAAAGCCTCGCGCTATCAGGGTGGATTTCGACGGCGTTGTTTCGTCGTGAACGATTTAGGCTGTTTATGTCCAATTTTCGGGGGGAAAGTTGTGCTGGACGTTTTTCACTAGGCGGTGTCCGTAAGTTAGAGGCGCTCCGAAGAGAAGGAGGGGTGACGGGCGGAGGAGAGAAGAGGAGGGGGCAGGCTGCGAGCCACCGCTCGCTCAGTTAGTGCAATAGCCTACCTCGGTCATGCGAGGTAAAAAAGGAAAAAAAAGCTCGGTGCGGGCAGAGGCGAGAGCTATAGCGCCGATGCTGCTTTTAAGCCTCTTATTTCCCTCCGCGAGACTCAATCCCGCTGTCCATCACTGCTATGTGCGCATTGCTCCGACGCCCAGTTCAGTTACCTTTGTCTTTTTGGCTAGACACATTAATCTCTAGGTTTACGCATCATTTTGTCGGGATGGGGTTGTTTGAGAAGGGCTGGGACACCTGAGCAGGCAGCTGATGAGCGAGTGGGAAATAAATGTCGCCAGGCGCGCTGACTAGAAGGGGGAGGGGGGGGGGGGGGGTTGAGTGTCTTTTGTTGCGACATTGAGTAGGTCACAGGCTGGTCCCTTGAAAAACACGCACGTCCAACCTGTGACAAACCAGTGCTGAAGAGACCGAGGGGCAATGAGGAAACGGACGTTTCAGGGACACGCACGCGTCACTGTGTGTGTGTGTGTGTGTGTGTATGTGTTTGCTCTTGGTACATTTGTATGTGATGAGTGTGTGTGCGTGTGCGCTCCGCACCTGACTGACATGTTTACGGTGAAAAGAAAGAAAGACACATGTTGAGTAATCTCGCATAAAAAACAGCGTCCCCGTCACTCAAAACTGTATCTAATCGAAACAAAGCAGCGAAACTGCTCTGACATTTTCTCGCCTCCATACTGTGGTGAACACTGTATCTCAGGCACATCACGAAGATGGCCTTTAACCGCCCATAGTTACATCAAACTAGGTTCAGTTAACCAACTCAAGCGTCACGTCACCTCGCTGTCAAAGCAGCAAACCCTTTTACTGCGGAGTGTTTCGCTCTAGCAACGCAGTTTAAACGGAAAAAAGAAAGAAATAAAAAAAGAAAGAAATGAGCCATTTTTGCGTTGTAGTTAAGCAGTTTCCCATAGGCTACTTTGTATGACAAGGGTCTTCCTATTATGTCTGTGCTGATTCTCATTCTTCCAGGTCATGGTAGTCAAAGGAGCTAAGTTGTAAGCAAATGGCCTTCTTCTTGAAGCTTGAAGATGTTTCACCTTTCATCCAAAAGGCTTCTTCAGTTCAGAACTGAAGCTCCAAAAAGTAGTCCATTTGCTTACAATTTAGCTATTTTGGTCTTCCTATTAAATACGTGTTTTCATGGAAATCTCAGCCTGGTGGACTGAAGTCGGCGTGACGTTCTTTCACCGTTGACAGGTGGAGATGAAACGACAGGAGGAGCCCATGGAGGTGGACGTCAAGGTGAAGAGAGGGGAGGAAGAAGAGGGGAAGGAGACAGAGAACACGGTGAAGAGCGAGAGGAAGGCGGTGGAGGTGGGCACGGCAGCGGAGGTCAAAGGTCAGGGAGAGTCTATGGCAACGAACGCCTTGTCACAGCATTCCTCAGCTCTCACCCCCACCCCTGTCACCCTGAACCACAGCTGCAAGACACAGGCCCAGCTTAGTGATGAAGGTAAGAAAAGTGTGTGAGTGTGTGTGCGTGTGTGTGTAAATGACAGGATTATTGTGGGTGTGTATATCTAATAGTGAACATCTAATACAGTATCCGTATGTGTGGCCAAAGACAGTAGGAGGGGCTAGATAAATTTGGAGCAAATGTTGGAGAGAGACAGAGTCCAGTGAAAGGGAGGGCTGATATGGCAAAGGGAATGAATGATGTCCTGAACCTCATAAAGGATTAGGGTTAAGATCTAGGCTTGGACAGCTGTGTGAATTGATGCACGGTTAGAGTTAGGACTGGTAAAGCTGTGTGAAATGATGTAGGGTTAGGGTTAGGCATCAGGATAGAACAACCATGTGAAATGATGTAGGGTTATTGTTAGGGTCCAGGCTGGTACAGCTGTGTGAAACGATTTAGGGTTAGGGTTAGACATAAGGCTGGTACAGCTGTGTGAAATGATTTAGGGTTAGGGTTAGACATAAGGCTGGTACAGCTGTGTGAAATGATTTAGGGTTAGGGTTAGGCATCAGACTGGGACAGCTGTGTGAAATGATGCAGATTTAGAGACCAGGCTGGGACAACTGTGTGAAATGATTTAGGGTTAGGGTTAGGCATAAGGCTGGTACAGCTGTGTAAAATGATTTAGGGTTAGGGTTAGACATAAGGCTGGTACAGCTGTGTGAAATGATTTAGGGTTAGGGTTAGACATAAGGCTGGTACAGCTGTGTGAAATGATTTAAGGTTAGGGTTAGGCATCAGGATAGGACAGCTGTGTGAAATGATGCAGGGTTAGTGTTAGGGTCCAGGCGGGGACAGCTGTGTGAAATAATGTAGGCTTAGGGTTAGTGTCCAGACTGGGACAACTGTGTGGAATGATGTAGGGTTAGGTTTAGGGTCCAGACTGGGACAGCTGTGTGGAATGATGTAGGCTTAGGGTTAGTGTCCAGGCTGGGACAGCTGTGTGGAATGATGTAGGGTTCGGGTTAGGGTCCAGGCTGTATGTGAAATGATGTAAAATGATGTGAGATACCGTGGTATGACAGCAAGCTGCTCCCCAGACCTTGGACATGGAGGACACGTGTAATTTTGTCTGTCTGTCTATCTGCTTGTTAGTGTCACTGTTAGTCCGTCTGTCAATCCATCTGTCATTTTGTCTGCCCATCAGTTACCTGTCTGCATCTGTGCATCTGTCTGTCAGTCCATCTGTCTGTCTATTGGTCAGTTTGTCTGTCCACCTATCAATCTGCCTGTCTGCCTCCCCCCTCTCTATCCATCTATGTGTCAGTTGGTTTCTGCCGGTTTATCCATCTGTGTGTCTGTCTGACGGTCTGTGTCCCCTCTCATTCTCACTTTTCTCTGCCTTCTCCACCGCCAACCATAACCTCCATTCCCTCCCCCCCCCCCCCCCCCCCACACACACACACACACACCACGCATACCCCCAACCCCCCCCCCCCCCCACACACACACACATCACTGTCCTTACTTTCGGCTATTTCTTTACCCCCCCTTCCCCAACTTCCAAACCCCTTCCACACACACACACACACACACACACACACACACACACACACACAGACACACACACACACTCACACACGCACACACACCTGTCATACCTCTCACTCCCCCCTCTCCTTCTCTTCCACCTCTGTGGGTTCATCCCTCACTCCCATCCCTCTATCTCTCTGTGGATTCTCTATCCCTCACCCTCATCCCTCCATCTCTCTGTGGATTCTCTCTCTATCCCTCACTCCCATCCCTCCATCTCTCTGTGGATTCTCTCTCTATCCCTCACTCCCATCCCTCTATCTCTCTGTGGATTCTCTCTCTATCCCTCACTCCCATCCCTCTATCTCTCTGTGGATTCTCTCTCTATCCCTCACTCCCATCCCTCTATCTCTCTGTGGATTCTCTCTCTATCCCTCACTCCCATCCCTTTACCCCTCACCCCCATCCCTCTATCTCTCTGTGGATTCATCCCTCTATCCCTCACCCCCATCCCTCTATCTCTCTGTGGGCTCTCTCTCTATCCCTCACTCCCATCCCTCTATCTATCTGTGGGTTCATCCCTCTATCCCTCACCCCCATCCCTCTATCTCTCATCCCCATCCCTCTACCTCTCACCCCCATCCCTCTATCTCTCACTCCCATCTCTCTATCTATCCGTGGGTCCATCCCTCTATCTCTCACCCCCATCTCTCTATCTCTCACCCCCATCTCTCTATCTCTCACCCCCATCCCTCTATCTCTCACTCCCATCTCTCTATCTATCCGTGGGTCCATCCCTCTATCTCTCACCCCCATCTCTCTATCTCTCTGTGGGTCCATCCCTCTATCCCTCACCCCATCCCTCTGTCTCTCACCCCCATCTCTCTATCTCTCACCCCCATCCTTCTATCCCTCACTCCCATCTCTCTATCTATTTGTGGGTCCATCTCTCTATCTATCTGTGGGTTCATCCCTCTATCCCTCACCCCCATCCCTCTATCTCTCACTCCCATCCCTCTATCCCTCACCCCCATCCCTCTATCTCTCATCCCCATCCCTCTATCTCTCACTCCCATCCCTCTATCTCTCACTCCCATCTCTCTATCTATCTGTGGGTCCATCCCTCTCTCCCTGCCCCATCTCTCTATCTATCTGTGGGTCCATCCCTCTCTCCCTGCCCCATCCTGCGGCCCCTCTCTGGATGTGATGTCCGGGGCCATAGTGTGCTAAAAGGCTCTTATTTAACTCTGCTGATGCAGGTGCAGTACAGAAGAGTTCAACTTTCTCACTCCCTCTGTCTTTATCTCTCTCTCTCTCTCTGTCTCTCTCTCTCTCTCCCTCTCTCTCTGTCTCTCTCTCTCTCTCCCTTTCTCTCTCTCTCTCTCTCTCTCTCTCTCACTCTCTCGCTCTCTCTCTCTCCCTCTCTCTCTGTCTCACTCTCTCTGTCTCTCCTTCCCTCTAAAAAATATTTAATATTTAAGCACCACCTTGACATACAGAAGGCACAGATATGGCAAACATAGATACATGCATCTGAGATAAGGATGTGTGTGTGTGCATGCGTGGGTGTGTGTGTGTAATTATGTGTGTGCATCTCTAAATATGTACATTGCTTCATAGCTTGGTTTTGCATTGGTGTGGATTTCTTATTCTGATGTGTCTGTGCAAGCTAGTGTGTGTGTGTGTGTGTGTGTGTGTGTGTGTGTGTGTGTGTGTGTGTGTGGGAGAGATAGAGGAAGGGAGAGATTATGGCATGTGGCCTTGGTGGTCCATGCAGTGTTGCTTCAGAAACTAAAGCTCCCAAACACATATTTGCTCCACCCATTCACTCTGCTCTGTAGCCCAGTTCTGTCCTATAAAGGCAAAGTGCAGTAACTATGTGAACACTGAAACTGAGAAGAAATGCCTTTAAAGTTGTTAAAATGCCCAGTCAAACATGTTGCAGGTATAATAGTGGCGATGCTTTTATGTACTTTCTTAATAGGAAGAAGGAAGAGATTTAGTCACAAGACAGAAGAGGTGTTATAAAGTCAATTTTCAGTCTGAACTATCTAAACTACTAAACTAGAAGAGGTGTTATAAAGTCAATTTCCAGTCAAAACTCAGTTATGACAAAATATAGAGTTACTGCCGTTTGGTGTTAGTTTTGTTTGTTTGTACAGGCAACTGCACAATGATAACAGAGGTCTTGAATACTTGCGCACTTGTAGGGCAGAGTCCCTCAGCCAGATAGCTGAGGTAAGTAGTAAGGTCATCAGCTTTATGTGCACAGGTGGGGCATCCGAAGCCAGGGGTTTTCCTTGCTAATCTGTCTAACACCGTCAGCCTCAAACACACAGATTGTTGTTTGCTGTTGAACTCGTACGATGGTTTGGCAGAATTCTGTCCAGCAGGGCAGGGCGGAATGTTTGAGTCACGTACTGTAGCCGTGCTTAGGGGCTAGGCGATAAGGGGGTGAGGTGTGTCTGTGTGTGTGTGTGTGTGTGTGTGTGTGTGTGTGTGTGTGTGTGTGTGTGTGTGTGTGTGTGTGTGTGTGGTGGGGGGGTGGGGTGGTGGAGTTGGGACTAATATGAAAAAAGGGTTAGGGGTAAGGGTTAAGTGTTTTGTCATCACGTGGAGAGAAGATTTAGGGTTAGGGTTAGGGTTTGTTAATAATGTAAAAGTGTAATAATGGTTTAGTTATAGTGTTACACCTCTGTCTGTTTGTCTGCCTGTCTGTCTGCCTGCTTGTCTCTCTCTCTCTCTCTCTCTCTCTCTCTCTCTCTCTCTCTCTCTCACTCTGCCTTTGGAGAATACAATAATTTGTATGTTTTTTA
>CM050198.1:6787261-6789761 GCA_027475355.1 Coilia nasus
CTGTAAGATGGAGGTGGGGGTGTCCTCGTGCCTGCTGACCCCTACAGCATCTCCCAGAGACCTGGGGGTCCCGGAGGAGAGGGGGATGAATGGAGTGGGGTGAGTACTGACGGAGAGAGGGATGAATGGAGTGGGGTGAGTACTGACGGAGAGAAAGAGAGGAAAAAATGAGTGAGAACGGAGAAAGAAACAGACACGATAGATGAGTGTCAACTAGGGATGGGTGATTGATCGACTGTGATTAGTGATCGTGATAACAAAATGGAGGTCAATCACAGGTATCTACCTTGGCTGTATTTATTTGTAGATGACTTGGGAGTTATGCCCCGAAAGCTGATATCATTGTTGACAGAAAAAGTTCATACAATGTCAGTCGTGTGGTGATGGTTTTGTTCTGGCCAGTATAAGTGACATGGAGCAAATAAAGCCGGTATGAGAGATAGGTTGGTAGTCTGTAGCCTTCAAAGAAGCTCTGCGCCTTCAAAATGCCCTCAAACTGGCAGTACCAGGCGGAAAAAACAGGATAAAAAAGCAATATCGGACAATATAGAAAACATATATATATATTGTGATTTTTTTGTGGCCATATTGCCCAGCCCTAGTTTCAACCAAGGGGTATGCTTTAGCAGCGCGATATTGAGGTCCAACTTAGAGCCATCCTATTTAGATGTTATCTTGAAACCGTTCTAGTCTGACGCTATCGTTTTGGAGCGTCAGTGGCTCAGGAGCTGGAGGAGTTGCTCAGCAGCTGAGGGGTCGCTGGTTCAATTCCCCCTCCTCCTGGCTAGGTTAAAGTGTCCTTGAGCAAGACACTGAACCCCTTTGTGCTTGCGGTGTGTTAGTTGGTGAATGCCTGCATGGCTCCCTGTCGGCATTGGTGTTTGTCTGTGTGTGTGCACGCGTGCGTAGGTGAATGTGAGGCATTCTATGTAAAGCACTTTGAGTATACTCTGCTGAGTATTTGATAGTGCTATATACATGCAGTCCATTTATAATTTATCGCTTTCATCTTTGGACTGTTAAAGTTAGGGTATGGAACAGTGATTCAACTTTTCTGGCGAGATCTACGTCTCCTAGACAGTTAATGGTCACCTCAGTAGCCAATCAGAAAATAGAATTCCGTTGCTAAGGGAGATAATTAAAAGGGGTAAAAAAAATCACTTTTCTCATTGGACAGACAGGCCGCATTGTTTCTTTATTGTTACACACTTTACGTACATAATGATTTTTATTTATATATTTTACTTATTTTACCTGGAATGTCCCATTGAGATACATTATCTCGTCTTCCAGGGAGTCCTGGCTAAGGAGGCAGCAAATATGTTAGAGTTTCAACATACATAGACAACACACGTAGACATATGCAATATTAGTACATAATAAGCATACAGACATTCACAGAATGAAAATAAAATAAACCCAGACTAACATAAATTAAATACATAGACATTGCAGATGTCAACAGAGACAGACACATAATGTCTGCATATGTTTACTGAGAGTTCAACCAAAGCACGCACATCCAGGATTTTCAATGGGAGCAGGACTAAAGAACAGTCGACACATGTACAAAAAGAAAAAGTCCGCTCGTCCAAAATTTTGCTGTCAATATTTTTTTTTTTTTACCGTGACGTTTCGGGCTTACTCACCCTTCCTCAGATGACAGCAGCTATTTAGAGCTGAATAGCAAACTGCCCGCTAATAAACATGTACACTCTTCGTGTCACAAGTTGCTTTTGATAAACAGGGTCTAGACAGGGAGCACATTTAAATGGAAATGAACAGAGTTGCCCGCAGAATAAATAAGTAAACCAGCACGCAGCACTTCTGGTGGTGGTGAGGATGGCAGGCAGCACTGGTGGTGAGGATGGCAGGCAGCACTGGTGGTGATGAGGATGGCAGGCAGCACTGGTGGTGAGGATGGCAGGCAGCACTGGTGGTGGTGAGGATGGCAGGCAGCACTGGTGGTGAGGATGGCAGGCAGCACTGGTGGTGGTGAGGATGGCAGGCAGCACTGGTGGTGGGGATGGCAGGCAGCACTGGTGGTGAAGATGGCAGGCAGCACTGGTGGTGAGGATGGCAGGCAGCACTGATGGTGAGGATGGCAGGCAGCACTGGTGGTGAGGATGGCAGGCAGCACTGGTGGTGGTGAGGATGGCAGGCAGCACTGGTGGTGGGGATGGCAGGCAGCACTGGTGGTGAGGATGGGAGGCAGCACTGGTGGTGAGGATGGGAGGCAGGCAGCACTGGTGGTGAGGATGGCAGGCAGCACTGGTGGTGAGGATGGCAGGCAGCACTGGTGCTGGTGGTAAGGATGGCAGGCAGCACTGGTGGTGATGGCAGGCAGCACTGGTGGTGAGGAGGATTGCAGCACTGGTGGTGAGGATGGCAGGCAGCACTGGTGGTGAGGATGGCAGGCAGCACTGGTGGTGGTGAGGATGGGAGGCAGCACTGGTGGTGAGGATGGCAGGCAGCACTGGTGGTGAGGATGGGAGGCAGG
>CM050198.1:6797261-6802261 GCA_027475355.1 Coilia nasus
CCATCAGTTTCTGTCTCTCTTTCTATCTCTCTCACTATCCCTTGTTCTTTCTCTCTTTCCCCATCCCTCTCAGTATCCCTTGTTCTCTCTCTTTCCCCATCCCTCTCAGTATCCCTTGTTCTCTCTCTTTCCCCATCCCTCTCACTATCCCTTGTTTTCTCTCTTTCCCCATCCCTCTCACTATCCCTTGTTTTTGTGAATTTCTCTCTGGTCTCTGTCGAACTGAAACAGCAGAACACATTGATGAATGTCTATAGCCATGCATAGTTCCACCTACAGGGGGTGCTGGGGGTACGGTACCCCCGAGAGAGACAAAAATGGCAGGGTTGGGGGATACCGACATATTAATGTAATTAAGGTCAAATGTAAAAGGCAGTACCCCCCGTAAAAGGTAGTACCCCCCAATTATGGTGGGGTAATTTACACCCAGAGAGAGGTCATGTCCTGGGACGTCTATGTACAGTTGTGCAGTGTAAAGTTCATGTTTACAGTACAGTTTGTCAGTTTATGCTTATTTCCAACTCAGCTTAAAGTTATTTGTTTCATCTTATTTAAACATGTCTAGCTGGGCAATATTTATAACCCCGAAGTTCCAGCTGGTCTGAGGTTTTCACTGAAGCCTTTTCACACATACACACCCTCTTTGTCTCTTTCTCTCTCTTTGTCTGTCTCTCTCTATTTGTCTGTCTCTTTCTTTATCTGTCTCTCTCTCTCTCTCTCTCTCTCTCTCTCTCTCTCTCTCTCTCTCCACCATTATTTCCTCATCAACTCTCTGTCTCTGTCCTTCATACCACCATCTGCCTGTGTTGGACACCCGGCTGTATAATGCAGTGTACCTCTAATGAGAGACAGACAGACAGACAGACAGACAGACAGACAGAGAAATGGGTCACCATGGAAGTTGAACCTGTCAGCACTTTACTGAATAGCCCCCAATTGCATTATGGGAATTGTAGTCATTTGTCTCTTCACAAAATGCAACAGAATCGGAGCAGTCTCTTGGTGATTCCTTTTCTCTCTTGCGTAGAATGTTCCATGTAGCTCGCACATCGCGTCATGTTACCATAGTGACTCTGAAGTCTGGTTTGTCATGTCACTTTCTATTGAGTCTATTGAGTGGGCCCCAAGCTGTCAATCATTTAATCTGTCAATCAATGCTTTTCTCCAGATGTGTTGCATAGTTGTTGTGTTGCCTGATGTGATGCGGATTCCACCATACCAGTTGTAAGGAGCAATATTAGGGGGAAGAGCTGACGAATGGGATGGATTTACATTTTGATATTCCCAAGCAGCGGTTCACATCTATCCTCACCAGCATCTTCCCGACCGAGCGGTAGCAACCATCCGTAATGTTTGCAGTGAAGTGGGCACGCAAGCGTGGCGTTCCTTTTGCCCTGTTCTACCTGTTCAACATCTACGTACTCTTCTACATGGTCTCCACATTGTGGACAAAGAAAGAAAGGAAGAAGAAAAAACAACATCTCATTTAACTGGACCTTCATACCCAGACTGGGACTAATGCTTGTGACTGAACGCTTTTTGTTCATTTGTTTTGTTTGTTTGTTTTATGAGAATATAAAATAACTGAAAAAATGCTATAAGGGCAATTTGTTGACATTGGGGGTGGAGGTGGGGAGATGTTTTCATCTTGTCCAGTTGTATTGCACCTTTGTTTCTGTAATATGTCTGTGTGTCCGTGTGTTCAACTGTATGTTTTTGTAAAGAATAAAAGCTTTTTTGGAGAATAAACCAGAACATTCCGACATTAAAACAACCACTGTCCGATGTTCTTTAGCTGTTCATGATGTGTTAGCATGCATACTGTGTCTACCTACAGAAGGAAATCCCCATCTGAAAAACGGCACTACATCTGTGTCTGTAAAAGGACACATTTACATGTACGTCACGAGTAGGACATAAGAAATATATACAGTATGTATCTACAGAGGGACACATATATACATGTCCATCTTAAAAAGGATGCTACATCTGCATCTATAACAACACATATTTACATCTATGTCAAGCATAGGACATGAGACATATATGTATCTACAGAGGGACACATATATACATGTCCATCTTAAAAAGGATGCTACATCTGCATCTATAACAACACATATTTACATCTATGTCAAGCATAGGACATGAGACATATATGTATCTACAGAGGGACACATATATACATGTCCATCTTAAAAAGGATGCTACGTCTGCATCTATAACAACACATATTTACATCTATGTCAAGCATAGGACATGAGACATATATGTATCTACAGAGGGACACATATATACATGTCCATCTTAAAAAGGATGCTACATCTGCATCTATAACAACACATATTTACATCTATGTCAAGCATAGGACATAAGACATATGAGGAATCCACGGAAAAAAAACGGACATATTCACAAAATCATATTTTTCAAGTCACTCCCCCAGCTTTTTTCAAAAGTAATCCTGAGAATAAAAAGCATAGTTTCGAGCTAGAAGCATTTCAAAATGGCAGTTACTTAAATCAAATAAAAAATCTAAATGTATAAATGATGTTTTTTCAAAACCATGCCCATTTTTTGCGTGGACTCCTCATATATCTGTGTATCTACACAAGGACACATATCCATCCTTAAAAGGACACTACATCTGTAGAGAAGGAGATATGATCTACATCTTCAGCCACAGAAGGACACATATCCATCCTTAAAAGGACACTACATCTGTAGAGAAGGACATATGATGTACATCTTCAGGCACAGAAGGACACATGTCCATCCTTAAAAGGACACTACATCTGTAGAGAAGGACATATGATGTACATCTTCAGGCACAGAAGGACACATGTTCATCTTAAAAAGGACACTACATCTGTAGAGAAGGACATATGATCTACATATTCAGGCACAGAAGGACACATGTTCATCTTAAAAAGGACACTGCATCTGTAGAGAAGGACATGCGCATCTAAGTCTTCAGCCACAGAAGGACACATATCCATCCTTAAAAGAACACTACATCTGTAGAGAAGGACATGCATGCCTACATCTTCAGACACAGAAGGAAACATGCCCATCTTAAGAAGGACACTGCGTCTGTAGAGAAGGACATGCACATCTAAGTCTTCAGGCACAGAAGGACACATGTCCATCTTAAAAAGGACACTACATCTGTAGAGAAGGACATGCATACCTACGTCTTCAGGCACAGGACACATATCTATCTTAAAAAGGACACTACATCTGTAGAGAAGGACATGCATTTCTACATCTTCGTCTACAGAAGGACACATACATAGACTGCACCTTGTCGATGTTAATGGCTGCTATTGCACTGGGTATTAACTTTGTCACTTTGTCAATTGTCTTCCACCAGAATGTCATTAGTGTGTGTGTGTGTGTGTCTGTGTGTGTGTGCGAGTGTGTGTGTGTCTGTGCATGTGTATATGTGTGCGAGTGTGTGTGTGGCAGTGTGTGTTTCTGAAATACACACTGAGTATGGGGGCAGAGGGATATCATATGATATTTGGCTTGCCCAGTAATGGTATGCACAGTAGTGTCTGATACTGTGTGTGTGTGTGTGTGTGTAGTGTGTAAGGCATAGTTATGCATGTGGGTGGAATAGAGGGAAAGGGACAGAGAGAGAGAGAGAGAGAGAGAGAGAGAGAGGGTAGGGGCATGATAATGTGTATGTGTGTGTGTGTAACAAAGAGAGGGAGACTAAAAGAACACGTGGGGGCACCACTGATATTTGTGTGTGTGTGTGTGTGTGTGTGTGTGTGTGTGTGTGTGTGTGTGTGTGTGTGTGTGTGTGTGTGTGTGTGTGTGTGTGTAAGAGAAAGGGGGAGGGGGAGGGGGGGCTAAATCATTGTGTGTGTGCGTGTGTGTTGCAGCCAAAGAGAGACAGTGAGAGAGAGGGAGTGAGAGAGAGAGAGAGAGAGAGAGAGAGAGAGAGAGAGAGAGAAAGAGAAGGAGAGGGAGCCTAAATCATTGTGTGTGTGTATGTGTGTGTGTGTGTGTGTGTGTGTGTGTGTGTGTGTGTGTGCATGACAGGCAGAGAGAGTGATAGAGAGAGAGGGACTGAAAGAGAGGGAGGGGGCACTTAAATTACTGTGTGTGTGTGTGTGTGTGTGTGTGTGTGTGTGTGTGTGTGTGTGTGTGTGTGTGTGTGTGTGTGTGTGTGAGAGGGGTGTGGGGTGCCAAACGCTACCCGTCACTCTCTCGTCATGGTAACTGCTGCTGGTCGCTTCGGAGTTTACCGTCTACCGCCCAGCTGCACTTTTTCACTCCCAGAAGAGCCGTCACCCACCGAATCAACACCAGAACCTGCTCCAAAGACCCGGCAGAACCGCTAGGCTTGTGTGTGCGTGTGTGTGTGTGTGTGTGCGTGTGTGGGGGGGAACAGAGGATCGGGCGGAAAGTGTTTTTGTTCGGGCTGGAGCCGACCCAGACCTAGCCGGAAAGTGCCCAGTCATGCCCGCAACGGGGTCAGCAGAGTAAGTTTCCACTGTTGCATGTGTGTGTGTGTGTGTGTATGTATATGTGTGTGTGTGTGTGTATGTTTGTTTTATGTGAGATTGTGTTGTCTTTTTATCAATATGAACATCTGTGTGTGTGTGTGTGTGTGTGTGTGTGTGTGTGTGTGTGTGTGTGTGTGTGTGTGTGTGTGTTTGTTTTATGTGAGATTGTGTTGTCTTTTTATCAATATGGACATTTGTGTGTGTGTGTGTGTTGTATGAGATTTTGACAGCTTGGATAGGTGTTTAAATGCACCTTTTATAGAAGTGTGTGTGTGTGTGTGTGTGTGTGTGTGTGTGTGTGTGTGTGTGTGTGTGTTTGTTTTATGTGAGATTGTGTTGTCTTTTTATCAATATGGACATTTGTGTGTGTGTGTGTGTTGTATGAGATTTTGACAGCTTGGATAGGTGTTTAAATGCACCTTTTATAGAAGTGTGTGTGTGTGTGTGTGTGTGTGTGTGTGTGTGTGTGTGTGTGTGTGTGTG
>CM050198.1:6807261-6817261 GCA_027475355.1 Coilia nasus
TGTGTGTGTGCGTGCGTGTGTATGTTTGTGTGCAAAGTATGTGGCTTGCTCTCTTTCTCTCTCTCTCTCTCTTTCTCTCTCTCTTTTTCTCTCTCTCTCCCTTTGTCTCTGTCTGTGGATGGCAAAACAGGTGTTTGTGTGTGTGTGTTTAGTGCAAAGTATGTGTGTTATCAAACAGGTCTGTGTGTGTGTGTGTGTGTGCAAAGTATGTGGCTTGTTGAATAGGTCTCTCTCTCTCTCTCTCTCTCTCTCTCTCTCTCTCTCTCTCTCTTCTCTCTCTTACTCCTTTGTCTCTGTCTGTGGATGGCAAAACAGGTGTTTGTGTGTGTGTGCTTAGTGCAAAGTATGTGTGTTGTCAAACAGGTCTTTGTGTGTGTGTGTGTGTGTGTGTGTGCAAAGTATGTGGATTGTAAATGTCTATCTCTCTCTCGTCCTGTCTATCTCTCTCTGTCTCTCTGTGTAGATGTCAAAACAGGTGTGTGTGTGTGTGTGTGTGTGTGTGTTTAGTGCAAAGTATGTGTGTTGTCAAACAGGTGTGTGTGTGTGAGAGAGAGAGAGAGAGAGAGAGAGAGAGAGAGAGACAGAGAGAGAGAGAGAGAGCAATCTGCATGGACTACAAAACAAGTGAAAGTGTGTGTGCGTGTGTGTGTGTATGTGTGTGCGCAAAGTATGTGAATTGCAAAACAGGTGAGTGTGTGTGTGTGTGTGTGTGTCTGTGTGTCTGCATGCCAGATCACATACCATACATTGCTCCAGGGGCACTGTCCCTGTACCTAATTCACTGTAAGGCATTTAACCCCACGATGCTCCAGGGAGACTGTCCCTGTACCTAATTCACTGTCAGACAGAAGTCACACTGTAGGACAAGAGTGTCAGCTAGTGCAATGTAATGTAATGTCACCACAGGAGGAAGAGGAGATTGGTAGTAGAACTGAGCTCATTCTTCCTGTAGGGATTAGCCCTTCTCACATGGTATGCCCTTTTAGCAAGCAACACTACGTAGTTGGCCTCTTCAATCTACCTACAGGTTGGAAGCAGAATTGTCTCTCATAGAGAACTACAGAGAGATGCTCCACTCCTCCGAACTTACTTGCAGTTATAGCCCAGGGAGGGTGGAAAAGTGAATTCAGAAATATCATTCACTCTGTTACATGCTGATAAACCAATAAAACGGTTTTGGAAACGTTATTTCAAGGTTGAAAAAACTACTCAGTGTTGCTTTAAGACATCTCAAACCCTGGTAGCACTGAGCACCAGGAAGTCTCCAGTGGCGCATGTTGATGATGTCACCGCAGGAGGAAGAGGAGAGCCTGCATGATATTGGCTATGATGACATCGGCGGGTGCAGGAAGCAACTGGCCCAGATTAAGGAGATGGTGGAGCTGCCCCTCCGGCACCCAGGCCTCTTCAAGACCATTGGGGTCAAGGTGAGAGGGGGCACTCACATCGCCCACTGCCTGTTTGTGCCGCCGTTTATCTGTCTGTCTGTCTGTCTGTTTGTATGCTTTGTTTGTCTGTCTGTCTGTATGTCTGTCTGTACTGTATGTTTGTCTGTGTGTCTGTTTGTATGCTTTGTAAAGTATGCTTTGTTTGTCTGTCTGTCTGTCTGTCTGTCTGTCTGTCTGTCTGTCTGTCTCTATGTCTGTCTGCATGTTTGTCTGTTTGTTTGTCTGTTTGTTTGTCTGTGTGTCTGTTTGTATGCTTTGTAAAGTATGTGTATGCTATACAAATAAACTTGCCTTGCCTTGTTTTGCCGCAGCCCCCAAGAGGCATCCTGCTGTATGGCCCCCCAGGCACGGGGAAGACTCTGGTGGCCCGCGCCGTCGCCAACGAGACAGGGGCCTTCTTCTTCCTCATCAATGGTGAGATGCTAGTCAGATACTGAGGTAGCTAGCACTGTTGCCTTCTTCTTCCTCATCAATTGTGAGACGCTAGTCAGATAGCGAGCTAGCTAGCACTGTTGCCTTCTTCTTCCTCATCAATTGTGAGACGCTAGTCAGATAGCGAGCTAGCTAGCACTGTTGCCTTCTTCTTCCTCATCAATTGTGAGACGCTAGTCAGATAGCGAGCTAGCTAGCACTGTTGCCTTCTTCTTCCTCATCAATTGTGAGACGCTAGTCAGATAGCAAGCTAGCTAGCAGTGGGGCCTTCTTCTTCTTCATCAATGGTGAGACTGTAATGGTAGTACTGGGTTACGACAAGAAGATGGTGCACATCCCGTGTCAAGGTGCAGGACAAAATGTGATCTGTAATCCAGTAAGGAAAACAGTCTGCACACTCTAAATCCTTTTTTGTGGTTTGCTTCATGGCACAAAATCAAAAATAACATTTTGACCATGTCTGGTCTTTCTCAGGATTTTAAGTGTGCAGACTAGCTAGTACTGGGCCAGCAGCCTAATTCCATTGCCATGAACAAGTCTATACATCACAACATCTCTATTCAAAATATTTGAACAGTCTTTCATCAGTCTTTCATTATACATATCTGATGTTTGTGCATGACATGATCTGATGTATATCAGTGTTGTCATTAGATTAGATTAGATTAGATTCAACTTTATTGTCATTACACATGTATAAATACAGGTAACGAAATGTCGTCATGGATGTAACAAAGGGTGGGCTGGGATGGGCCTGTGCCCATTCACTTGTCAGTCAGGCCCCACCCAATAAGAAAGCTCTATTAGTATGATTGACTGTTTTAGTAATAAAATAACCATATGTGTTTTGGGTAAGGCCCACCTGATGTTTTTCTGGGCCCCCAGTTTATGATGTCTGGCTATGCCCCTGCAATAGGTCCAATTGACAGTCGTTTCAGCAGCAATATCATCAGTGATGTCATTAATGACGTCATAGTCGTCACCCGTACGCAGAGGTGTCAGAAAGTAGAATAAAGCAGGTTCAGAAAGTAAAAACCCTGCCACGTTTTCCTTCTAACCCAGGTGACATCACTGAGTAGCTGATCTACCTGTCTTGAGTGCTCATTACGGTCAGCTGATTCAGAGCTGGTTGGATCAAATTTGAGGCAGGATTTCTACTTTCTGAACCTACTTTCCTTTACTTTTTGACACCTCTGCCCCTACGTGTGTGCTGTACAGGGCCAGAGATCATGAGCAAGCTGGCGGGAGAGTCGGAGAGCAACCTGCGCAAGGCCTTCGAGGAGGCCGAGAAGAACGCGCCCGCCATCATCTTCATCGACGAGCTGGACGCTATCGCCCCCAAGAGGGAGAAGGTGGGATAGGGGAGAAGGACACACACACGTGTGCACTCACACACACACACACACACACACACACCCACACACACTCTCACACACACACACACATATGCATGGTTTCACATACACACACACACACTCACCTGCATACTCTCACATACATACATGCACACACGCACATACCCGCACACATGCATACTCTCACATACACACACACATGCATACTCTCACATACACACAGAAAAACATGCACGTTCACATGCACAAACAACACACAAACACACACTCACACACATACAGAGTGTCAGAGTGCACTGCATGCTACTACAGGTTACAGTGCTGTGGCATATAGATCTGTGATTGTTTTGTCATGCCTGTGTGTAGACTCACGGGGAGGTGGAGCGGCGAATCGTCTCTCAGCTCCTTACCCTGATGGACGGCCTCAAGCAACGCGTCCATGTCGTCGTCATGGCAGCCACAAACAGACCCAACAGTGTGGATCCAGCTTTACGCCGCTTTGGTGAATACTCACACATCTCTCTCTCTCCCTCTCTCTCTTTCTGTCACACACACAAGTGCACACAAATGCGCGTGCACACACACACACACACACACACACACACACACACACACACACACACACACACACACACACATAATACTCACAGACGTACACCTCCAAATGCATAAATGTCCTGTGTCTCAGCAACATCCTAAATAGACCACCTCACTGTTAAATGTCTGCTACTGAAAATAATGCACCAAAATATGTTTGTAATTTATAATCTAAAATATATGTTAATGTTTATTTATTTAAGAAGGGTCAAGTATATAGAGAGTGCATATCATCTGTATGTGTGCATGAGTGTGTGTTTGTGCAGCTGTGGCCTAGTGGTTAGGGAGTTGGTCTTGCAATCGGAAGGTTGCCGGTTCGAATCCCACCCTACCCATGGTTGAGATGCCCTTGAGCAAGGCATCTAACCCCACACTGCTCCAGGGACTGTAACTGAAACCCTGTAAATATCTGTAAGTTGCTCTGGATAAGAGCGTTGGCTAAGTGTAATGTAAAGTAAAATCACATTATTATATCACATTATTTCTCATCAATAAATCATTTATACACATACTGATATTCTGTCTGCTTGTCTGTTGACTGCCTATATAAAAGAATGTGGACCTCTTCTTTTTTATACAGGCAGCCAGTCAACAGACAAACAGACAGAATATAAATAAATGATTTATTGATGAGAAATAATGTGACAATAAAGGTTAACAAATGATGATTAAGTGTTAATTAAGAGTTAACAAATACATTTCTACATGATTTACAGGGAGTAGTTCTTCTAAAGCGTTACTGAAATGTGTGCCCTGTGTCTCTGCTCTCAGGGAGGTTTGACCGTGAGATAGACATCGGCATCCCCGACTCCACCGGGCGTCTGGAGATCCTGCAGATCCACACCAAGAACATGAAGCTGGCAGACGACGTGGACCTGGAAAGGGTGAGGAGAACAGGGGAGAGGAGAGAGGAGGAGGAGAGGAGGAGAGCAGGGAAGAGGAGAGGAGAGGAGAGATGAAGAGAGGAAGAGAGGAGAGGGGAGTATGGGGAGAGAGGAGGAAGAGGACTGGAGATCCTGCAGATCCACACCAAGAACATGAAGCTGGCAGGCGACGTGGACCTGGAGAGGGTGAGGAGAGCAGGGGAGAGAGGAGGGAGAGGAGGATGAGAGGAGGGAGAGAGGAAGAGAGGAGAGAAGTGATGAAGAGAGGAAGAGAGGTGAGGAGAGTATGGGCAGAGAGGAGGAAGAGGAGAGGAGAGAGTATGGGGAGAGAGGAGGAGAGGAGAGGGGAGGAGAGGAGAGGAGAAGAGAGGAATAGAGGAGGGGAGAGGAGAGGAGAAGAAGAGAGGATAGGAGGGGAGAGGAGAGGAAGAGAGGAGAGGAGAGGAGAGGAAAGAGGAAGAGAGGAGAGGAGGAGACGAGAGGGGAGGAGAGATGAAAGAAAGGAGAGGAAATGAGAGAAGAAAAGAGGAGAGAAGAGTATGGGGAGAGAGGAAGAGAGAAGAGGAGAGAGGAGTAGAGGAGAGAAGAAGAGAGGAGAAGGAGGAGGAGGAGAATGAGAGGAAGAGAGGAGAGGAGAGCAGGGGAGAGGAGGAGAGGATGACAGGATAAAAGAGCAGGGTGTGTGTGTGTGTGTGTGTGTGTGTGTGTGTGTGTGTGTGTGTGTGTGTGTGTGTTTCAATGGAGGCTTGAGCGAATTAGGAGACAGACAGGGACAAGTTATTATCAGTTAATTATAGTTTACAGGCGGGTGAGTACACTGTCACAAGGTCACTGGTGTGTGTGAATGTGTGTGTGTGTGTGTGTGTGTGTGTGAGAGAGAGAGAGAGAGAGAGAGAGAGTAAAAGAGAAAGAGATAGAGTATGTGGGTGTTTGTTCACATCAAAGTCAAAGTCAAAGTCAGTTTTATTTGTCAATTTCTTCACATGTGCTTGACATACAAAGGAATCGAAATTACGTTTCCCACTATCCTATGCGTTTACATAGACGACAACAACAACAACAACAACAACAACAACAACAGTAAAGTGCAAGGGCACAAGACAAGACAAATCCTGAGCTAAGTTATTGCAAATAATAGATAAAGTGCAGTTGCTTAAGGCTACTGTTACCTAGTGTTGCTAAAAACTAAACCAGGTATGACAAGTCAAGACGACAAGACGGGACAAGACAAGACAACACTGAGTGTGTGCATTTAGAGGTAGTTGTTCTTGTGAAAGTGATGGCTAGTGCAATAAAAATATAAATATAAATATAACAGCAGCATGTGTGTGCAAAGTAATGGCTAGTGCAATAAAAATATAAATATGATAGCAGCATGTGTGTGCAATTTGCATATGCATATGCAGAGTCTCAGTTTGGGTAAGGTGGGGGGTGAGAGTCCAATGTCGGGGGGGGGGGGGGGGGTCCAATGGTCCAAGGGTGAGGGTGAGGGTGTGGAGGGGAGAGAGTTCAGCAGTCTGGGGCTGAGGGTGAGGGCAAGGGTGAGAGTCCAATGGTCCAATGGTCCAAGGGTGAGGGGGAGGGTGAGGAGGGGAGAGAGTATGTATGTATGTATTCAAATGTGTGTGTGTGTGTGTGTGTGTGTGTGTGTGTGTGTGTGTGTGTGTGTGTGTTTGTGTGTGAAAGAGAGAGAGAGAGAGAGAGTAAAGTAAAGAGAGTAGAGTAAAGTAAAGAGAGACAGTGTGTGTGTGTTTACATGTATGAATGTATTCAAATGTCTATATATATGTGTGTGTGTGTGTGTGTGTGTGTGAAAGAGAGAGAAAGAGCGAGAGAGAGAGAGAGAAAGAGAGAGAGTATGTGTGTGTTCACATGTATGTATGTATTCAAATGTGTGTGTGTGTGTGTGTGTGTGTGTTATCTGTGTGTGTGTGTGTGTGTGTGTGTGTGTGTGTGTGTTGCTGTGCACAGATATCCAAGGACACACACGGGCATGTGGGTGCTGACCTGGCGGCGCTGTGCTCGGAGGCGGCCCTGCAGGCCATCCGTAAGAAGATGACCCTCATCGACCTGGAGGACGACACCATCGACGCCGACCTCCTCAACTCCCTCGCCGTCGCCATGGACGACTTCCAGGTCAGCCGTGGGATGTCACACACACACACACACACACACATACGCACACAAAGACACACACATGCTGTATATATGTATATAATTGAATACACACACATAATATAACATATATACATCTCCCTCTCCAAATCTCTCTCTCCCTCTCTCCCACCCTCCCTCTCGCCCATCCTCTGTTCCTCTCTCCCTCCCCTATCTCTCTTTCTCTCTCTCCCACCCTCCTTCTCTCCCATCCTCTGTTCTTCTCTCCCTCCCTCTCTCTTTCTCTCCTTCCATCCTTCCCTCCCTCTCCTCGTTCCTCATCTCTCTGTCTTTCTCTCCTTCCGTTATATCTCCCACCCTCTTTCCCTTCCTCCCTCTCTTCCACCCTCTTCCCTCTATCTCTTTCCCTGTCCTCTCCCTGTCCTCTCCCTCCCTCTCTTTCACCCTCTCCCCTCTGTCTCTCTCTCTCTCTCTCTCTCTCTCTCTCTCTCTCTCTCTCCATCCCTCTCTCTCTCCCCTGCTGCAGTGGGCCCTGAGCCAGAGTAACCCCTCTGCCCTGAGGGAGACGGTGGCGGAGGTTCCTCAGGTGAACTGGGAGGACATCGGGGGCCTGGACGAGGTCAAGAGGGAGCTGCAGGAGCTGGTGCAGGTGAGGAACTCGCCTGATATGCGTGTCCAAATTCACCCCTGATTTGATAGACGTGTCCAAATTCACCCCTAACTTGATAGACGTGCCCAAATTCACCCCTAACTTGATAGGCGCGTCCCAATTCACCCCTAACTTGATAGGAGCATCCCAAATCACTCCCTAGAGGCACTTGCTTCATAGGTGTGTCCTAATTCACCCCTAACTTGATAGGTGTGTCCCAATTCACCCTTAACTTGATAGGTGTGTCCCAATTCACCCCTAACTTGATAGGGGCATCCCAAATCACTCTCTAGAGGCACTTGCTTCATAGGTGTGTCCTAATTCACCCCTAACTTGATAGGTGTGTCCCAATTCACCCTTAACTTGATAGGTGTGTCCCAATTCACCCCTAACTTGATAGGGGCATCCCAAATCACTCTCTAGAGGCACTTGCTTCATCGGTGTGTCCTAATTCACCCCTAACTTGATAGGTGTGTCCCAATTCACCCCTAACTTGATAGGCGTGTCCCAATTCACCCCTAACTCGATAATCACGTACCAATTCACCCCTAACTCGATAGTCACGTACCATTTCACCCCTAACTCGGTAGGTATGTGCCAATTCACCCCCTAGAGGCACTCACCTGATATGTGTGTCCCAATTCAGCCCTAACTTGATAGGCGTGTCCTAATTCCCCCCCTAACTTGATAGGCGTGTCCCAATTCACCCCTAACTCGATAGTCACGTAAAAATTCACCCCTAACTTGGTAGGTATGTCCCAATTCATCCCCTAGAGGCACTTGCTTGATAGGCGTGTCCCAATTCATCCCCTAGAGGCACTCGTTTGGTAGACGAATTCACCCCTAACTAAAAGGCACATCCCAAATCACCCTAACTGGTAGGCGTGTCCCAAATCACCCTCTAACTGCTAGGTGTGTCCCAATTCACCCCTAATTGGTAGGTGTGTCCCAATTCACCCCCTAACTGACAGACAGGAGCTGGTGCAGGTGAGGCACTCGCTTGACATGTGCGTCCCAATTCACCGCCTAGAGACACTCGCTTGGTAGGCACAATTTACCCCTCACTGATAGGCAATTCATCCCCTAGGGGCACTGGGTTGATATGCGTGTCCCAGTTCAGCCCTAACTGATAGGCACGTCCCAATTCACCCCCTAGAGACACTCTCTTGGCTTGGTAGGTGCAATTTAACCCCTAACTGATGGGTGTATCCCAAATCACCCCCTAACTGAAGCCAGCACTATCATCACTTCACCCCCTGCCTTTGTTTACCACTCCCATTCATTTGAATAGCTTGAAGGGCACAATACTTATCACCATGTGTTGTGCTGCGTTCTCTGTAAGGTCACCGCATGTTTTATTTGGATGGCTCCACCTCACCTGTAAACAATTAAAGCAGGGACAAAGAGACTTCTCAAAGAGAAACACACTGCTGATAAGCTACAACTATGAATGCAAACAGTGACACCATGTGGTAATGGAAGGACATAACACCTTCTTTTATTTTTATGTATCTCTCTTCACTAACTTTTTTATTTTCACTTTCAACCTAGGCAGTGTTTTCATCTATGTTTTTTTTATGTATTATTTGTTGTAATACTACATTTAAAATGTCATGCAGGGATACAGAATATAATGTTGCATACACATGACTACACTATATATTGTTTGTTGTTTGTGTATCGTAATACTGTTTCTGTTGTCTTGCTGCACAACTAATTACAAAATTTAAACTTAAAAGTTAAAATTAATTTGAGTCCATTGCCTGTTCCAAGTACCAGTCTACACCTGTTTCTAATGTCGAGCTGCACAACTACTTACAAAGTTTAAAGTTAAAGTTAAAGTTGAGTCCATTGTCCATAAGTTGAGTTGAGTCCATTCTGTGTTCCCAGTACTGACAAAAGGCATTCTATTGTTTCCTGTGTCTAAACCTGTTTCTGATGTATTGCTGTGCAACCAATGGCAAAATTATTAAGTTACAAGTTAAAGTTAAAGTTAAGTTAAAGTTGAGTCCATTGTGTGTTTCCAGTACCCAGTGGCGTTAAGTCCATGGTCTGCATTGTGTGTCCCCAGTACCCTGTGGAGTACCCCGACAAGTTCCTGAAGTTCGGCATGACGCCGTCCCGCGGGGTGCTCTTCTACGGGCCCCCGGGCTGCGGCAAGACCCTGCTGGCCAAGGCCATCGCCAACGAGTGCCAGGCCAACTTCGTCTCCATCAAGGGGCCCGAGCTGCTCACCATGTGGTTCGGGGAGTCCGAGGCCAACGTTAGAGACGTCTTCGACAAGGTGTGTGTGTGTATGTCTGTGTGCGTGTGTGTGTGGATAGATGGATAGATAGATACATAGATTCATAGATATATACATAGATACGTAGATAGATACAAAGATAGATACATAGATAGATACATAGATAGATACATAGATAGATACATAGATAGATACATAGATAGATAAATAGATACATACATAGATAGATACATAGATACATAGATAGATACATAGATGATAGATACATAGATACA
>CM050198.1:6822261-6834761 GCA_027475355.1 Coilia nasus
GGCTAAATGTTGACGTGCCACTTGTCATAGCGACGCCCCTGAATGAGTATATCAAGTCAGTGCAATGTTCCTGTCAGAATAGTTTTGTTGCAGCCTTGCTTCTTTTGTTGCCAGAAATGGTTGCTACGCAGGAGCAGATGAACCTGGCGATGCTTCCGGTGAACCAGCGCGACTACTGCGCCCATCATCTGCTGAAGCTCATGAAGTGCAAGAGGGACAACTGGCCCAACTTCCTCGCCTGCAAGCACGAGAGACACGACTGGGACTATTGCCAGCACGAGGAGTAAGTAGGCTATTATGTGCATTTGTCCCTTAATGGGCACCAACAACTCTCCCTTGAACGTCTTGGCTGTGTGTGTTTTATGTGTGGAATGAAATGCCTGACTTGGTCTTGGTGAACATTCAGCTAATACTGCAGTTCATTGTCTCAATGGTTATATATCATGTCACTTAGTTTACATGTAAGACTATTTTGACAGAAACATCTTGCATTTAAGTCAAAACGTAGGTTAGTCACATAAATTCAGTCCTTTCACCATAACAAATACATAATAAATGAACATGAATGCATTCCATTTACCATTTAGTCCACTAAATGTTTACATTGGCAACTACTATAACAATGCCTGCAAACAACACAAAATAAATTTGACTGCTAGGCCATATAGCCTGTCTGGCCCTCTGACCTTGTTCTCTACACACTTCGCCACATCTTGTATTGAAATAACAGGCAAATTATTAAATGGCATCCAAAATCAAAAGTATTTCATTTTTATTTTAAAAAAAATTATGACGCACCGTCATCCTTCTGATAATGTCACTCATGCTGGAGGATCCTTTATATCTTCTTAGTCGATCACAGTTTGCCTCTCTGACATATTTGCATGGATAAAGGAACAACACCTTTACCTCAGGTTAAAATTTTACACCTGCTTACCAGACTGGCTGTCTGTCTACCACCAACCTAAGCAAACAACTTTACTTCGGTTGCTTCAGCCAGGGATGCAGAACACATTTGTGTGCCGTGTTTGATGACCAGTAACGGTTAGTTAGGCCTGTATCCTGCCTTTGCTACTGCAGTGCCCTCTGAGCTAGCCTACCGGCTTGCTTTACAAAATCCCTGTCTTTGGTCTTGTGGTGGCATGTCTGGCAAAGTGTTTTGAAGCCATGGCTGTGGTGATCTTGTACTATAAATATCACTAAATAGAATTGAAATGGTGTTTATTTATTAAAAATGGCACCTGTTACATTTCTGTTTATTGACCTACGCCACTGGCTACCTAGGGCTGCTTAAATCAAATAATAGTAATTATTATAATAATACAGTTAATACAAAGCACCCAAGTACGGTTCACAAAGAGAACAAAACAACAAGGCACAATAAAACACAAAGAAAGCTAAACAAAATGAAAAGGAACAGTGCAATTAGTGAGTATGCTAACGGGAACAGTTGAGTTCTGAGTCTGGATTAGCCCGGGGAAGAGAGTCAGTGTTTTGGATGTCCGGAGGGAGCGCGGGAAATACAAGTCAGCAACACTCGCCAACAAAGTGTCTTCAGGTTAAGGCTGCTCGATTATGGAAAAAAACTGAATCACGATTATTTGGGCCAAAACTGAAATCACGATTATTCAAACGATTATTTTGTTTTCCTCAGTAACATGCTTCATTTATTGAAAATGTATTCAAAAACATTTCGAAATACATCTGATGTACAGTACAAACAGGGGAAAATAATTAGGACAAAAACATTGTTGCCCTCGATTTTATTTGTTTTGAGATCGTTTAGCCCTGAAATCGTTATCACGATTAGAATTCAATTAATTGAGCAGCCCTACTTCAGGTCGTACTTTAGTTATCTAAACTCAGTCACAGGATCGTTCTGCTGTAGTGTGCTCATCACAAGAGTAACTACAGTAGTTCTGACCTTTACCTTGTCACAAAAGGCAATCTCAGTCGTGCCTTTTCCCTCATTTGTGGTTCTTTCATCGTGGAAGAAGCAGCCAGTTGCTAAAGCAGGGTCGTCCGTATGGTTTGTCTTAAAATCCCCATCTCAAAAATCCCCACCTTTTATTGTAAAACACACCAACTTTATAAGCTTGCCTATCTCTACCTGTTCTCCTTGCTTTTATTTTTCCAGTAGAACTGAATAAGTAGAACTGAAATAACTGAAAAAGTAGAAACGTACACTTTATGCTTTAGTGCCACACACATTTGTTACATGTTATTTTATTTCTTTCAAAAAATGCTCACTCTGAATGCTCACAGTTCTGTTCGCACTTGATGTTTTTCTAACACACACACAAACACATAGACATGCACACTTCTGTTAAACATGAAATTTCCCTCTTACACACATATTCAGTCTGGACGGTCACTATTTCACACAAGCATTCGCTCACACTTAGGCCTCATTTCCACCGTCTTGAGCATGTACAGCGCGTATCCGTGTACAATAGGTTTGTATAGGGGCAGAATACGCTCAGATCACGCCTGCGGTGGAAATGGTCTCATCTGTTAACGTGCATACTAAGCGAATACGGACAGAAAACGGGCACGCGCTGAATACGCAGAGAGTTTGGTGGAAATGAGCCCTTAGTGTGATTGTTATGCCCAGACAGTGGACTTAGTCGGAATCCTTTCCATTCATTTCTCTGTCTCTTCATCTTTAACGTTGATGTTCAAATCAGATATATTTAACACATTCACACAGGTTTTACAAATTGCTGTTGCTTGCTGCATTTGGGTTATGGCTTTTACTCATAGTGCCTGTAGCGCTTGGACAATCTCTACCGAGAAATGTGACCTTGATCGCCTGCGCTTGCATGTCAGGCAAACGCACGTGTGTGTGTGTGTGTGTGTGTGTGTGTGTGTGTGTGTGTGTGTGTGTGTGTGTGTATGTGTATGTGTGTGTGAGAGAAGGGGGTGTTGTTCCTCCTAAAGGTTTAATGACTACAAAATATGTAAAATGGTGTAGAAAGGGTCATGGTGTAAAAAGCTGTGCAAGAAGAAACTGCTTTAGGGGTAAGAGCTGCCCTCTTGATTATTCCTTGTATCACCTCTGTGTTACGTTTGTCTGCATTACCAAGTTATTGCCTTTTCAATCAAACAAAAACAAGGACAACCCCCCTTTTTTCCAATAGTTGTAGTTGCAACATACAAACAGAGGAAAGAGCATTGAACATTGAGTGTTTTACATTTTTCCTCTTCCAGTGTCATTGGGGCTTGACATTGACATTGAGGCTGGTAGTTTTGCAGACATTGGTGGGTCTCTGTTAGCCTGGTAAAAATGCCCCTCATACTTCATTTCATTTTGTACAGAGGGTCCGGACCTAGCCTGGTAAACCTGTCCCTCATACTTCATTTCATTTTGTACAGAGGGTCTGGACCTAGCCTGGTAAACCTGTCCCTCATACTTCATTTCATTTTGTACAGAGGGTCCGGACCTAGCCTGGTAAACCTGCCCCTCGTACTTCATTTCATTTTGTACAGAGGGTCCGGACCTAGCCTGGTAAACCTGCCCCTCGTACTTCATTTCATTTTGTACAGAGGGTCTGGACCGGAATCTCTTGAGGGTCATTTAGTCGGCCCCAGCACGACCGATCCAATCAGCGAACAGAGGGTGACGTTGACCTTGTGTGCTACATTTGAATTGTAGTGCGTAGGTAGGCTAATTGCATATGTGACGACCAGGCATTAGCGATTGGGTAAAGGCAGAGGTACTTTTTTAAAACTTCATCCACACCTCCAACAAATCGTTTCTGACGGTCTCTGTTCCAGACCCTCTGTACAAAATGAAATTAAGTACGAGGGGCTGGTTTACCAGGCTAGGCCTCTGTGAGCACCACCAGAAGCTTTTTCTGAGCCTCAGATCTCCCCAAGCACTTCATTGAGAAGGCAAGCTGATGCTCCTCTGATCTCTCAACTTCTTTTGTGTGTGTGTGTGTTTGTTTTGCAGCTACGTGATGCGGATGAAGGATTACGAGCGTGAGAGAAGACTCCGTCTGAGGCAGAAGAGGATTGAAGCGCAGGCTGCATAATTTCCCACTTACCTCTCTCACACACACATACACACACGTGCGCGCAACCAGACGTATTTTACTGTCGTTCTCTGTACATACCTGCTCTATAAAATAAACGTATATGGCGAGCCTTGAATGCCTCGTGAATTGAGCCTTTTTTGTTTTAGTCGTCTATAGATTCTCATTCATCCAGGTCATAATAGTCAAAGGAGCTAAGTTGTAAGCAGCTGGACAAAAAGAAGTAGAGTTGCTTACAACTTAACTCCTTTGACTTTTGTTTTAGCCCTTTTACCGATACGCATGCCCACACACGCACAGTGGCTCCTGGCTCTTAGTGACAGACTTTATCAGTATCAAATGTTGACAAGGTGCTGGCCTGTATTTGGACACACAGGGTGGTGGCAGTTGTACCAGTGCTTGAGCTGTTTCACTTCCCAAAATGTAGAGACATTATGCACAACTAATCACCGCTACATTTTTCTGCATTCTTTATCACGTGCACCTTTTTTGGAACCAGTGTTTAAAAAAGGATGGAAATGTAGACGCTCAGACAGTCCTCTGCACTCTGCAGATCGGCAAACTCCCAGCCACACACACACACACACACACACACTGCAGTGAAGTAACACAGACATTTTAAAGCAAGTAGTCAGTGTATTCAGAATGTTTAGCAGCAACTGTAAACAACTATACAATTACATATAACCACAAACTTTTTTCAATATTTTTTTTTTATATAAATTACTTTTTTTTACACAAATCAAGAAAAGTCACATTGTAAATGTCTGTAAGTGAAGCTGAAACTAAGCTTTAGATTTCAATATGTTTTCCCTCTTACATCAGCTGTTAGATATAATAATTAAAAAAAAAAGAAGAAAGTTAAAGACCGACATGCTTTGAGATGCAGGCAATGCTACATGCCCTAACTGCATAGCTCATGATGCTAAAAGCCATACCTCTAAAACCAAGCTGGTGCTAACTTGTTCGAAAAACAAAAAACACGTCCAGAAATATACTTCTGGAGCATTCCACGAAACTATTCCACATCTCACAAGCCTGTAGTCAGTACCTAGGCTACTGACTGACGACAGGAAACCTGAGTGGTGCACTAATTACCAGACGCACTGGGAGACTAGGGTGAGCATTAGCGCCAGACAAAGCTAACAACATATTAGCCACAGCAAACAAAGTATTTATATGTATTAGCGAGGTTGGAAACACTGTGTTGCCTTCAATTCGGAACATTCTGGTTTAGAGACAGAGTTAACATAGGAGCCCTTCTTCAAAAACACTGTTGACAGTCCTGCCATACGTAATGGTGAGTGAAAAACGAATGTTAGTCTCGTAGTAAAAATGGCTATTTGAAAGCAAAAAAAAAAAAAAAGCCAGATAGACACAGATCCGCATAAATGATCACACGGAGGATCCGGCCGATCAGAAGATAACTGACAACTGTGAGCCAAGGTCAGAGGGTTTAGTGGGATGGGCTTTGGGTTGGGGGCTCGGAGAGCAAAAACGGTTTTGGTGAGGATAGGATAGAATGGGGTGAAAGACGTTAGCTATGCTAGCTAGTTCATTCGGTTTGGTTGGGTCAGAGATGTATTAAAAGATGTTGACAAGTTTTAAAGGGCTTTTGGGTGATTATAGTTTTCGTCTGAAGTTTTTATTACCTTGACACAGCTGGGCTGATATGAGTTGTGAGGACAGGGAGCGTTGTAGATACCAAAACAATAGAGTTGAGTTGGTACAGTCCAGTTTAAGGGCCATAGGTAGGTTACATTGGTCCAGTTCTAGGGGACGGTGCATAAAAATACTCAAGATGGGGTGCTTATGGATTTCCAGTTGAAAGGGGTCACTACGTTTTAAGTTGTAAGAACAGGGCTATTACTGTATATTCTATTGGAAAAGCACAGCTGAATCATGATCTGTAACTGCAGGTTGGTACAATCCCACTGAAAACACTGTTTACAAGTTACATTGGTACAGACCAATCAAAGACTCTCAACATACACAGCTACAGCCAAATGCATGATGGGAGAAAGGGGTGTTTTTGAATGGTACAGTCCAGCTGAAGACTTCTACACTGTATTAAAATGGTGCAGTGGAGTACCAGGAGAAGGAAAGGGGGAGGGTTGAGTGGGGTGGGTATTACTAGTAAAGTGTGTGTGTGTGTCTAAGAGACAAAGGGCAGTATGTGAGTGCAGGATGGGGGGGGGGGGGGGGGGGGTACTAGGAAAGTCCACTAAGGTGTGTGTGTGTGTGTCTAGAGGACGAAGGGCAGTATGGATGAGCAAAGGATGAGGATTACTAGTAAAGTCCACCAAGGTGTGTGTGTGTGTGTGTGTGTCTAGAGGACGAAGGGCAGTATTAGGGACAAGCGAAGGATGAGGAGTACCAGTAAAGTCCACCAAGGTGTGTGTGTGTGTGTGTGTGTGTGTGTGTGTGTGTGTGTGTGCATGTGTGTCTAGAGGACGAAGGGCAGTATTAGGGGCGAGCAAAGGATGAGGAGTATTTGTGTTAGTTAGTATTAGTCCACTAAGGTGTTTCTGTGTGTGTCTAGAGGACGAAGGGCAGTATGGGTGAGCGGAGGGTGGGGTAGTCGCGGAACTCCTTGAGGTAGCTGCGGTGTTTGCCCTTGGCCCAGACGGTCATCTGGATGAAGCCCACCATGGTGAAGAAGGCCACGGGCAGGCACTGGGTCATCACCGTGAAGCCCAGCCACGAGCCCAACTGTAACAGCAAGGGGAAACATACAAACACACACACACACATTTGTAACACACATATACATATATGCACACACACAGGCACTGCGTCATCACCGTGAAGCCCAGCCACGAGCCCAACTGTAACAGCACGGGGAAACATACAAACACACACACACACATTTGTAACACACATATACATATATGCACACACACAGGCACTGCGTCATCACCGTGAAGCCCAGCCACGAGCCCAACTGTAACAGCACGGGGAAACATACAAACACACACACACATTTGTAACACACATATACATATATGCACACGTATACACACACACAGGTACTGCGTCATCACCGTGAAGCCCAGCCACGAGCCCAACTGTAACAGCACGGGGAAACATACAAACACACACACACACATTTGTAACACACATATACATATATGCACACGTATACACACACAGGTACTGCGTCATCACCGTGAAGCCCAGCCACGAGCCCAACTGTAACAGCACGGGGAAACATACAAACACACACACACACATTTGTAACACACATATACATATATGCACACGTATACACACACACAGGTACTGCGTCATCACCGTGAAGCCCAGCCACGAGCCCAACTGTAACAGCACGGGGAAACATACAAACACACACACACACATTTGTAACACACATATACATATATGCACACGTATACACACACACAGGTACTGCATCATCACCGTGAAGCCCAGCCACGAGCCCAACTGTAACAGCACGGGGAAACATACAAACACACACACACACACACACACACACACATTTGTAACACACATATACATATATGCACACGTATACACACACACAGGTACTGCGTCCCAGCCCAGCCACAAGCCCAACTGCAAGGGGGAAACACACACATTTGTAAACATAAATATATACGCACACGTGTACACGCACGTACACAAACACAGGCACTGGGTCATAAGTGTGAAGCCCAGCCCGACCCCTATAAATAGTTCAATCAGAGAAACCAATAATTTTACAGTGGTCTCTTAATTTTTCCCAGAGGTGTATATACACACAGTCCTAGGTGTACCACCTCTGTCTATATATCCATCTGTGAATAATGTGTACATGTGTATGCATGGATAATACTCTATGTTGGTATGGGTCATAGTATTCATGTGCACTCATGTATTCCCATGTGAATGTACGTGTGCCAGTTTTTGTCTGTATCCTTATGCGTGTGTGTGTGTGTGTGTGTACACAAGTGTGTGTGTTATCACCTTGCTGTTGCAATTGGGGTCGTGGCTACATCTGTGTTTACAAGTGTGTGTGTGTTTTCCCCTTGTTGTTGCAGTTGGTATATGTGTGAGTGCAGTGAATATTTTTGTTTTATTTTGTAAACTACTGACAACATTTCTCCCAAATTAGAATATTCAACTGAGACCGGAAAGGAATGGCTGTCAATACATGTAGAGGAAAATTTGCAGTGGTCTCAATTTTTACCAGTGCTGTATGTGTTTGTGAGTGGAAAGTGTGAGTGATAGCGTGTGTATATATATGTGTTTGTGAGGGGATAGTGTGTGTATATACATGTGTGTTTGTGAGGTGATAGTGTGTGTATATATATGTGTTTGTGAGGGGATAGTGTGTGTATATATATATATGTGTTTGTGAGGGGATAGTGTGTGTATATACATGTGTGTTTGTGAGGTGATAGTGTGTGTATATATATGTGTTTGTGAGGGGACAGCGTGTGTATATACATGTGTGTTTGTGAGGTGATAGTGTGTGTATATATATATGTGTTTGTGAGGGGAAGTGTGTCTGAAAGTGTGTATATGTATTTGTTAGAGGAAAGTGTGGCTGACAGTGTGTGTATATATATATATATATATGTGTGTGTGTGTGTGTGTGTGTGTGTGTGTGTGTGTGTGTTGTGAGGGGAAAGTATGACTGACACTGTGTACATATGCGTGTGTTTGTGAGGGGGTAGTGTGAGTGTATATGTGTGTTTGTGAGGGGATAGTGTGAGTGTGTGTGTTTGTGAGGGGATAGTGTGAGTGTGTGTTTGTGAGGGGATAGTGTGAGTGTATATGTGTGTTTGTGAGGGGATAGTGTGAGTGTATGTGTGTGTTTGTGAGGGGATAGTGTGAGTGTGTGTGTGTGTTTGTGAGGGGATAGTGTGAGTGTGTGTGTGTGTTTGTGAGGGGATAGTGTGAGTGTGTGTGTGTGTTTGTGAGGGGATAGTGTGAGTGTATGTGTGTGTTTGTGAGGGGATAGTGTGAGTGTATGTGTGTGTTTGTGAGGGGATAGTGTGAGTGTATGTGTGTGTTTGTGAGGGGATAGTGTGAGTGTGTGTGTGTGTTTGTGAGGGGATAGTGTGAGTGTGTGTGTGTGTTTGTGAGGGGGTAGTGTGAGTGTGTGTGTGTGTTTGTGAGGGGATAGTGTGAGTGTATGTGTGTTTGTGAGGGGATAGTGTGAGTGTATATGTGTGTTTGTGAGGGGAAAGTGTGAGTGTATATGTGTGTTTGTGAGGGGATAGTGTGAGTGTATGTGTGTGTTTGTGAGGGGATAGTGTGAGTGTATGCGTGTGTTTGTGAGGGGATAGTTTGAGTGTATATGTGTGTTTGTGAGGGGATAGTGTGAGTGTATATGTGTGTTTGTGAGGGGGTAGTGTGAGTGTATATGTGTGTTTGTGAGGGGAAAGTGTGAGTGTATATGTGTGTTTGTGAGGGGGTAGTGTGAGTGTATATGTGTGTTTGTGAGGGGAAAGTGTGAGTGTATGCGTGTGTTTGTGAGGGGATAGTTTGAGTGTATATGTGTGTTTGTGAGGGGATAGTGTGAGTGTATATGTGTGTTTGTGAGGGGATAGTGTGAGTGTTTGTGAGGGGATAGTGTGAGTGTTTGTGAGGGGATAGTGTGAGTGTATATGTGTGTGTGTGAGGGGAAAGTGTGAGTGTATATATGTGTTTGTGAGGGGATAGTGTGAGTGTATATGTGTGTTTGTGAGGGGATAGTGTGAGTGTATATGTGTGTTTGTGAGGGGATAGTGTGAGTGTATATGTGTGTTTGTGAGGGGATAGTGTGAGTGTGTGTGTTTGTGACAGGAAATTGAAAAGCAGACCTCATAAGTGTAGTTGGGGCAGGACACCAGCAGGAAGATCCAGGTAAATGGGTTCTTGGTCGGGTAGGGTATTTTCCTGGTCTTAGAACCTGAGAGAGTTAAAAAGAGAGAGAGAGAAGGAGAGAGAGAGAGAAGGCGAGAGAGAGAAAGAGAGGGAGAGAGAAAGAAAGCTGGTGGTCAGGTATGTCTATTTTGCATAAGCACAAGAGTAAATTTACAACAGGAATATGGATATAAGGGACTTGTGATAAACTACAGTGCGTGTGTATTTGTGTGTGTGTGTGTGTGTGTGTGTGTGTGTGTGTGTGTACACAGCACAGCTGTAGTGTGTTATATATGCCTAGCATTAATAGGTCGAAAGGCACGCACAGACAACGTGCTTAAATGTATACGTGTGTTAGTGTACGTGTTGGTACTGAATTATGCGAGTTTCTCTATTACTGTGAGAGTGCATTACTGGGTGGGTTACTGTGTGCTACTGTGCATTACTATATGCATTTGTCAGTGTGTGTGTGTGTGTGTGTGTGTGTGTGTGTGTGTGTGTGTGTGTGTGTGTGGACACTCCTACCTGGTGGTCTGAGGTTCCGAAGTGCGATGTGGATGGAGAAGTTTCCAATCTGACAGAACTGTGGAGACACACACACACACACACACACACACACACACACACACACACACACACAGCAGATTAATATGAACACCACTGTCATTTACAATCCCCAAGGGTATAATGAAAAAAAAATGTGAATACATAAAATACACATGTGAATACATTTTAAATAAAATGAAACATGTCATTGTGAGTGATTTTGTTCTTTTTTTTTCTCGAAAATCTTACCAGGAACATGATGAGAGCGAGTTTGACTTGTTGCTCCCCGTATACTGTTGGGAAATACAGAGGAGCGAGGTGGTTGGCTTTATCATCAGCAAATTCTCTCTTCTTTCACACACACACACACACACACACACACACACACACACACACACACACACACACACACAGATACTTTAAAAACACTCACAACCACACACACCCACAAGTGAGACGAAAACAAAGTGACTAGTCTCAGTTCTGCTTTTGTCTCTCCCTTCTGACACACACTCACACACATACTCTCTCACACACACGCACACACACATTGAAGAGGGACTTTGAAGTGGATCCACATTACCAGCCACTGAGTTTTATGTGCAAGCCAAGGTTTAGTGGTACTCGTCTTCTTTGCCCACTGCATTGACATTGTATTACCCCCACTCATGTACATATTGGGGGCAGCTGTGGTCTAGTGGTTAGGGAGTTGGTCTTGCAATCGGAAGGTTGCCGTTTCAAATCCCACCCTACCCATGGTTGAGATGCCCTTGAGCAAGGCATCTAACCCCACGCTGCTCCAGGGACTGTAACTGAAACCCTGCAAATATCTGTAAGTCGCTCTGGATAAGAGTGTCAGCTAAGTGTAATGTAATGTAATGTAATGTAATATTCACCACACGCTTCTCAAACTCACCTAAATGATGGTCCCTGTCTGTGTGTGTGTGTGTGTGAGAGAGAGAGACAGAACAACTGCTTGTGTATATTTAAGGATCTGTGTGCAAGTGAGTGGGTCATGTGGGCATGTCTGTGAGAGAACAGAATAGAATGCATTTTATTTTCACTATACATATGTGCAATGAGATTAAAAGTGGTATGTGTGCATCTGTGTGTGTGTGTGTGAGTGTGAGAGAGAGGGCGCAAGAAGGACAGTTTATCCTGTCAAAAAATGGTGTGGAGAGTTCCTAACAGTCTGTATTGACTATTTGTTTATGTGTGCATTGATGTTTGTGTTTACAAACTGGAAGCAATCTCTCTACCTGTATGCACTGTGCCTGAACGTAATCAATATTTTGTTTGTTTGTTTGTACTCACTTGGCGGAGTATAGAGCGGGTGGTTGATGTAGTAGGCCATCCAAGCTGCAAAGCCCCAGTAGTACGTGCAGTTCTGAAATAATCACACACACACACACACACACACACACACACACACACACACACACACACACACACACACACATTAGATCATTGATATTTTCAGACTGCAATTTAGTGTCTGCGTCATGAAAGATTGTTGAGATTGAAGCTCAGCAGCCAATCACATTTTAGCCCACCCTGTTATTCCCCCTCTATCTGATTGGCTGGAATTGTTTATGGCGTTAACTGAGCAGCCAATCACATTTTAGCCCACCCTGCTATGCCCCCTCTATCTGATTGGCTGGAATTGTTCATGACGTTAACAGACCCACCATGTTTGTTTAATTAAAACAAATATATTACTATATGGTTTCTTCGTGAATATATAAAAAAACTGAAAAGACAGCTAGACAACAATGAAAGAAATAATAATAATAAAAAAAAAACAAAGGGGAAAAAATAGATATGAAGACAAAAAAACAGGTACAAAAACAGGGCAAACAGACTGACAGGCAGGCCAGCCAGACACACAAATGGCCTATATTGTCTAAAGGTCCATGTTTGGGGGTGTTGAAGTTCAAGTTCATTTATCCTTTCAAAAAGGAAATCAGTTATGCAGCGAGTATTCATGGAACAAAGAACATGAGTAAAACAAGGCAGACAGACGAAGACACACACATCCGCATCCGCTTCCACCCACAAGCACAT
>CM050198.1:6839761-6859761 GCA_027475355.1 Coilia nasus
ACTGGGGGTGTTGGGTGGAACGGTGCCTGTGTTCACGAGATATGAAATATTTAATTATTTACTGCTTAATTAATGATGTAATTACCACTGGGGTAAGTATCAGTAGTTATAATTATAGAAATATAGCCATGTTTTGGGAGGCTTAGATAAGCTTGTGTGTGTGTCTGTGTTAATAAGCATGAATAAACACAGCTATATTTTACTCCTTATAAACTGTCCCAGGAAATGTGCCATGTCCTTCCTTAACCTGATACACACCCTCTCTCTCTCTCTTTCACACACACGCACACCAGTGACCTTGTGACAGTGTACTCACCCGCCTGTAAACTATAATTAACTGATAATAACTTGTCCCTGTCTGTCTCCTAATTCGCTCAAGCCTCCATTGAAACATTGTAGGACAATTGCCATTACTCTAGGGGATTTCCCCTGCATTTTGCCCCCTCTCTCTCATTCCTTCACTCTCTCTCCCCCTCTCCCTCCCTCCCTTTCTCTCACTCATTTACTATCTCTCTCTCTCTCTCTCTCATCCTCCCTCCCCCTCCCTCCCTCTCCCTTTCTCTTTTTTCCTCCCTCTCTTCCTCTCTCTGTCTTTCCCTCCCTCTCACTCTCCCCCTCTCTTTCTCTCTCTCTCTTATCATCCCTGCCTCTCTCACTCATTCACTCTCTCTCTCTCGCTCTCTCTCTCTCTCACTCATCCTCCCTTCCTCTCTTGCCTCCCCCCCTTTCTTTCCCTCTCTCTCACTCTTTCCCCTTCTCTCTTTCCCTCTCTCTCTTTCCCTCACTCCCTCCCTCTCTCTCTCCTTCAGACGGTCTCCCACAATCCTCTGCACCTGTCCCCCACGCTCGCAGTGCTGGCGTTCCAGCTCCGCTCCCATGTTGCCGGACAGTTTAAATATATCCGTCCCCTGCCCACATTTGGGAGTGGGGGCGCTTGCACATGTCCCTGTCTTGCCCCCCACCCGCGTCCCTATCCTGCCCCCCACCCCCACCTATTACTCACTCCCCCCCGTACCTCCCTTCCTCAACTTACTCTCTCCAAACCCCAAACTCTCCCTCTCGAACACTCTCTGTCCTTCTCTGACTCCTCCTTTCCCTCTCAAACTCTTCCACCCTCGAATATCTCCAATACAGTGATCCCCTGCCATACGGTGGTCTCGCTATATCGCAGATATGTTTTTCACTGACATATGAAGGCTATGCCACTATGCATGCTATAGAAAAAGTTTGTCAGAGCGATATTATAATTTATGGTAACTGTAACTTAATTTTTTTTTTTAAATGCAGTAATAACTCAATAATACAGACAGTAAACGTATTAAAACAGACTGTGCGACGGGTATTTTAAGGCTTGAACTGTAGAAGATCTCTATATATTGTGGATTTTCACCCAACGCAGGGACGTACATTCTGGAATGTAACTACCGCAATAGATCGAGGATCACTGTATTCCAACGTATGCACCCTATCTCTACCTCCAAATGTCTTCCCACACACTGTATGCATGTCTTACAACCTTATGCTCCCTCACCCCTCTCTCCCCTCTCCTTTTCATCTAAAGCTCTCTCCCTAACACTTGCATTTTATCGACATCTTCCAACTCTATGCTCTCTCTATAAATCCCAAACTTAGCTTTCTTCTTCTACTTCTCTCTACTCGTCATACCAAACTCTCTCTGCCTCCATCTTTCCCACTCAAATGATCTCTCCCCCTCTTCTCCATCTCCATCTATTCTGGCTCTCTGGCTCTTCAGCTCTGGCTCTATCGCTTTCTCTCTCTCTCTCCCTCTCCCTCTCCCTCTCTCTTCCCATCTCCAAAGAATCCCCCTCTCTAATGTGACTGAGACCTCATGGAGCCTGCATGGCTGCAACACAAATTAGCACTGGGACAATACCAGGGGTGAACAAGCAGTGTGCGCATTTGTGTGTGTGTGTGTGTGTGTGTGTATGACTGGCTGAGTAGTATGTGCCTTAGTGTGTGTGCATGCATGCATGCATGCGGGTGTGTGTGTGTGTGTGTGTGATTGGCTGGGTAGGCTGTGCATTAGTGTGTGTGTGTGTTTGTGTGTGTGATTGGCTAGGCAGTCTGTGCCTTAGCGTGTGTGTGTGTGTTTGTGTGTGTGACTGGCTGGGTAGTCTGTGCCATAGTAGTGTGTGCATGCATGCATGCGTGTGTGTGTGTGTGTGTGTATGTGTGTGTGTGTATGTGTGTGTGTGTGTATGTGTGTGTGTGTGTGTGTGTATGTGTGTGTGTGTATGTGTGTGTGTGTGTGTGTGTGTGTGTGTGTGACTGGCTGGGTAGTCTGTGCCTTAGTAGTGTGTGCATGCATGCATGCATGCGTGTGTGTGTGTGTGTGTGTATGTGTGTGTGTGTGTGTGTGTGTCTATGCACTCACCGTGACCCAGCTGATCTGAGCGCCCAGGTCTCTGAAGTAGAAGGTTGCCGTGGTGCCCACGGGCAGATGCTGCAGGACATCCTCATCCTTCAGAGACTTCCCCTCTGCACCGCAATCCCACAATGCACTCAGTCACTCACACCATAGAGATCACTTCCACAGACACCACTCTAATACCACAGAAATGTGTATCCTTTCCTGGCCATCAATTCTCTAGTGACTGTAGCAGATGTGTGCTCCAATGTCTTCCACTTCCACCTTGTACTACAGAGCTTAACACAGCGCCAAATTACAGGGTACATAAATAAATAAGTTTGTTTTAAAAGAATGGAATTCCTACTCACTGGGGTCAAGACGAATCGACTGTCTGGCTGGGTAGAACTGGGGATCTGAAGAACAAGACAACAAACAATCAAAAAACATTATAAGAAATCTTCAGCTTTGATCCCGGGGCATTAGTCTGGTAAAGCAGCCCCTTATACTTCACTTTTAATTTTGTACAGAGGGTCTGGCTTTGCTGCCGTTCCATGTATTCGAAAAATCGTGAATCCGGGCAAATCAGCAAATAGAGGGAGTGTTTGTCAGCGATGACATTCATTTTGTGTGTGCTACATTTGAATTGTAGTGCGTACGCAGGCTAATTGCATACGTGACGACCAGGCGTTAGCGATTGGGTAAAGGCAGAGCCACTTGTTTTACAATTCTGCAGTGTCCACACCTCCAGAAAGAAATCATTTCTCTATGCAGCAAGGCCAGACTCTGTACAAAATAAAATGAAGTATGAGGAGCTGGTTTACCAGGATACCAGGGCATAGCCAGAAATAATAAAATGGTGGACCCAGCAAGAAAATCAAGTGGGCCTAAACACTATTATTACTACTTACAATCAATAATTTCTCGTGGAATAAACCCCTTCAGACTGATTCAAGACCCCTCTGCTTTGCGTCGGGGTCATGCATCACTCTGTTGGGACTTATTCCACAAGAATGGCCGCCACTCAGAACACACACAGTTACTTAACACACAGCAGAAAGGACTTTGGCTCGAAACCTTTTTACATGTCTATGACAATCAAGACTCTTGTCAGCACTGAAAGCTTTTAGCACATGTGCTAATGAAAGGCTGGCAAACACCTACATCACAGTATGCCGGTCGTGGCAAGTGTGTGTGTGTGTGTGTGTGTGTGTGTGTGTGTGTGTGTGTGTGTGAGTGAGTGAGTGAGTGAGTGAGTGAGTGAGTGAGTGAGTGAGTGAGTGAGTGAGTGAGTGAGTGAGTGAGTGAGTGAGTGAGTGAGTGATTGAGAGAGAGAGAGAGAGAGAGAGAGAGAGAGAGAGAGAGAATGCATCATGTGCTTTCCTTATTTCCTAATATTTATTAAAATAATAAAAACACAGTCAGGTTGAATTGTTTTTCCTACACCTCTAGTCAAAGATAGCTCTGTGTAAAATCAAGTAGTTACAAATACATGGTGTAGACACACCACATGGTTGGGCAGACCTACAAAAAGTTAGGGGCTGGATGAAGAGCTACACCAATACATCTTAATGCATTTTTTACTGTCACTGTTCAGAGCCATACCTGAACTTCAGATGATCAATGATTTTGATCATAAATGTTGCTTCAACAACATCGGTATTGTAACATCCGTAGTGATACCACTCCATCACAGTTATCAAGAACACAACATTTTAAAATGTTCTAGAATTTAAATTTGGCGTTTGTTCAACAGTCTATCTCAGCTGTGGCTTGTTGCCATAACAACACAAACAAACAGCACCCGGTGTCATTGTGATTACACAGCAAAGCACAGCAAAGTGTACACAACGAAATTAACTCTGCGTTCAACTCATCACACACGTGAGCAGGGGGCAGCCACAGTTTCCCCGCTCAGCCCTAACCTTCTGCCAGTAGCATTGCGCTAATCATTAGCGGCTAATGGGAAAATCTTGTTTGGGGCTGACACTGAATCCTGCACAGGCCAAAGGGACTACAAGTTCCAGCCGGATGGGGACACAGCACTCTGTTGACTGACTGGTTGGCAGACAGACAGACAGACAGACAGACAGGAACGGGCTGGAACTCTACAAGATGCCTGCTAACAGGATACTCCCTTTAAAAGACTGGAATTAATAATGCAGTGATCCTCCGTCTATCGCGATAGTTATAATCCAGAACCTCCTGCAATAAGTGAAAATCTATTATATAGTCTAGTGGTTAGCCATGCAAGACATTTATTTATGAGTCGGTAGGCCCAAGTCACTTATTGACAGCAACATACTGAGCTGAATCCACCCAGTGGCCAACAACTACCAAATAACTAAGACAGGGACAGCAACTACAAAATAACTCATAAGTAAGTAAGTGACTAATAACTAATAAGACTGACACCAAATGTGTGTAGTAAACAATTATCCCACCATAAAATACTGATTACAAAGGGGGGGGGGGCTGTTTTCTGTGACCAATGAGGCCACTGACAGGTCGTCATGGTTACAGTAGGGTGGGCTGTACTTACGGCTCTTGTGGAACATGGACTTGATCTCCCCTATGGTGGCATTGGGCTCCACCTGTCAATCAAATGAGGGACCAATCAGAGCTGGTGTGGAGGGAGGTTAAACATGCATTCACCTGAGCAAGAGTGTGTAAGTCAGTAAGTATGTACATTTCATTTATAAAGCACATTTAAAACAGCCTTCACTGACCACAGTGCTGTACAGAGGGTGGCTAAAAGAAGATAGGATAAAATGAAAAGGACACACATATGCTGTGTGTGTGTGTGTGTTGCAAAGGACACACATATGCTGTGTGTGTGTGTGTGTTGCAAAGGACACACATATGCTGTGTGTGTGTGTGTGTGTGTGTGTGTCATCGTTGGACTGCTTTAATCTACTGGACTATTCAGTAAATATAATTCCTGATGAATGCTGACTTGTAAGGTGGAATCAAATAAATTATATAAAGTGTGTGTGTGTGCATGTGTGTGTGTGTGTGTGTGTGTGTGTGTGTGTGTGTGTGTGTGTGTGTATTTGAGATATGTGTGTTGACTGCTTTTGTGAGTGAGACTCCAAGTCTGATGAGAAAGTATAATGAAATACGGCCATGTGATCTGCCTCCGCTGTAGAGAAGCAGACATGGTGTGTGTGTGTGTGTGTGTGTGTGTGTGGCCATGTGATCTGCCTCCGCTGTAGTGAAGCAGACATGGTGTGTGTGTTTGTGTGTGTGTATGTGTGTGGCCATGTGATCTTCCTCTGCTGTAGTTTTTGAGAGTGTGTAGAATTTGCTACTGTGGCGTTTGCCAGTGCGCCCACTGCAGCAGTGTTTACAGTAATAAGTGGGGGTGGGCTAGTGGTGGTGGTGGTGGTGGTGGTGGTGGGGAGGAAGCTCTTCGACTGCACAATAAATTTGCTCACTGAAGCAGTGTTTACAGTAATAAGTGGGGGCGGGCGGATGGAGACTTTAGTGTGTAAAATATTGGCTAGCATAACTTGGAGAACTACAGTGAGTACAGTTCCAGTCAGATTTAAAATAAAAAAGGCCCTGGGTGGGTGGTGGTGGTGGGGAGGAAGGTCTTCGACTGCACAGTAAATTTGCCCACTGCAGCAGTGTTTACAGTAATAAGTGGGGGCAGGCGGATGGGTGTGTGGTAGGGAGAGAGGAAGCTCTTTGACTGCACAGTAAATTTGCCCACTGCAGCAGTGTTTACAGTAATAAGTGGGGGCAGGCGGATGGGTGTGTGGTAGGGAGAGAGGAAGCTCTTTGACTGCACAGTAAATTTGCCCACTGCAGCAGTGTTTACAGTAATAAGTGGGGGCGGATGGTGGTGGTGGTGGTGGGGGTGGGGAGGAAGCTCTTCGAGGAAGCTCTTCGACTGCACACTAAATTTGCCTGCTGCTGTAGTGCATGACCTTCATCGGCGGAGGTGTGGAACATTAAACATTTAACCCAACACGCCCACACACACACACACGCGCGCACACACACACACACACAGACAAACACAGGCGTGCGCCGCATGTTTTGTTTCCTTTGTTTCTTTTTGCACTGGTGTGTGTGTGTGTAAGTTTGTTCTTCTCGTCTCCTAGGTGAAGGCACCTCAGAGAGACCATACTGAGGCACGCGAGACTCCAGTCCGTGCTCCACTGCACCGGCACTAGAGCTGAAACTACAGTAAAGCAGATGGCTTTAGCCACCCACACACACACACACACACACACACACACACACACACACACACACACACACACACACACACACACACACGCGCACACACACACGCGCACACACACACACCACCAAGACCGAGCAGGCTCAGCTTATGCCAGATTAAAGCAGCTCAGCCTGTGTCTGTCGGTCTCTGTCTCACAGGTGGTTTCCTTACAACACACACACACACACACACACACAATAACTATAACGGAAGGCAGATGGTTTGAAAGGAAGTGAAGAAACATACATACACATTTCTGTAAATGCTAACCTACAGGGCCTCAGGCTGAAATGAGATCACGATAGTCATGATGTAACAGTAAGCTATTGTTTATGTCACAAAGGAGGCCACTTCTTCCTGGTCACTTTAGGCCAACTGTGAATGCTACACAGCACTGAATACTGCACTGAAGTATGTATTAGCTAAAAACAGTACAAAACACTAATATATACTTATTAAATTCATATTTTAAGAACCATTTACAGATAGTTTAAACTGCCCCTATAATAATGGAGTCATGTTTATGATGATCAGCCTTTGGCATATTGAATCGGACATGACTTGAAGTTATTCCCTGACGCTGATGTCATTGTTGGCCAATGTCACAATGTCACAGTGACACAATGTCAGTTTTATGGCGACCGTTTGGTTATGGCCACAGTCACATTGAGCAAATGAAGCCGGTACGTGAGGTATGTTGATAGGGAGCCCCCTTAGAGGGTTTAAATCTACATGCTCTCAACCTGGCAGTATCAGGGGACAAGTCAGAGAATAAATGATAAAAAATAAATGATAACATTTGATATCGGACAATATGAGAAAATATATCGTAATTTTTTATTTTGCCCTATCACCCAGCCCTAGCATTCTGTCTGAGCACTTAATCTGTGACACATTAACAATATCAAAGGCCTCTGCTGAGTCAACCGTTCTGATTTTACTGCTGATGTCAGTAGACTTTGACATAGAGAACCATGACATGTTTTCCTCCATTACATTTCAGCTGCACATTTCAAGGATGGTTTGAGGGTTACACTTTATTTTACTGTCCCAACACTTAGGTACAATGTAACAAAGTATGTAACAATATACATGTTGTTACATGTAACATTATGTACACTGCACCATAGGGTTATGGTTAGGTACAGTGTAAGTACATGATGCTACATGCTGTTACTGGTACATACACACACATTTAAAAAAAAAAAAAAAAAAACGTAAAATAAAGTTGCCGGTTTACGTCGCACCTCAGTAGACATCCTTTCAGTGTGTCTTGGCAGACACAAGTGCCAAAATGTCATCAGGTCTCGACAGGTGTACCCCTTGGATCAATACCTGGACCCCTCATATTTTCTATTTAGAATGAATGATATTAATAGAGATCATTCATTCCCATTGATTCTCTTCCCACTGATATCTGCTTTCCTTTCTGCATGCGTTGATAATATTTTAGTTTTGGTTGAATCTTTCAAACCTCACATACTGGTATTTGGAGCCAATTTGGCCACTGATGGAAAAAAAAAAAACTTTTTTTTTCCAAGGTCAAGGTCTTTGTTCTCTGCTGTTGGTTCTTTTTTAGCAGTCCCCCTCACTGAACTCCTTGTGAACAATCTTGGCCTATAACTAGACAGCTACACTTCCCTACAAAGCCAAAAGGCAGTAACTTTTTTTTTTTTGGTCAAATTGAGTTTAGACTGGAAACTGACTTTATAACACTTCATTTGTCTCGTGACTAAATCTCTTGCTTCTTCCTATTAGGAATTTATTTTAAAAATAAATAATTACCTATAACATGTTTGACTGGGCATTATGACAACTTTGAAGGCAATTTTCCCTCAGTTCCAGTGTTCACACAGTTGCTGCAGTTTGCCTTTGTAGGGCAGTACAGCTCAGCAGTTGAGCTTGGCACTGAAGCTAATCATACCAGACCCAGAGTATGATTACATTACATTACACTTAGCTGACGCTCTTATCAAGAGCGACTTACAGATATTTACAGGGTTTTAGTGACAGGCCCTGGAGCAGTGTGGGGTTAGATGCCTTGCTCAAGATGGGTCTCAACCATGGGTAGAGTGGGATTCGAACCGACAACCTTCCGATTGCAAGACCAACTCCCTAACCACTAGGCCACAGCTGCCCGACTTGGCCACAGCCAACAGTATGTGGTGTCACAATGTGTCATGATTTTGAGTTATGATTAGGCTATGACCTACACAGAATTCCATGCAATGGCACTTGGCTATTCTTTACTTTTCTGTATAACAGGCTAAGCCTTGATGATTCAGACCTACGGAGATCCTAGATGTAGCCTAGACATTTTTTTTATTAATAAATCCAAATCTAGTAGGCTATTCTTTAACTTCAAATTGTAAAACCAGGTCTACCTTGTTTTTTACCTTGTCCTGTTTTTTTTCCCGTTTTGTGTTTTTTTTTTTGAGGAAATAAATCTAGAGCGGCAGCTGTTAGCCATCAATAAGCTGGACATTTATAGTAATATGGATTTAAAAATACCAGCCAAAAATACCTCACATGTGATGTAGCCTATCCCTTCAGGATAGCACACAATCTTGCACAGACAGAGTTTCATCAAAGTGCTTGTGCTGTGTCTAAGGCAGATGTTTTTTTTTTGTTTTTTTTTAAATAAATCTGACTGGAACTGTACTCACTGTATTTCTCCAAGTTATGCTAGCCAATATTTTACACACTAAAGTCTTCTCTTTGAAACACCATAACAACAGTGTTTACCAACTTTTGGCCAGAATGTGTGCACTGCCTAGATGACATCTATTTAGACTTCTGCTAATGTTCCCTTACACTCCAGGCCAAAACAGTGCAGTAAACACCATGTGAGAAGGGCCTGACCCCTGTCACATGACCTGGGTGTCTGTTTGGCATACAATCCATCATGCTCCCGCTGTTATAAAAAGCTGGGATACCCTATGAGGTGGCCATGCTTTCGGGCAGGTTACACCACCGCAGTCACGCTGGGGCTTGTGACTTATCTGTAGCCGGGGTCAAAGGGCAAGTGTGCGCCCACACTGCTGCTGGAGACACAGGCACAGTCTACAGTCCAACTTTTATTTTCCTGTAATTTCACAGTGACAGGATGTCAGGATCACAAACATCCAGAATGACATCGCAAGTCTCTTGCAGCAAACACTAGACGGAATGCGAATGTACCCCAAGTGGCAGAAACTGGACCATAACCTCGTCCCTCGGCACGTAGCTAGCGCTTGTAAACACACATGGCACCCCAGCCAATAGCTAGCAAAGTATTATTTGTCGGTATATATATTGTACTATTCGCATGGCATTAGTGACAACCATCTCCTGCACACCACATTCTGCATGACATCACAAAGGTCCGGAATGACATCAAAATGCACACCGCATTCTGCATGACATCACAAAGGTCCAGAATGACGTCACAATGCACACCACATTCTGCATGATGTCACAAAAGCAAAGGTTTTCTCTTCACTGAGAGCAGTGTCATGGCCCGCAACCCTCCGCTAGGCTGAGAACTCATCCGGAGATCCCATGCTAATCCCAGTGGAATGGCTTCTGGACCCTCCCAGTGGGTCCCCGGCACCCTGCCCTGCCCACACCACCCCAACCCCACCCCACCATAACCGCACCTCCAAGTGTGAAGACACTTTTAAACCCGTCCAAAAAGGTGTCAGGCACAGGCCGCAGTCTGTCCTAGACTGTGCAGCTGGCAGGCTATGCTATGACACCACACGACACGCTGTGCCACGCAAATCAACCCCACAGGTCAATGTCCAGATTCATCAGAAATAAAAAAAAGAAGGAAAAAAAGTGTGTCATTCCTCTTTTGGTTCTAGGGGCAAACTGGTCGCTTGTGCCTCCCTGCCCTCTTTTTGATGGGTTCCTATTTACACACACGCTCACCCACACACACAGTGGCAGTGCTTATGAATGTAACCCACTGCTGGGGCTGCCGGCTCTGAGCTATACTTGGCCACACGCTGTAGCAGCCGTGACAGTGTGCAATGTGCCGGTGCTATTTATTTCAACAAACGCAAATCACCCTTGTCGAAATCACAGACGATTAATGCGTCCTCCTGACCTCATCTCCTTGGTGTACCTTCAATGTGCCCGTGCTGTTTATTTCAATCATCACGAATCACCCTTTGTCAAAATGACAGACGATTAATGCGTCTGTCTAACTGCATCTTTTTAGTGTACCGTATCTACATATTTCCAAGAGGAAGAGCGACAGGTAGACAAATACATGATCTAAAGGCAAAAAAATCAACAGCCCAACCTTCGACGACTGATTGTACAATTGTAACATTTTTGCAAAATAGCATACATAAAATAAACAAACTTAAAAAAAAAAAAAAAAGTCTTCCTTACCTTGTCCAGGAAGCACAGCTTGTCCTTGGTCTTGGCATCCAGAATCTCCACCTCGAAAAAGACAACAGCCTTCTTAGTTTTTTTGGCCGGTTTACGCTTTGCGGGCATCGGGGTGGGGGGCCCCACTGCCAGCGTCGCGTTCTGGGACCTTTTAGGCATCGTGGCCTCAAACGCTAGAGCATCCATGGCTTCTGTCTTTTTTTCCCCCTTTCTTTCTTTTTCTCTCTCTTTCTCTCAATCTACTTATCTGTCTGCTGCCGCTTGTGGTTCTAGTTTGCTTTTCACTTTAATCTTTCTGTCCCCGTCTTCTCTCCTCTCTAACTTCTCTACATTCAGTTCTTCTCTGTCTTGTCTTGCTTGCTCCCCCTCTCTCAGTCCCTCTCGCTCTCTTCCTCTCTTCCTCTCTTTCGCTCTCCCTCTCCCTCTCGGGCAACAACAGAGTGGTTGCGAGTGGCACGCTCCCCCAGCTGTGGAAATAAATCTCTCCCTCACTTGTTCTTTGCCCCTCACTTGCTCTTCGTCTCTCTCCCTCTGCTTCTCTCTCTCTCTCTCTCTCTCTCGCATGGTGTCTCCCCCCATTTTTCTGACCCCCTCCACTCCGGGCACTTCTCCACCAACCCCACCCTCATGCATGTCCCACCCTCTCTCCCTCTGTCTCTCACACACATACACACACAACTAGACTACACACACATACACCCCACCCCACCCTCATGCATGTCCCACCCTCTCTCCCTCTGTCTCTCACACACATACACACACAACTAGACTACACACACATAAACCCCACCCCACCCTCTCTCCCTCTGTCTCTCACACACATACACACACAACTAGACTACACACACATACACCCCACCCCACCCTCTCTCTCCCTCTGTCTCTCTCACTTGCTCACTTACACACACACACACACACACACACACACACACACACACACACACACAAGTAGACTACACACAACTACACCACCCCCACCCTCTCCCTCCCCCTCCCTCTGTCTCTGTCATTTGCTTGCTTACACACATAGACACAAGTAGACTACACACACATAAATACCCCCCCCCCAAACACACGCTCTCTCTCTCTATCTCTATCTCGCTGTCTCTTTCTCTCTCTAGGAGCTGCAGCTAGGTCTTTTAGACACCCTCCCACCCATCCCAGCCATCCCAACCATCATTGATGACTATGACGGCGCTCCTACATGTTCTCCACCCGCTGTCTGTTCATTGTGTCTTCAATAGCACAACACACACACACACATACATGCACACACACGTCTCCTGACAGAGAATGTATTTAATGGAAGAATCGTTGTACCTATGTTGTAGCACGGGCACATGCACACACACACAAACAAACACACAAATGATCCAGACAAACCCAGTTATTTATTTACCTTACAATCACAGTCACACTGAATCCTACACACACACACACACACACAAATGATCCAGACAAACCCAGTTATTTATTTACCTTACAATCACAGTCACACTCAATCCTACACACACATATGTAAATGATCCAGACAAACCCAGTTATTTATTTATCTAACTAGCACAGACAACCTCAATCCTACACACACAGACACACACACACAGACACACACACACAGAGAAGTTTCCAGATCAACCTTCTGAGCCATGCTTTCACTGAGGGTAGTTGTGCCCCAAGTGTTTTTCCTGAGCTGCAGGGTAGTGTGTCACCTAGGGGGAAACACCCCTTTCACAGCCTCTGCTGCGACCTCTGACCTTTCACCTGATACCACCACACCAACACCCTGCAAGCCCCAGGGCTAGCCCCAAGCCACACACACACACTCACACACCCCTAAGCTAATTATATCTCCCCTGCAGCATGTGGAGGAGCAGTACACGCAAACACATGGGCACTCCGCCATGAACGGTGCAGCCACCTACTGACAAAACTCACTAATAACTTTACACACACACACACACAGACACACACACACACACACACACACACACACAAACAAGCACACACACACACACACACACACACACACACCTCTTTTGGAATGTTATTGAATAGTTTTTAGCTTTAGTTTTCCAAACACACAAACTCATGCACCCGCATTGTACAGGGCCTGTCGCCATGACACTCCCCTCCTTAACCTTGCCCTTGCTCTCCCTCAGGCCCCCTGCAGCTTGTGTTGTTGATGTAAACATTGCCCTGTTGGTAGGCTGGGGGCAGTCCCGTTATGCGTGTGTGTGTGTGTGTGTGTGTGTGTGTGTGTGAGGGGGAGCAGTTGCTCAAGGATGGAACACAGACCTTGGAGAAAGCCGTGATGGTACTTCAACTATTTATCACATTCAGACACACACTCACTCACTGACACGTTCCTTCATGCACACATGCGCGCACACACACACAGGGGAGTATCATGGGTGTGAGAGTTGTAAGTACACGTTCATATGTTTCTAATAGATGACTGGACGTTTCAAGGGAATTTAGATTAGACACACATATGCTGACAGACCCTAGCACCCAGACAACACTCTAGAGCACTTCCTTCCTATTCATATCAATCAGCGCTACAAATACCAGGCTTATTAATAACTAGTGCAGTAGGTAAGACTGAGAAGGGGAGAGAGAGAGAGAGAGAGAGAGAGAGAGAGAGAGAGAGAGACGTGGGGCGTTACAACCTTCAGCTCAAATAACAGCGCACGACCACTGATCATGCCATCACCTCGAGAGATATATTTTGATTGCGCTTGTGCACAGCGCGTGGATGTACGCATGCTCTCAAAGCTGCCGACAATCCGACGCATGAGAATGTAGAGTACGGTTTCCTTGGCAGTTCTGCGTTCGGGGAGTGTAATATTAACGACCATTTGCTCAGAGATTAGGCAATCCGTGGGCGAAAACGGCTAGAGCGCTGGGTGTCTAGCTATCCGCTTCCCCATGACTTCGAGCCACAAAACTCCAGAAAGGGTGAGTCTTTTCCAAAACTAGGCAAATCTACACACCACACGCATGTCTACGCATATGACGGATTTCAGCAGTTCCTCTGCAGTCGGTAACGCAAGTAGACAATGGACTGATTCACACGATAATGCACTCACTTAGTCGACAAAACTTCACAGAACCTGCGTGTTGACAACCACGTGCTCTATGTCGTCCCCATGTGGTCAATAGCCTGCTACCATGAGGTTACGTCTAATCCACAGACAGCTTAAAAACACTCGTTAGCACCTGTTGCACTTTGAAGACTGCACATCACACGCAATTTACTTTTCAGATAAACCTGACAATGAATCTCAGAACCTCGGCCATTTATGTTGCACTAGTGAACTACATGCGGGTGGGGACATCATGTTTTGTAATGTGTATGAGATATGGGCTTGCGTTATGCTGATGCACTGTGCGCATATAACAGATTTATCTGTTTGATTATTAACAAGACTGGCGCAATAAATAGGCATTGAACGGGGTTTGCCAAATCCAGGTCTAGGGGAGAAGGGATAAAGGTTGCACACTGAACATTTTATCCCAACGTGAAGGTGCACTGGCACGATGAGTTTATTTGTTCGAATGGTTACTTGAGGTTAATATACTGGCATCATGAGTTTACAGACTCTGTCCAATTCGTCAACGGTTGCGCCGACACAAAGACCCTTTATGTAGGCCCCATGTGACAGTAACAGGTAAATCAAGTCCAGAAAAGGTGTCCTACCAGTTTTGGCAGTTTATCGAGTTACTTGGGGTCACACCTGCTGCACACTTTTAAGTTGGATTTCATCACCTTGCATGAAAATTACGTTATGCCACTGAGACTCCACATCAGTCGTCAATTAGCCAAAATCACACGCCAAATTAAACATGTATCTTCGGTTGTGTCTATTTCATAAAGTCAGCCATTGCCCAAGACAGGCTATTAGCCTAGTAGTAAATGAATGGGTGGCTATTACTTGGGAAGCTTCTTCACGTGCAATGTTAATGGTGTGTCCTGAATTAAACCCGAGCCGATCAGATGCCTTTTAGTTTACGTGTAATGTCAGTGTATCAGTACAAGGTACGCTGAGCCTGAGTTCGTTGTTTTGGGGGATTTACAAAATATGTAGCTAACGTTACAAGTTGGCTAGCTGTCTAACAAGCTAAGTCAGACAACAATGTAGCCAGCGAACAAGCAAATCAGTTCTGGTTGAGTTTTGCTGAACTGTCGTCGGTTAAGCACCATGTATTCGTCACGGATGTGAAACTTCAAATATCTTGACAAGTTTAACAAACATTCACAGTCAGGCAGGCCATAAACCACAATCTGACAGGACCTACGAGGTGGTGACAATAGCCTGACAATTTCCTCATGCTGTGCCTGAATTTACAGTGACTGTTCAACGGTATCCTGTGGTTTAACGGAGTTCTAAAGCCAATCCCCATTTAAAGATTCAGCACATTATGTATTATAATGATTGTTTTTTTTTTTTTCTTTGTCAAAAACGATGATGAAAATGCAATAGTCTTACCTCGTAGTGCTTCATGGTTGCAGTTTTAACACCCGGCCTCGTCCAGGCTGTATGACAGCTGAATGAACCAATCACAAGACGAAGCTATCGGTGCGTCTGTTTGGCTTTGGAGGCACTTCACTAGGCCCAGGAAAGCAACCAATGGGTGCGAGGCGCTGTGGAATGGACCGATGAATATGAACCAATGTGAACGCATGCTTGTGTATGGTTTAATTGAATTATAATGACGCGCCTACCAGACAGCAAAATCCTGTTAACCGAGACCATCATGAAGTGTAAAGTACTGTATATAGGCTGTAGGTTACTTCCCTGATCATAAGTAAAATTTCCACGCAAATGTTTTAAAAACATAACGTTAACGTATTTCTAGACATTGTATTGATGAAAATAAATTCTTAAGTAAGTCTTACTTTCTAGATTAGGCTATTTAATGTGCAAGTATGGTTAGTATAGCTATGCAGTTAACTGATTAGTAAAACTTTTGAGTTGTATCACTTTTAGTTCTAATTCATCTATTAACCCTTATCCACCCTGCCCTTATTCAGTAAATATCATTGTTGTTACCAGGGGTGTAGTGGTAAAATCCGAGGATGAATCAGAGGATGAATTTGGTGATCAGTGGATGCATGGTGCAACATAAGATGTTTTTAAAAGACTTGCGAACATGTTTGAACAGTCCCAGTGCATTTCAATGGTCTGTAGTGTACATGGCATAGTGTAATTTTGGAATGTTAGAAACTGTGTTTGGTACATAAATTCTACTATAGGGTGCACCTAAAAACGGAATAAACTGTATTGATACATGGAAAGGAGAATAAATTCTTTTTCTAAAATTTGAGAGGTGGGTAAACTTTGCTTACTTGCGTTCATCCTCCAGTACACCCCAGTCTGTTACACTAAAATGTCAGAGTTTTCACTCAAGCCACTGTCCTCTTGACAACTGCAATTGGCATGGATGACATCGCTTGTTTAGGTTTCAAGCTTTATTGTCAAATATGTTTACAGTATGGGCAAGAGAACTTCTTATACCACAGTTTAACTGAACTTTCCTCGTCTAGTGCCACTGGTCTGCAAAGACTGCCGACCTATGTTCACATAAGAGCCCACATTAACAGGGCGTTGCATAGTTCTAGCGCCACTGGACTACAAAGATTGCTGACTAGGGCCTACAAGGACTGTTTACCTGTGTTCATGCAAGAGTCAGTCTGCTACTGTATTTATCTGCTCCGACACCACTGAACCGCAAGAAATGTTGTCTTGTAACAACCCTGCTAAACTGTAAAGCACTTTGAGCTGCATCTTGCATGTATGAACTGTGCTATACAAGTAAAGTTTATTATTATTATTATTATTATTATTATTATTATTATTAAAGTAGTTTAAAGATTGAAATGTGGAAGTATACAGAATAGTACCCACAATGGGACAGTGCAGACACAGGGAGAAAAGACTCTGGACCACAATACAAAACATGCATACTGATACAAGACATTACAATAACATTATAAGTGTAATATTTACACAATATAGCACAACACATATAGTAATATAACACACGACTAAGTAGGCTACTTCTCTGCACACAGAGTAATAGTCAAGTATAGTAAAAGAAAAAAGTGATTCAGTGCAAATGAAGCTCAAGGTACAGCAGCGTCTCTGTCTGGCACGGCAGCTGCTCAGCTGCGGACAAGAAGGCTCTACAGAGGGTGGTGAGGACTGCAGAAAAGATCATCAGATCACCCCAACCAACCATTCAGGACCTATACACATCACACTGTTCCAAGAGAGCCACCAATATCATTAAGGACACCACCCACTCAGAACACAAACTGTTTGCCCTCTTACCATCTGGAAAGCGCTACCGCAGCATGCGGTGCCACACAAATAGACTGAGAAACAGCTTCTTTCCACAGGCCATCAGGCTACTCAACACAATGAAAAAGATTCCATGAACATGTTACTGACATCCACACACTGATGTCCATGCTGCTTTTACACTTGCACTTTACCAACTGCACCTTCACTTATTGCATCTTACATATTGCACATTTCACTTTTTCCTTTTTTACCTATACCAGCTACCAAGAAGAGCTACCTCGAACTTTCCTTCTTGTTGGAAGCTTATATGTTTATCTGAATCTCTTATGTCTATTTATTGTGGATGTCTGTGCACACTTCATGTGTGGGTGTGTGTCTGTGTGTGTGTGCGTGTGCGTGCATGCGTGCGTGCGTGTTTCTAGTTCAAATTGCACATTTGGTGTCTGGTGAAACGCAATTTCAGTCCTCTGTGTAATTCCTGTTACATAGTGAATTGACAATAAAGTACACTTTGACTTTGACTTTGAGATTATCAGACAGTGTAACTGACACAATACAGTGTGGCTCATGTCTGACAACCTCACACATCACACCTGTATCACACTTTGTGTACAAGATAATTTACTATTATATTTACCACTGGTCAGTTTGCCTAATTCAGATGTCAATGTTCTAACTGACATAGTCAAAACGAGCTTGTGAGTGATTTCTGGACCATTATGGCTTCGTGCGATAAACTGCACTTTTCACTTCTGCTATGACTGCGCGATTCGCTCAGTCAGGGGGCGACCTGTTCTACTTGTTTTATGACGCAACGTGCGGGGCGTGGTTGACATATTGTTTCGAACTCAGCGAAGAATCTACAATCTTGTGGAATATTCTCGAAGTTTCAGCGTCCCTACATATGTGCGAAACAGACAGGAAGGCGGACAGGACGATAGTTCAGAATTTGAGTAGCTGTAGCTCAGTTGCTCCGCCTGACAGCTCGTAGAGTTACTGTGTCGTTAGTAGTACTTACAAGCCGATTGTACTGTAGGTAAACACCATCACAGAAGACCAACGTTTGATTAGACCAGACTGACTTGCGCACACAACTGCACAACGCCGAGCTTTTTACCGTCGTCGAAGTTGACATAAAGTTAGCTGATTAGCTAACCGACCCACTAACTCCTTAGGCCTGCGATAAACTCGCTGTGAAGTTAAACCCAATGGTGAAAATGAGCAAAGACTACTATAGCGTTTTAGGAATACAGAAAGGTGCATCGGATGATGAGATCAAGAAGGCTTATCGCAAGCAAGCACTGCGCTATCATCCGGACAAAAACAAGTCTCCAGACGCTGAGGAAAAATTTAAAGAAATCGCTGAGGCTTATGATGTACTCAGTGACCCAAAGAAGAAAGACATCTACGACAGATTTGGCGAAGAAGGTGAGTCATATTGTTTTTGGTTTGTGCACCGTGTGTGTGTGTGTCTGTCAAATTATTGAAACTGTAGCGTCAACCTGCCCAGTTAAGTTCTGTCAAACAGTAACGTTGGGTTAAGTTAGCCTACTGTCAAAATGAAAACTGTCGTTAACTTGGGCCAAATATTCCGTCTCAGTAAAGTTGGTGCTGTGAAACGCATGGTGAAATGGCACATCGAGGGCATTCATGACATTTAGAACTAGGCGAGTGTGTGCAAGACCCAGCACGCTTAAGCTGACACTAATCCTACACGCGGCTGACTCAGTACATCAAGACTGCAGGCTTCTACATTATTCAAAGTCATTGCCATACAGTTGGCTCTACTGAAAACATAGTGAAATCTATCCTGCAACCCATATAAATAAAGATGTCGATATATGTATACAATAAATTGCACACCTATGGTGTAGGTTATAACTTATGTGTGAGGGTTACCAAGTTTGATAAATGGAAGGTTAGAACTGTATCCCTGGATTGGTTGCGTCGGTTTTGTCCTCTGAATAAACGCGACTGTGCTGGAAGCTTCTAGTCAGTGCGTCAGAGATGGGCGGACGCTTTGAACGTGCCCGTGGCTCTGGCAGCAAGTTATGAACGGAAAGACTGTCATTATCCGACCCATGCAACTAAGCAAATCCTTCCACGATGCTGACATCCACACAGACCTGACTGGGCTATGTTTGCCTATCTTACGGCATGTGACATTCTAAAAGTGGCCTGATCATTAGGTCGTTACAGGAGTGTAATAGACTAACTGTCACTCCAGTTAGATGTCACCGACATCCTCTAGTGCTGCAGCTGTCAAGATAGCTTTCACTCAGCATTTGCAAGTTGGGAACTGGCCCCAAATGCTCATTAAAACGCGACGACCTTTGTCTGAAATAAAATCTTGTCTAAAATAAAATCTAACACACCACCAGTCCATTGGATTTATTTTCCAGGCAAAACAAACTTTGCCCCTTTACTTTGCATTAAGTTTCCCCGGTTGTCACTGAACACCAAACTTGAAACAGGGCCCCTGTTTGTTAGATAAATGTTTAAACTATTTCCCACTCTCTCTTGCCCTCTACCCCACACAGAAAAGGGTATTGGGTTTATTCTCCTAGCAAAACCTGTGGAATAGTTTTTAACCATTTTGTCGCCCCCATCTCTCCTCACAGGTCTACGTTTGTCACTTTAAACCAACGTTGTTCAAGTTTTTTCAAACAGAGGACTAGTCTGAGTCCGCCCTTACTGCCTGTGAGGCTAC
>CM050198.1:6864761-6879761 GCA_027475355.1 Coilia nasus
TTAGAAATATATGCTGTAGCCAGCATTCAGTGTCTGGGCTTTTGTTTACGAGGCTGTTGGGGTTGTGCAACAGCTGATCGAGGACCCTGAAATATGCTGCCTGCCCCCATGTGGACACTGCCAGTATTGCATCACTGAAACAGTATGAATTCTAAGCTGGTTCCTTTTTTGTTTTATTTTCTGTTTTTGTATATATGTTTTAAGTTCTGTTTTTATACACTTTTTGTTAAAAAAAACAGAAGAGTGACAAAAAAAAATCTTCACAAAGCAGTTATAAATCTATGTCTGATCAGAAATGCTTGTTATATGAGGTGTTGGGGTTAGCTGCTAAGTATAGCAGCACTGTCTTTTAAGGGCTTCGGTGTCAATGGTGTAGGCACTTGTGCCATCAGCAGACTAATCTGTGTGTCTGTAGGGCTGACGCAAACAGACTCGTATACGGTGTCTGTACTGGTGCCGTAAACAGACTGATATGTGTGTCTGTACTGGTGCCGTAAACAGACTAGTCTGTGTGTCTGTACTGCTAGCGTAAACAGACTAGTCTGTGTGTCTGTACTGGAGCCGTAAACAGACTAGTCTGTGTGTCTGTACTGCTAGCGTAAACAGACTAGTCTGTGTGTCTGTACTGCTAGCGTAAACAGACTAGTCCGTGTGTCTGTACTGCTAGCGTAAACAGACTAGTCTGTGTGTCTGTACTGGAGCCGTAAACAGACTAGTCTGTGTGTCTGTACTGCTAGCGTAAACAGACTAGCCTGTGTGTCTGTACTGCTAGCGTAAACAGACTAGTCTGTGTGTCTGTACTGCTAGCGTAAACAGACTAGCCTGTGTGTCTCTACTGCTAGCGTAAACAGACTAGTCCGTGTGTCTGTACTGCTAGCGTAAACAGACTAGTCTGTGTGTCTGTACTGGAGCCGTAAACAGACTAGTCTGTGTGTCTGTACTGCTAGCGTAAACAGACTAGCCTGTGTGTCTGTACTGCTAGCGTAAACAGACTAGTCTGTGTGTCTGTACGGCTGGCTTCTGTTCCGTACCCTGTGAGTCTCAGGCTACATGTTTGCTTACCACCGTGGCCTGTCAGTCAGACTTGATGGATTGATTGATTGGTTGATTGACAGCCAGGGATACCAAAACACAAACCGTAGGGTTTAGGGTTGTTGAGATGTGGTGTGTTTGCGTGTGTGTGTTTGCGTGTGTGCGTGGTACACTTCTTTCCTTTAGTCTCTTAAACTTAGAGGAGTTAGACAAAATTCTGTTTTCGAAGAGCACAATGGCACCTAAAACAATATAGCCCACTGTTAACTGATGATGACTAGCTCAGTGCTTAGTGGGCTTAGCATTCCCCAGGATCGCTATTGGCTTTCAACACTTAACAGTTGCACTGTGTGTAAAGTAATATTACAGTGAAACTGTTTTATTTTGTTGTATCAGGACGTGGACCTCAAGAAACAAGAGACATTAATGTCTGTACTCCAGTGTCACCAAGGAGGCACTTTTTTTTTTGTGTCGAAAAAATGAACAATTTTTTTTTGTTTCGAAAAAGGAACAATTTTATGTATGAATGAGCATTAAAAATAAAGACCTTGTCTTGCTTTGCACATATTGGCTAATCATGTCTTTATTATTAATGATTATTGTTAATATTATTATTATTATTGTCAATTTTGTGACACCACAAATATAATTTATGGAGTGTCATCACGGTTCGGACGAAGGAACTGTCACCTGCTGAACAGGGGGTTTCTGTTCTGGTTGGGAGAGACCTGCCATCTCCGTGGAGATACCGGAGGAGGTCTGGTTGTCAGCTGAAGTACACCTGTACTTCCGCTGCCACCACCATTTCTGGTACTGACGTCTCACCTGCGGGCAGACAGACAAGTCTGTAAACAGAGCCTGTGCACGAGTTACAATCTTCCTACAAATCTCAAACTGAAAAAGTGATTTTCAACACTTTTGAGAGTTCATATAGCTCCACACTCTCCAGAGTTAAATTAACACTGGTGAGCTGGCTGAAATTCCTGCTTACCACTAGGTGTCCCAAAATGTAACTACAGTGATGCCCCGCTATATAGCGGTTTACCTGTCGCAGTCCTTTGAAATACAGTACCAGTCCAAAGTTTGGACATGCTTTCTCATTCAAATAGTTTGACTTAGACTAGACTTTTTTATTTTCTACATTGTAAACAAATGCTGATGACCTCCAGCTATCTGTCAGCAGAATGGACTGTGGGTGGGAGGGGAGCAGCTCCAGAATGTGTTCCTTCACAGTTTGGATGTCTCTAGTATTAACCTACAGTGTAGAAAATAGGAAAGCAAAGAAAACCTATTGAATGAGAAAGCATGTCCAGACTTTTGAGTGGTAAGGCTACAATGGTTTAGTGACTAACCCAGCATGTTCAACTCCGATCGAAAAGTAAACCCTATAGCTTCATGGTTCTATTGGATGAAAGCTACAGGACGGTTACTTTGAGTTAACTGAGACACCGGTTTGTCACTCAAGCCTTTATTTGAAATAGGCCTGTGTCACTTCTCCTTTTTTTTTTTTTCCGCCTTTGTCACTCTCTCTTTCTCAATCGCGCGCCCAAAAAGCACTTCGCAGACGCGACTGATAGGAAACTTGCATTGCCCAATCATTTCATGCATGTCATGTATGATAAGACAAAATAAAACACAAAATGAGAAGCTAAAATGTCTACAAGATGCAGCAAAACATCCAACAGTCCATGAATAAGCCAGAAAGCATTATTCATATGTATGTGTAAATTCATATGTGTGTGTGTGTGTGTGTGTGTGTGTGTGTGTGTGTGTTTATATACATAACCATAGCATTTCATTATGTCTCTCCTTTCTCTCTGTTTTTTAAATCTTTGTCTCTTTTTCTCTCTCACACTCTCCCTCTCTCTCTGTCTCTCTCCCTCTCTCTCTGTCTCTCTCCCTCTCCCTCGGTCTCTTTCTCTCTCCCTATCTCTCTATTGCTCTCACTCTCTCTCTTTCTGTCACTCTGTCTCTCTCTCTCTCTCCCCCTTTCTTTCTCTTTCTTTCTCCCCCTTTCTCTCCCCCCCTTCTCTCTCTGTCTGTTTCTCTGTCTCTCTCCCTCTCTCTCCCTCTCCCTTTGTCTTTCTCTCTATCACTCTCTCCCTCCCCCCCTTTCTCTCTATGTCTGTCTCTCCCTCTGTCTCTCTCTCCCTCTCCCTTTCTCTTTCTCTCTATCACTCCCCCCTTCCCCCTTTCTCTCTATGTCTGTCTCTCCCTCTCTCCCTCTCTCTCCCTCTGTCTCCCTCTCTCTCTCCTCCCCCCTTTCTCTCTCTCTCTCTCTCTCTCTCTCCCTCTATCCCTCTGTCTCTTTCTCTCCCTCTCTCTCTCTCTCCGCCCCCCTCCTCCTGTCTCTCTCTCTCTCTCGCTCTCTCTCCCTTTCTCTCTCTCTCCCTCTCTCTCTCTCCCCCTCTCCCCCCCCCCCCCCCACCCCCCCCCCCCCTCCCCCCAGGCTCTGTGTGGTTGTACGGTGAGCGTCCCTACGCTGAATGGGCGTAGTGTGTCGGTGTCGATGCAGGACATCGTGCGACCCGGCATGAAGCGGCGCCTGACGGGCGAGGGCCTCCCGCTGCCCAAGCGGCCCGAGCGCCGCGGCGACCTGGTGGTGGAGTTCGACGTCAAGTTCCCCGACCGGCTGAGCCAGAGCGCCCGCGACACCATCGCACAGGTGTTGCCCGCCTCGTGAAAAAGAGCAAACACAAAAAAACAACCTGGGTGCCTCTCTTAGCCCCCCCCCCCCCCACACACATCCCATCGGCAACATCACACAGGCGTTGCCCATCTTGTGAAAAAAAAACAAACAAGAAAAATGCAAAAAAACAGCCCACATACCTCTCTTAGTCCCCTTTGCCCCCCAGCACCTCAGACAGCATCACACACCTCGCCTTGCCCGCCTCATTAATGAAACCTGCTCACACTCCTGCTGCACCCCGCCCCCTGCCTCCACTACAGTTCCAACCCCACCCCCTCTCCCCCAGGGACCCCATCGCATCCACTCACACTCCTGCTGCACTGCTGTCTCCCGCCTCCACTCCAGTCCAGGAAGTGGACATACTGGCCACAGACCAGCCAACCAAACAGGCCTGTGTTGTTGTTGTTTTTGTTTTTTGTTGTTGTTGTTTTTTGTTATTGTTATTGACAACAGAAGATGGACTCAGATGGACCTCCCTTTTATATACTTATGATAAAAAAAAGTTTAGAAATATGTGCTGTAGCCAGCATTCAGTGTCTGGACTTTTGTTTACGAGGCTGTTGGGGCATAGACATACTATACATATGTATAGTATGTCTATGTGTTGGGGTTGTGCAACAGCTGATCGAGGACCCTGAAATATGCTGCCTGCCCCCATGTGGACACTGTCAGTATTGCATCACTGAAACACAGTATGAATTCTAAGCTGGTTCCTTTTTTTTTTTTCGTTTTATTTTCTGTTTTTGTATATATGTTTTAAGTTCTGTTTTTATACACTTTTTGTTAAAAAAAACAGAAGGGTGACAAAAAATTATCTTCACAAAGCAGTTATAAATCTATGTCTGTTCAGAAATGCTTGTTATATGAGGTGTTGGGGTTAGCTGCTAAGTATAGCAGCACTGTCTTTTAAGGGCTTCGGTGTCAATGGTGTAGGCACTTGTGCCATCAGCAGACTAATCTGTGTGTCTGTAGGGCTGACGCAAACAGACTCGGATATGGTGTCTGTACTAGTGCCGTAAACAGACTAGTCTGTGTGTCTGTACTGCTAGCGTAAACAGACTAGTCTGTGTGTCTGTACTGGTGCCGTAAACAGACTAGTCTGTGTGTCTGTACTGCTAGCGTAAACAGACTAGCCTGTGTGTCTGTACTGCTAGCGTAAACAGACTAGTCTATATGTCTGTACTGCTAGCGTAAACAGACTAGTCTGTGTGTCTGTACTGCTAGCGTAAACAGACTAGCCTGTGTGTCTGTACTGCTAGCGTAAACAGACTAGCCTGTGTGTCTGTACTGCTAGCGTAAACAGACTAGTCTGTGTGTCTGTACGGCTGGCTTCTGTTCTGTACCCTGTGAGTCTCAGGCTACATGTTTGCTTACCACCGTGGCCTGTCAGTCAGACTTGATGGATTGATTGATTGGTTGATTGACAGCCAGGGATACCAAAACACAAACCGTAGGGTTTAGGGTTGTTGAGATGTGGTGTGTGTGCGTGTGTGTGTTTGCGTGTGTGCGTGGTACACTTCTTTCCTTTAGTCTCTTAAACTTAGAGGAGTTAGACAAAATTCTGTTTTCGAAGAGCACAATGGCACCTAAAACAATATAGCCCACTGTTAACTGATGATGACTAGCTCAGTGCTTAGTGGGCTTAGCATTCCCCAGGATCGCTATTGGCTTTCAACACTTAACAGTTGCACTGTGTGTAAAGTAATATTACAGTGAAACTGTTTTATTTTGTTGTATCAGGACGTGGACCTCAAGAAACAAGAGACATTAATGTCTGTACTCCAGTGTCACCAAGGAGGCACTTTTTTTTTTGTGTCGAAAAAATGAACAATTTTTTTTTGTTTCGAAAAAGGAACAATTTTATGTATGAATGAGCATTAAAAATAAAGACCTTGTCTTGCTTTGCACATATTGGCTAATCATGTCTTTATTATTAATGATTATTGTTAATATTATTATTATTATTGTCAATTTTGTGACACCACAAATATAATTTATGGAGTGTCATCACGGTTCGGACGAAGGAACTGTCACCTGCTGAACAGGGGGTTTCTGTTCTGGTTGGGAGAGACCTGCCATCTCCGTGGAGATACCGGAGGAGGTCTGGTTGTCAGCTGAAGTACACCTGTACTTCCGCTGCCACCACCATTTCTGGTACTGACGTCTCACCTGCGGGCAGACAGACAAGTCTGTAAACAGAGCCTGTGCACGAGTTACAATCTTCCTACAAATCTCAAACTGAAAAAGTGATTTTCAACACTTTTGAGAGTTCATATAGCTCCACACTCTCCAGAGTTAAATTAACACTGGTGAGCTGGCTGAAATTCCTGCTTACCACTAGGTGTCCCAAAATGTAACTACAGTGATGCCCCGCTATATAGCGGTTTACCTGTCGCAGTCCTTTGAAATACAGTACCAGTCCAAAGTTTGGACATGCTTTCTCATTCAAATAGTTTGACTTAGACTAGACTTTTTTATTTTCTACATTGTAAACAAATGCTGATGACCTCCAGCTATCTGTCAGCAGAATGGACTGTGGGTGGGAGGGGAGCAGCTCCAGAATGTGTTCCTTCACAGTTTGGATGTCTCTAGTATTAACCTACAGTGTAGAAAATAGGAAAGCAAAGAAAACCTATTGAATGAGAAAGCATGTCCAGACTTTTGAGTGGTAAGGCTACAATGGTTTAGTGACTAACCCAGCATGTTCAACTCCGATCGAAAAGTAAACCCTATAGCTTCATGGTTCTATTGGATGAAAGCTACAGGACGGTTACTTTGAGTTAACTGAGACACCGGTTTGTCACTCAAGCCTTTATTTGAAATAGGCCTGTGTCACTTCTCCTTTTTTTTTTTTTCCGCCTTTGTCACTCTCTCTTTCTCAATCGCGCGCCCAAAAAGCACTTCGCAGACGCGACTGATAGGAAACTTGCATTGCCCAATCATTTCATGCATGTCATGTATGATAAGACAAAATAAAACACAAAATGAGAAGCTAAAATGTCTACAAGATGCAGCAAAACATCCAACAGTCCATGAATAAGCCAGAAAGCATTATTCATATGTATGTGTAAATTCATATGTGTGTGTGTGTGTGTGTGTGTGTGTGTTTATATACATAACCATAGCATTTCATTATGTCTCTCCTTTCTCTCTGTTTTTTAAATCTTTGTCTCTTTTTCTCTCTCACACTCTCCCTCTCTCTCTGTCTCTCTCCCTCTCCCTCTCTCTCTGTCTCTCTCCCTCTCCCTCGGTCTCTTTCTCTCTCCCTATCTCTCTATTGCTCTCACTCTCTCTCTTTCTGTCACTCTGTCTCTCTCTCTCTCCCCCTTTCTTTCTCCCCCTTTCTCTCCCCCCCTTCTCTCTCTGTCTGTTTCTCTGTCTCTCTCCCTCTCTCTCCCTCTCCCTTTGTCTTTCTCTCTATCACTCTCTCCCTCCCCCCCTTTCTCTCTATGTCTGTCTCTCCCTCTGTCTCTCTCTCCCTCTCCCTTTCTCTTTCTCTCTATCACTCCCCCCTTCCCCCTTTCTCTCTATGTCTGTCTCTCCCTCTCTCCCTCTCTCTCCCTCTGTCTCCCTCTCTCTCTCCTCCCCCCTTTCTCTCTCTCTCTCTCTCTCTCTCTCCCTCTATCCCTCTGTCTCTTTCTCTCCCTCTCTCTCTCTCTCCGCCCCCCTCCTCCTGTCTCTCTCTCTCTCTCGCTCTCTCTCCCTTTCTCTCTCTCTCCCTCCCTCTCTCTCTCTCTCCCTCTCTCTCTCTCCCCCTCTCCACCCCACCCCCCCCCCCCCTCCCCCCAGGCTCTGTGTGGTGGTACGGTGAGCGTCCCTACGCTGAATGGGCGTAGTGTGTCGGTGTCGATGCAGGACATCGTGCGACCCGGCATGAAGCGGCGCCTGACGGGCGAGGGCCTCCCGCTGCCCAAGCGGCCCGAGCGCCGCGGCGACCTGGTGGTGGAGTTCGACGTCAAGTTCCCCGACCGGCTGAGCCAGAGCGCCCGCGACACCATCGCACAGGTGTTGCCCGCCTCGTGAAAAAGAGCAAACACAAAAAAACAACCTGGGTGCCTCTCTTAGCCCCCCCCCCCCCACACACATCCCATCGGCAACATCACACAGGCGTTGCCCATCTTGTGAAAAAAAAACAAACAAGAAAAATGCAAAAAAACAGCCCACATACCTCTCTTAGTCCCCTTTGCCCCCCAGCACCTCAGACAGCATCACACGGCCTCGCCTTGCCCGCCTCATTAATGAAACCTGCTCACACTCCTGCTGCACCCCGCCCCCCGCCTCCACTACAGTTCCAACCCCACCCCCTCTCCCCCAGGGACCCCATCGCATCCACTCACACTCCTGCTGCACTGCTGTCTCCCGCCTCCACTCCAGTCCAGGAAGTGGACATACTGGCCACAGACCAGCCAACCAAACAGGCCTGTGTTGTTGTTGTTTTTGTTTTTTGTTGTTGTTGTTTTTTGTTATTGTTATTGACAACAGAAGATGGACTCAGATGGACCTCCCTTTTATATACTTATGATAAAAAAAAGTTTAGAAATATGTGCTGTAGCCAGCATTCAGTGTCTGGACTTTTGTTTACGAGGCTGTTGGGGCATAGACATACTATACATATGTATAGTATGTCTATGTGTTGGGGTTGTGCAACAGCTGATCGAGGACCCTGAAATATGCTGCCTGCCCCCATGTGGACACTGTCAGTATTGCATCACTGAAACACAGTATGAATTCTAAGCTGGTTCCTTTTTTTTTTTTTTCGTTTTATTTTCTGTTTTTGTATATATGTTTTAAGTTCTGTTTTTATACACTTTTTGTTAAAAAAAACAGAAGGGTGACAAAAAATTATCTTCACAAAGCAGTTATAAATCTATGTCTGATCAGAAATGCTTGTTATATGAGGTGTTGGGGTTAGCTGCTAAGTATAGCAGCACTGTCTTTTAAGGGCTTCGGTGTCAATGGTGTAGGCACTTGTGCCATCAGCAGACTAATCTGTGTGTCTGTAGGGTTGACGCAAACAGACTCGTATACGGTGTCTGTACTGGTGCCGTAAACAGACTGATATGTGTGTCTGTACTGGTGCCGTAAACAGACTAGTCTGTGTGTCTGTACTGCTAGCGTAAACAGACTAGTCTGTGTGTCTGTACTGGTGCCGTAAACAGACTAGTCTGTGTGTCTGTACTGCTAGCGTAAACAGACTAGGGTGACCAGACGTCCCGGTTTGACCGGGACAGTCCCGATTTTTAGTCGCGTGTCCCGAGTCCCGACAGAAGCCCGTCGGGACGCAAAAATGTCCCGGTTTCCACCCAACACCACATCAAGCTGCCCAAATTACAGCGATCGCATATACAAAACTGTTAAATTAAAGCCTAATGAAGCTTCCAGTAATTCAGAGTCAATGTGTGTGTGTGTGTGTGAGTCAGTGACAATGGAAGGTGCGCTCTGCGAAATCTTCGCAGTCAATGTTACAATGTATCGTGCAGTATACAGCGGCCGTGTTTTAGCGGTTTTCTTCGATAGCAGACTAGACTACTACACGACAGTGCCTAAGAGAATGTGCACGCGCATGACGTCACACATAGTGTCCCGGTTTTAGACTCTGAAAATCTGGTCACCCTAAAACAGACTAGCCTGTGTGTCTGTACTGCTAGCGTAAACAGACTAGTCTATATGTCTGTACTGCTAGCGTAAACAGACTAGTCTGTGTGTCTGTACTGCTAGCGTAAACAGACTAGCCTGTGTGTCTGTACTGCTAGCGTAAACAGACTAGCCTGTGTGTCTGTACTGCTAGCGTAAACAGACTAGTCTGTGTGTCTGTACGGCTGGCTTCTGTTCTGTACCCTGTGAGTCTCAGGCTACATGTTTGCTTACCACCATGGCCTGTCAGTCAGACTTGATGGATTGATTGATTGGTTGATTGACAGCCAGGGATACCAAAACACAAACCGTAGGGTTTAGGGTTGTTGAGATGTGGTGTGTTTGCGTGTGTGTGTTTGTGTGTGTGTGTGCGTGGTACACTTCTTTCCTTTAGTCTCTTAAACTTAGAGGAGTTAGACAAAATTCTGTTTTCGAAGAGCACAATGGCACCTAAAACAATGTAGCCCACTGTTAACTGATGATGACTAGCTCAGTGCTTAGTGGGCTTAGCATTCCCCAGGATCGCTATTGGCTTTCAACACTTAACAGTTGCACTGTGTGTAAAGTAATATTACAGTGAAACTGTATTATTTTATTGTATCAGGACGTGGACCTCAAGAAACAAGAGACATTAATGTCTGTACTCCAGTGTCACCAAGGAGGCACTTTTTTTTTTGTTCCGAAAAAATACATAAATAAAAGGAACAATTTTATGTATAAATGAGCATTAAAAATAAAAACCTTATCTTGCTTTGCACATATTGGCTAATCATGTCTTTATTATTAATGATTATTGTTAATATTATTATTATTATTGTCAATTTATTTAATTATTGACACCACAAACATAATTTATGGAGTGTCATCACGGTTCGGACGAAGGAACTGTCACCTGCTGAACAGGGGGTTTCTGTTCTGGTTGGGAGAGACCTGCCCTCTCCGTGGAGATACCGGAGGTGGTCTGGTTGTCAGCTGAGGTACACCTGAACTTCCGCTGCCACCACCATTTCTGGTACTGACGTCTCACCTGCGGGCAGACAGACAAGTCTGTAAACAGAGCCTGTGCACAAGTTACAATCTTCCTACAAATCTCAAACTGAAAAAGTGATTTTCAACACTTTTGAGAGTTCATATAGCTCCACACTCTCCAGAGGTAAATTAACACTGGTGAGCTGGCTGAAATTCCTGCTTACCACTAGGTGTCCCAAAATGTAACTACAGTGATGCCCTGCTATATCGCGGATCACCTGTCGCGGTCCCGCTATATCACAGATTGTTTTCATTACTATATGCATGTTATGTCACTATGCATGCTAAATAAAGTTTTTCCAGACAGTATTATAATTTATAATATTACATATAAAATGCAGTAGTAAATCAATAAAACATACAGTGAAAATATGAAAACAGTGTGTGGAAGGGGTATTTTAAGGCTTAACGTATAAGCCTTATAGTTGGGGGGGTGAGGAGGAGTCATGAGGGTACACTCTCAGAAATAGTGATACTAGTGGTACAATCACCATTAATGTAACCCCAAAGGTTAATATTTTGGACCTTAAGGTACTGCGGTGTACCTATTCAGCTCTGGAGAAGGTACAAACTAGTTATAAAACAGTGGTTCAAAGGTACAATTATGTGCCTTTGAGGGTACTGCTGGTGGTGACAAGCCTTTGTACCCCTAAAAGTACAATTCTGTACCTTCTTTCTGAGAGTGTAAACTTAGCTCTGTGCTTAAGACCTAGTGCATGACGAAGACACATCAGGGTACACTTACCTCTGCATTGAACACACAGTGGATGAGGAAGAGACATCAGGGTACACTTACCTCTGCATTGAACACACAGTGGATAAGGTAGACAGCAGGGTACACTTACCTCAATTAAAAAGGCTCCTTAGACGTTAGTAAGAAGGGCGTTAAGAAGGCGTCTGGGAACTGGCAACTAACTTGTTAGGAAGGTTCTTAACTGGGAAACCCGGCCCTTATCTGTTAGGACAATGTATCTTGGGTCTGGCAGACTTGACGACTTGACTATGTCATTCATTCATGCATGCATGCATTCATTCATTCATTCATTCATTCATTCATTCATTCATTCAGTGAAGAGAACGCCTCCCTTTTTCACTGCTTAGCACTTTATGGATGTATATTTTATTTCCCTGCCATGTTTCATGTTTTTTTTACTAATTCGTTTTGTGCTTTTGTCATGTGTCAAATTCTTTCTGTTGGCAGCAAGAAACCTGTGCTGTGCTGAGTAAGCATGGCGTACAGCTGTGGCGTAGTGGTCAGGGACTTGGTCTTGTGATTGGAAGGTTGCCGGTAAGCAAGGCATCTCACCCTACACTGCTCCAGGGACTGTAACTGAAACCCTGTAAATAACTGTAAGTTGCTCTGGATAAGAGCGTCAGCTAATAGTAATGTCTTAACTGTTGGATTTTGGGTTTGGGTTTCCCCCAATCGGGTTCAACTCCTCAGTTCACCTGCACACAAAAGGAGGTGAGGTGTCTTGCTCAAGGGCACTTGCTCAAGGGCATTTCAGCCATGGATGAGGGTGCAGGAGAGGTGGATTTTCATACTCATACTGAACTCCAGGTATAGAGTTTGAACTGGCAGGGTACTATGGTGTTATCTGTAATCTGTTATTGTGGTCTTATCTCATACTGAAGCCCAGGTATAGTTTGGACTGGCAGGGTACTATGGTGTTATCTGTAATCTGTTATTGTAGTCTTATCCCATAGTGAACCCCCTGGTATAGAGTTTGGACTGGTGGTATATTATGGCCCACTAGACCAGCTGCTATTCCCACACAGTGGCAAGTCTTTGTAAAGATCCATTCACACCAAGAACTATAACGATAACGACAACTATAACTACACCAATATGGCCGTCCACACTGAAGAACGTCATTTTAATGGCAACATTCTAGTCGTGATTTAAACATCTACTAGAACATAACGTCCTGTGAATTCTTATGAATTTGAATTCTACAGTGTAGAATCATATGGTTTAAAACCAGAAATCTTTTTCCTTATAGTCACTGGAACCTCCTGCATTAAGACACCTGTCCATGCCCCCTTCCAATGATGAAAATGTTGAAGTACAAAATCAAAATCAAACAAAACAAAAAGTTGAAGTGAGAAAAACAGCACAAAAAGGATTCAGTTGAACAGAAGAGGCAAAATGTCATGTGTTGCGAGACCGGAGGTTGCGAGGGCCCGTCATCACCACTTGCGGCTACATTTGTTTATGATTTCTTAATTAATTTAATTTTCCAGCTCTTTATGAATGCCAAGAAGCATATTATTACAGTCATTGCAAGAAACAAACTTAGAACTATTCTAGCGACAACATAGCCCCAGTCAGTAATCGGACACAAATATAGTTACAATGCAATACCTTCATTATAGCAAACGCAATGTGATACAACATAAGCAGCCAAAGCATTCTGGTATACATGTTTATTTTTTCTGATTCTATGTGTATGTTTGTGTGTGTGTGTGTGTGTGTGTGTTTGTGTGTGTGTGTCTGTGTGTTTGTGTGTGTGTGTCTGTGTGTACTTGTGTGTGTATGTGTGTGTGTGTGTGTGTGTGTGTGTGTGTGTGTGTGTGTGTTTGTGTGTGTGTGTCTGTGTGTACTTGTGTGTGTATAAGGTATAACAATCATGGCAGCTGGGTGAAGATGCACATTGAGTAGGTGAGAACCCCCCCCCCCCCCCCCCCCCCCCCTCTTTTTTCCTCTTCGAAACTGCATCGATCGACTCTCACTGACCTTTAGGGCGCTCAGGTGACGGAATTTAATCTTTAATCCCTGGAGAGAGAGAGAAAGAGAGCGAGAGAGGGAGTGAGAGAGAGTAAATGTGTGTGTTGCATGTGTAAATGTGCTGTTTCTCTTCAAACTAACCCACATCCTCACCTTCACAAGGACCTGTGCTGTTGTTGCCATGGTTCCTCAACCCTTCTGGACAGCTGCAGATGTAACTGCCAGGTGTGTTTCTGCAGGTGCCTCTTGGGCCACAGTCAGGAGGGCTCTCCACACACTCATTAACATCTGCATCAGAAACACACACCCACACACAACACACACACACACACACACACACACACACACACACACACACACACACACACACACACACATACACACACACACACAGTAAAATAGCATACCTTTGTATGATATTGTAGAAGTATTAAGATTAGTTTCAGAAAGCAGCATGTCACTTTGTGGCTCTGGCTAACGCCTTTAGTTTAAAGACCAGAGCAGCAGCCATATATATTTTAGCTTAGCAAGTAGCAGAACTTAAGCACATCCTCACCTTCACAAGGGCCGGTGCTGTTGTTGCCATGGTTCCTGAACCCTTCTGGACAGCTGCAGGTGTAACTGCCAGGTGTGTTTCTGCAGTTGCCATGTGGGCCACAGTCAGGAGGACTCTCCATACACTCATTCACATCTGTACAAGAAAACACACACACACAACCACACACACACACCCTTAACACCAAAACACCAGTCATATCTTTTAGCTAAGCAGCACTGAAGAACATCCTCACCTTCACAAGGGCCTCTGTTGTTGCCATGGTTCCTGAACCCTTGTTGACAGCTGCAAGTGTAACTGCCAGGTGTGTTTGTGCAGGTGCCTCTTGGGCCACACACAGCAGGCTTTACCTCACACTCATCCACATCTGTATCAGAAAACACACACACACACACACACACACACACACACACACACACACACACACACACACACACACACACACACACACATACACACACACACACACACACACTTTAAGATAGAAAGATAGTGAATAAAAGGGGGCTGATGGGTATTTTCTGAGCTGTAACAGTTTTTAGTACCCTCTAAAACCACATTTTAATGTTTCATATCAATACAATGTATTTCTACTCAATGATTCATTTCCAAAGGACACTAATCAAGTGGATTATTACATCTTTGTCAATTGGGGGTCTCACAGCTGATGGTCAAAAAAGTGTACAGGGAAACTGCTTCTTTGCACAAGTTGAGTAAAAGATGAAGAGAGTTGATGAGTTCAGATGTTCTAATTCACATCAGGCACATGTATCTTTAAGTGGCTACAGTTTCATTACTCTGGGGTACTATCTATGTGGTCATTTACCCTGCTGAAAAAGGGGTCTGAGGGGTATTTTCTCAGCTGTTACCATTTTTAGTACCCTCTAAAACTCTAATGTAATGTTATATATCAATATATTTTGTTTCTACTCAAACATATATTCCTAAATAACACTAATCAAGTGAATAACTTTGTCTTGGTAAAAAGTGAAAAATATATATCCCCCCACCTAAAATCCAGTTTTGAGATGCCTTTAAGTTTTAACCAACACTCGCTAGCCAAATGCGGACAGAGAATTCTGAAAGAGCAAGTGTGAATTGACAAAAGTATCAATTGTCAGGCTTATGTCTTGTATAGAAATTAAGTTATGGGCCTCCAAAAACCGTTACAAATGAATGTGGCGATCAGCGTGAGCGAAAAAAGGCCATGGCCCTTAAAGTTTGAAGTTTGAAAGCGGTGCTTTCACCATTCTGTAGCAGGGAGTGTCAACATAGGCAATCCTCTTGTTATACAGTGGCAGTAGTTTAGTCCCTTCCCGCCCTCACTAGCCT